>JAOWCC010001368.1:37494766-38004589 GCA_030867875.1 Actinernus sp. WN-2022
TGGTGGTACGCGCGGTGGTCACTTATGAGAGTGGCTGGTTACTACAGAGCACAAGAGTGGTCTCTGAGGGGAGCTGGTCACCTACAAGGGCAGTTTCACAAAGGGCTTCAACTGTATCAAGCAATTGGTACTAACATATAAACTTCTTTATTTACAGATTTCTACGAGTTGTCTCATACAGAGAGTACATCAAGTTAGTCTACGGTTATCTGGGCAACAATATAATTCCTCTACTAGCATGTGCATATGACACAATCAGGACAAAATTCAATGCTGGGAAAGAAACCTTCACTGGATTTGAAGAAGATGAAGATGAAAGTACTTCATAATTTATATAAACTTTAAGGAGAACAACAATGAACAGTCAAACTTTCAGTTCCATTGGCCACTTTTGATATAGGCTTCACTGGTCACATACAAATGATTCAATACATGTACAAGGCTCTGGGGAATAATGTGCAGTGATTAATGAAATAACAATAATGAATTTAATTATGCCCCAGAACCTTTGTGTGTGAGAAGTGAAGCATAAATCGAATGTGGGCTATTAACCTACATGTATGTCCATATATGTCCATTCAGGCAACCTGTGAACAGGAATCACTACCCTGACAAGCGAAACTACTAGCCCTGGGCTATTGGAAAGCACTTGCATTGCACCCTGTGTTCCTTTCTATAATTTTACACAAATTTTGAAAATAGGATTATAATATTAAAATTTAAATGTTTGAGTAGTAAATTGGAAAACAGTAAAATCTGACTAACCCCTTTTACAAGATGGACATGTTTTCAATGCTCTGGCCTAACCTTAAAGGAACTGTGTCATGGTGAGAGACCATTGCATTAGATGTCCGGGCCGGACACACTCATTATCAGAGATTCTCATATGAACTGACGAACCTCGCGCACGTGTGGGATGGTAAAAATCAAAGCAAATATTCAAAGATGACTAATAAACTGTGTAAATATACATTATTCAAGTAAAATAATGAACATACTTTCAATTCAGCATTGAAGGAGGGGGTTGAACTGTTTTAACCCACCAATCGAACACTGACTCCATACATGCATAGTACCGTGACATAGCCCCTTTAAGCCTCAAATTCAATTGCCCTATTTAATTATGGTGTCGCATGATAGACACAGCTGCCATCTTAGGGGGTCAAAACACTCGTCTTTAACAACAGACATACAAAATAAAGCTGTTCTGCCATAGATTGCCTTCCTTCAAATTGGCTAATTTTCCCAATATAATAAGAATGGCGGCTTTCATCTATTTGTTTTGATGTCATGCCAATGAAATAGGGCAATCGATTTCACTGAGCTGGTCACAGGAGTGATTAGCCTATGGACGTTGACAGTATAATATATTGCTACCTAGATTGTCCATTGATAAAATATCAAATCACTGAGATAGCTGGTAGATATTTCTGGTTCACTCTGTACTTATAAGGGGACAAGGGTTGTTCTTTGGACAATCAACAACACCTTTATGCTCTTTCATAGGCTTACACAATACAATACTTTATTTAACGAGGAGGACATACTTAGCTACAAGCTAGTTTACAGAGTTCCACAAATAAATTCAAAAAAAGAAACAATATATAATTTAGAGATTAACAATTTAATTAATTTTAATTTAATAGGTTTCTTGCACACTGAGCAATGGGGTTTTGCCTTGGTTTTTGTGGGCCTTACAGCAGGTGGAACTGGAATTTCTGGCCTTACAGCAAGTGGAACTGGAACTTCTGGCACTAAAATACAAAAATAACAATTATTATTAAGTTAGTTATGGGTATATATATATTGGTTTATTGTAAATAAAGCACTGGTTTCGTTTTAAATACAAACTTACAGTGTAATATTATACGTTTCCAGCTGGTATTTTAATATTTTGTTTAGTCTCGAAAGACTAAACAAGCAGTATACCTTTTTATAATATAGATACGATAGTACGCGCGCTCTGATTGGCTAAGAAGCCATGTTTTATCAGAGTATATAACATGGTTAGCCGTGTTATATAGTTTTCAACTGGCGGTTTCCTTTCATCGCGCGCGTAAATCTATATTATAAAACAGATAAAGAAGCCTTAAATCCATGTTTTATACTATCATAAAACACTCTGGTCATTTGAGAACACTCTAGAAATGTTGAAAGCACGCGCCTTCGGCTTGTGCTTTAACATTTCTCTCATGTTCTCAAATGCCCATCGTGTTTTATGATAGTATAAAACATGGCTAAGGCTTCTTTATTTGTTAAATATGACATGTCCAACAGTTTGATACATGTAGGTGTATATGCACTGCTTGATCAAGAGCTACAAATGTAGGTGTTATTGGAGGACAAACACAGAAGGTGTGATTAGCACAGACTCGATTTTGTTTGAATATTTGCAGAATTTGAATAGTTTCTTTTGTGCAAAAAAATATTTTATACAAAACAATTTGAATTACCTGGAGCTGAAAGGGGAACATCTATAACAGTCATCCTTTGTTGTCTCTTCTGGGTTGCTTCTGCCCTTGGCTGCTTGTAAAGCATGGTGTCCTGTCCATAGGTGCAGGTGTCATCTAAAGAAAGTTGTCTGATTTATTCACGGTTATTTCCCTCATACTAAATAACAATATAACATGCACTATCTTAGTTTAATACAGTTGTGGTGAAAACAATGTTCAGTACGTGGAACCCGGTCATAATGAAGTTTTCTTCCTTTCCCTAGGAACTTCTTTATACATGCAGGTTCCACTGTATTGCTAGCCTCCTATAGTAGCCGTTTTGTAGCGCTTCCATTTCACTCCATTCCGGGGAATGGAGTGAACGGAAGCGCTACATAACGGCTGCTATAGGACTAGGAGGCTACTGTATAAATCTGTATTGCCATGCAAACTAAATACAAAAGCACTTACCAAAATCGGAGAATGGCTTATCGGTTTCGATGGCATGGACTGATGGAATAGGAACAACTCCATATTCAACCGACTTCAGTCTTGGCGTAGAGTCAAGGACTAAAGAAAATCTTATAAAGTCTTCCGGCTTGGAGTGAACCAAACAAACACTGGAATTCTTCGTCGGTTCCCACTTCGCTCGCTTTGTTCGCACGAACCTCAACCACTGGCGTCTTCTCTTCTTTGCTTCTGGCCGATCATCTCTTAAAAACGGGACCTTGTGTTAGAGCTATCCTTTTTTGAGTCTGGCTCATTCCTACAGCCCCCAAATACACATCTGTTTGGCATTTCAAATCGAGTTATTCGCTCGGTTCGCTCTGTTTTTACTGTCTTTGTTGTTGGTTGTTCGCTTTCTCTCACTACTGTGACGTTGCTTTCCGGTTTCGTTCCCAGGCTACTTCCAGACTCCAGCTGACGGCCATTTGGGACAGGGTGCCCAAATCGGGTTGTTTTACAATGTTTGACCCCAGAAATAAGGTCGAACTCTTACTTTTTTCCTTTTTTTCTCTTCGAATTATTGATAAGAAGGATGTAAAGAATTTATTAAAAATACTTCAAATTTGGGGTTATAGGCACTTTAAACAAATAGCGGTAAATTCTCCAATGCTCCATCGAGCAACAAAAAACTTTATTTTATCGTAATATATTATTAACACTGTCGCGTTGCCAGTTATCCATAAACTACTATCTAGAACTCGACGAACATCATAACATGAAACATGAGTTTAACTGTTTCGACCAAGTTCGATATGCCACCTAAAAGTTCCCGGTTGGCATCACACGAATTCCACTACGTGACAAGTAACACAAAGAATTCCCAAATATGGTAAACACGCTATAAGGCGCTATAACAACAGCCTGATAATAAGCTAACAAACCACCTTACACGCTTTTTCTTTAACAAAGAGAAGTCAGAACTAAAGAGTCAACAAGTAAATTAAATTAAATTAAACAGTCCTATGAAACCTAGACTCTTTAGCATTCTTGAATGAGCCTTGCTGGTGCACGGCGATTGCGCGTAGGATAACGCGGTATTGTAGACACAATGGGGAAGGGCATTGTTAATGCCGCAACTGTTTCTGGCGGTGGCGTTGAAACCACAGATGGTGATTCAGCTTGGTTACATTGTTCTGGTGTTCCAAGTGGTACTTGTGGCGTATCGCTCATAAGAGCTTAAGAGTTAGGTACGGTAGGAGACTGACCGACCGCATCAAAATCCTGATTCACATCCGCTGGACCTTTTGGGGGTAGTTGAGCATCCCAAATTCGAATGTCCCTACGGTTGCGACGGTACGTCCTACCATTGACACAAACCCAGTATGAGCGAGGACCATGCTGTCCAGTGCAGACGCCAGACGTCCACGATTTCTGCTCAGTAAATCGAATGCTGACATAGATCCCTTTCCTTAGAGTAGGTAGTTGTCGCGCGTGACGATCATACTGGGTGCGATACTGCTCCTTCTTTGCGCGAAGAGCTTCTCCGTCAGCCTTCACGCTGAACCTGGGTGAGAGCAAAGCAGATGTTGTCACGAGTAACGTCTTGCAGCGCCGACCCATTAGACGTTGCGCTGGGCTCGACCCTATTTCCTCAGTTGGAGTATTTCGGAAATCAAGTAAAGCCTGGGCTTCATTAATTCCTTCTTCCTTAGCCTTCGTAAAGAGTCTTTTTATTGACTTAACTGAGTTTTCGGCCTTGCCATTTGATTGCGCATGGTAATTTGACGAGGTACTGTGCTTGAACTGCCACTCCGCCGCAAATTTCGCAAATTCGCTTGACGAGAATTGAGGGCCGTTGTCCGATATCACTTCGTCAGGAATCCCATGACTTGCGAAAATGATAGACAAAGATCTGATGAAGTCCTTAGAAGTCGTTGTACGAAGACGATCGACTTCCGTGTAGTTGAAATAGTAGTCGACAACAACAAGAATCTGCCTTCCATCGTGCTCGCAAAGGTCAACGCCCACCTTGACCCACGGACGATTGACTACCTCATGTAGCAATAAGGGCTCCTTCTGCTGAGCATCACGGTGTGTCATGCAGATGTCACATTTACTCATAAAGTCCTTAAACTCTTTGCTACTTCCCGGCTAATAAAGTGCTTCACGCATTCAACGCTGGCAGCCAGTAATACCAATATGACTTGAGTGCACGAGTGTCATCAATTTCTTGCGAAGGGAAGCTGGGACGTACACCTGCTGTCCACGACATATGGGTGAGTCCTGCACTATCAGATGAGATCGTTCACTAAAGAATGGGCGAAGAATAGGTGATACCACCGCGTACTCAGGCCATCCTGTGAGGATCTTGTCACGGAGCTGTATACAGACCAGATCAACTGCTGATGCTTGACTGAGATCTTCCCAACCAAATAACGATATGGAACGAGGGTCCCGATGATCAACAGAAGAGAGAGTATGAATCTCTGAGTTGTCTTTAGTTATAGGCAGGTTAGCTCGACTCAGAGGATCTGCGAGACACATATCAGCACCCTTCTTGTATAACACATCAAGATTATAGCGTTGAAGACGCATAAGTAACTTCTGCAGCCTAAGGGAAGCTGTGCCCAAGGCTTTTTTGAAAATGACCTCCAATGGCTTGTGATCTGTCTCAACATGTATGACATGGCGGCCATACAGATAGTCGTCGAACTTCTCACAAGCCCACGTGATTGCTAGACACTCTTTCTCGATCTGCGCCCACTTTGTCTCTGCTGCAGTCATTGCTCTTGAAGCGTATGCCACGGGTTGCGTGCGCAACTCTGAAGTAGGTCAGCACCCAAACCGAATTGAGAAGCATCGCATTGCAGAGTGACATCATCGCTAAGGCTGTAGAACCTCAACACAGGTGTGGTTACTAATGCTTGCTTTATCTCCTTCATCGCTGTTTGATGCTGGGGGGTTCAAACCCAACTTGCTCATTTAACCTTTAGCTCCCGCAAGGGATGTGTCATGTGTGATAGTCCGGGTAGAAACTTTCCGAGATAACCTACCATACCCAGGAATCTCTCCAAACCTTTGACGATGGACATCTCAACAATGGCCTTCACTTTTTCAGGATCTGCGGAGATTCCTTCTGCTGAAAATATGTGGCCAACATATCTAACTTGTTTCAGGCACAGCATCAGCTTATCACTGATGAGCTTGACGGTGCGATCTTGACATCGCTGCAAAAAAGCTACGAGGTTTCTGTCATGATCTTTGTCAGCTGCTTCCTGCGTTTCGCCTCTCCCATAGACAAGAAAGTCGTCTGTCATCACCTCAACTCCTTCAAGACCCTCAATAAGCTCGTGCATCTTTCTCTGGAAGATCTCGAGTGCTGAGTTTAAACCGAAAGGCATTCTACACCACCTGTAAAGTTCAAATGGTGTCTGAAACGCAGTAAGATGAGATGACTCCTCATCCAGTTCAACATGCCAAAAACCTTCACGCACAACACAAATTGGAAAACGTTTTGCATCCTTCATGCGTGATGCAATAGCCTCGACCGTGGGCAAAGGGTAGTTCTCCCTCATGATTTATTCGTTCAGATCTTTGGGGTCTAGGCAGATTCGCAGCGTTCCGTTTTTCTTCGGGCGGACTAACATCGATGAGAGCCAAGCTGTACTGAGGCTCTTCAACCTTTACAATTACTCCTCGGTACACGAGTTCATCCAACGCAGTCTTCACCTTTTCTCGGATTGCGTGCGCTAACTTCCTAGGAGCATGCTTTACTGGAGACTTCTCTCCTTTAAGGCGAATATGGTACTTTCCGGGCACCTGACCTAGTTCATTATTGAACACTTCTGGGTACATCTCCATAATAGGCTTCTTGGGTTCTGCTTTCGAAGTGAGCCCTAACGCCTCAACAGAACTCAGACGATTTACATCTTGGTCTGTGATTACAACGCATCTGAGTCCCTCGCTGGCTCTTTTGCTTAGTAAACATGTTGGGCAGAGTACCCATCCCGTTTCCACACACGGATGATTGAAGTATCAAGGCTTGGTAACTTGTAACTCGTCTCCATAATTTCGGACAAAGTCATTCACAGGAACAACATTCTTGAGGTTGTAATCTCCCGTCACGCGTTTGTAGACACGCATCGGCAGCACTGTACCATCTGCACCCGTATTAATTTGAAACTGCATTCGTGAATTGCAGGGTTATCATTACTTTATTAGCAAAAGCTTTACCCATGGTGAAGGTCTGTCCTTCTGAATTATCATCCTGTTCATAACTTACTTCGTGGATGTTGGTTTGTTTACGGGCGTCCATATCTCGTGTAATACGCGAAAATGGTCAAGCTTGCCACACAAGTTGCATGTCTTACCCAACGCCCGACAGAACGTTTTAACAAAAACATGCATGTAACCGCAAAATTTACAGTATTTCTCACGTTTCTGCCAAGCCGTTTTAGCTTCCGAATAATTTTCAGTAGCACTCTCGCCTTGATAACTACTCTTCGATTTATATTCGTTCTTATTGGCTCATCGATGTACTTGATGTTGACCAGAGATTGTTCTGACGCCAAACATAGATACACAGTCTTCTGCAAAGTGAGATCTGGGATACGCAAAAGACGCTCCCTAACCTTAGAATCCCGTATACCAAACACGATCCGGTCCCGTAGCATGTCATCCAAGTCGTTGAATTCGCATGTGCTAGCGAGATGACGAAGTGTTGTCAGGTACGAGTTTACCCTTCCTTTTGCGAATAACGATTAAAGTGTAAACGTTCCATTGGAACATTCTTCTTTGGAAGAAATTACTGATCGAATCGGGGGTCACTGGCCCAATCTTCTTTCGATCTCCCTCGGGCAAATCCGTTTCCAGAGTTCCAAATTGTTTAATGACCTTTCGGCCTAGGTACGTGAGCAACTGAGCGACTTGTATAGCCTCATCCTTCTGGTTCAATTCCGTACAAATTATGTAATTCTCCCAAATAGTTTTCCAATCTTTCCAGTCGTCGGCTTGTTGGGCTGTGGTGCCTTCCAAATCAAGTTTCGGTGGAATTGGCAAACTGTTAGCAGCCATCTTGGTTCGATTTAAACGGTAAAAGATCAACTAAACTTGATTAAATTTGATTTAAACAAAGTCTTGAAAGTACCCAAACACTTCTGACACCATGTCGCGTTGCCAGTTATCCATAAACTACTATCTAGAACTCGACGAACATCATAACATGAAACATGAGTTTAACTGTTTCGACCAAGTTCGATATGCCACCTAAAAGTTCCCGGTTGTCATCACACGAATTGCACTACGTGACAAGTAACACAAAGAATGCCCAAATATGGTAAAGACGCTATAGGGCGCTATAACAACAGCCTGATAATAAGCTAACCAAACACGTTACAAACACCGTCTTCAAAGACTTTCCATTTCTAAACAGACAAAATCAACACCGTAACTACTATAATTGATATCCTTACACTGGCTAGCAGTCTAGACCAGTTAAAGACTGGTTCTCATATGATCGCTGACGATCGCCGGATCGTCCAAAATTTGACCAGCGATCGTCAGCGATCATATGTGAACACTTCTAGCGATCCAGCGATCGTCAGCGATCGCGATCGCTGACGATCGCTGGAGTAGAGCAAGGTTCTACTCCAGCGATCGTTGGCGATCGTCAGCGATTATATGAGAACACTTCTCGGCGATCGAGCGATCCTGTGGCATCCCACAATGCAATGTTTCCTAGATCCAAACTTCAACGCCATGGCAACGGTTTGTTGTTGTGTTGTTGTCGCTCGTACGTGACTGCACAAAAATAAGAGTCTTAGATTCTTCAGTATTCATAAACAGCAATATAATCAGCTTTCTCATTGAGAATACGAGGTATCTATTCTAGCACGATGTCAATGTTGTCTACTTTTGCACAATAGTATATATATATGCACCTAATTTGTGTAAATGATATTTCATGCTGCCAGGAACAACAAAAGGTTTAACTGCTTTATTGCCGTGAACCACTAGAGAATAGTATCGAATAGTAAGTGTACAAAATTATGCAGAGCAAACTTAACATACCTTATTCCCCCCCAAGTGGAGCTTTGTTTCATTTCTAGCGATTCCCAATTCTTACTGATGCGTTACCAGCATACCGTCCATCGATAGAAAACCAGTACAATCGACATCACTGGCACATGCGTCCGAACGGTACGATTCTAGTTGATAGACAGACAGCAATTTATTTCGAAAACGAGTCATTACGTTACGCTTCCAGAACTGTAATTCTCGTTAGAATAAGGCTTACATTGGAATCCCAACCTTGTCTAGCATCGATTTTTCTATCTTAGTGATAAACAAATACTACCAAATACAGGCACATGTTAGAACTAATAATTTTCGTCGCGGAAGCCAGCTGTCTGGCCAAAAAATGTTACAGGCAAGTGCCTTATCGATTGCTAATCACAGCTTATCGGACTTATCCTACGGAATATAAAATTCTTAATCAGACTTATACCAAGAATACCCAACCACCTGATGGACTGAAGACTGAGGAGCTAGACACCTCTTATTGGGAATAAAATCGACATTCATCAGATCGAAATTTAATAGCTAACGACTGAATAGTTCAGGTCGAATACGAAGGGCAAACACTCATGCCGTCGTCTAGGTAAACGACTATTTTAATACTCTTTATCCTACGCGAATGTTGCACTAAAACAGACTCATAAGTTTCAGTAGTGATTATATCAAGCGACAAAATCTCAGTATGGTGAGACCAGATTTAATATCAAACAAATAAAACCAATTTTATAAAAATTGCCGGTAGAATTCGGAAAACGTCCAACCATCATATAGGTAAACAAACAATTTCAACGTTTTACTACGCGAATATTTCACTAGCAGTCTCTTAAGTTAAGTGAATATGTAAGGAATAGTTGATAAGCCAAAAGGCAATACCGTAAACTAATAGTATTTCACAAATTTCAGACAGAATATACTTAGCTTTTCCTAGCCTGTGCACAGTATCTTCGTATTTAGGATTAGTTGCAGAATACCCCCCTCCACTCCAAACATCGCTTGAAAACTGCGATTCTCCACTTTAGTTCAGGTGTATTTAGACTCGTTCTATGAATGATTTTGGGTCGAAATGGTTAAGTTTTTTTATTATTTCAGGGTTAGGTTTTTAGAAGATTTGTATGAAAAAGTTGAGAAATGAATTATTAATGAACCAAAGGAGGGGGTATTCTGCAATTACTCCCGTATTTCTTGTCCACCACACCTTCAATTGGTTGTGGTACTACTAGTCGAGGTATTGCATAATTTACCCAATGTCCAAGCTTCCCGCAACTGAACACTTGTCACTTGCCCGAAGCTGCAGGCTGAGAGGGCGCACACCAAAACCAGCAGTAACGGCTTTCCAGCACTAAAATCTTCGACCAGCTCATCAGACTCTGTATTCTTCAAGTACTGTCCAGCTAGCAAAGCTTCCAAATTCGAAAAACCAGTTTGTTCTTTGAAAAAGACTACGGTTCGCTTCCGACATCATAAAATTAGGTATCAAAGTAGAGAAACGCCTTCGATTGATTCTTACATATTAATCACTCCTCTTCATACACCCTCAATGGTATCCCAACGGGATTACATAACAACATTCTGCACCCACTTATGTACATTCCGTAACGCTATAAAGTATATTTGTAAAACGACAGTCTCTATTCTTATTCATAATAGAATACGTACGCCATACAATGTCCAAAACTTTGCAGTGAGACAACTCTTAATTACAAAAACATTGTAATTTACTTTAAAGGCGTTTTCCGTGCGCTCATCCAGATTGCGCGCAAGGCGTGGTAAATAGGGCGCGCGTTGGGTGTCGGGAAGGGGGAAGAAAAAGTAGACTGTCATGATTTCAAAATGGCGCATAATTTGCAAGGAGGTGCTGGGTCTTAACTCGAACCTCAAACACATTCAACATGGTGGAACATCTCTCTGTTCGACCATTTTGAATTCAGGAAGTGAAGAAAGGCAATATAATTATCCGATCGATGCATCGCAACACAGATGTTGACGATGTTGCACTTGCGAAAATCAAATGCAGGTGACTTTTCCAGGATTTCGCGAGGATTTACATGAAAACCGCGAAAGTGATACAGCGATTATCTGATTTACGACTGCAAACGGTTAATCCGTTTCTTTGCTACGTATTTGAAAATAGGAGAGTTATCAGTGCTTATAGTTATACATTTTATATTCAACTATTTTCAACTACAGTTTTGGTTCGACTACAATCGCTCACAGAGTATTTTGGAGCTAACCAAAATATTAACAGGTAATAACATAATTATTTGTTCATGTGGCGACATGACACAGCGTGTAAATAGAACTGCCAATCTCGTACATGTACTTGTGATCAGTCACCAGTTCTTCTTAAAAAATAAAAATTGACTTTTTTACTCAGGGCGTAGTCTTGGGACGGAAAAGAAAACTTTTGGAATTCAGAGATACCATTATTTAAAAAAATGATTTCTTTAAAATAGTCAGCCAAACAAACGATTTATGCATTTCAAAGTTTTTCATATTGTGTTGAATAGCCGGCACTTCCGATATATGCCTCACTTCCTACATACAAAGGAATCAATACGAGGCTCCGTTCAGTCGTTCGTGACAAGACTACGGCACTTCTGTAGTTTGTCACGAACGATTGAGCATTATGCACGGAGCCTCGTATTGATTCCTTTGTACGTAGGAAGTGAGGAATATCTCGGATGAAGAGATGTGAAAAAGATCGTAGAGTAAATTATCCAAGTCAAGAGCAGAAAAAAACACGTCCACACTCGCCGCACTCAACAACGAATTATAAAAAGATCGCCCTCTGACTTTAATTACTTGAGAAATATACGAAGGGCACATACCATGGATAACTTTGTAAGTGATAGTAAGTATCTTAAAGATTATTCTAGTTTTGACTGGAAGGCAGTGTAAACTAATGAGAACCGGAGTAATATGTGCAAAACGGGAAACCTTACATATGATTCTAGTGGGTGTAACAACAAGTTGGCAACAGAGAGATGACTGATTGAGTTTTTTTAAAGTTGTTGACGTGTGCCAATAATCATGAACTCAGTTATTCCATGGTTCATTTTGAGCTTGTTCTCGTTACAAGGCGCCATACAACTGCTACAAGGGGCCTATCAACTCCCGCTTAAACGGTCTACTATCTCTCCCATTCCGGTCTACTATCTCTACTATCTATTACGGTCTACTATCTCTCCAAGTGCACTCCGCTAAAAAGTCTCCTAAGTTTCTGAATTTCAAATGAAACCTGAAACAATCATGGGGGGTGATCTAAATCAGGACCCAGCTAATCCACAGATCGAATTGGAACTTAGCAAAACAGTTCAAGATGACCTTCGCCTATTTCTGAGTTAGGCGCGATATCGACTGACTATCGAATATCGGATAATTGCTATTTACTATAGTAAACCCTTTTTCGAATGTGACCCCCTTTTCGTAGTTTACCGTAGTAAACTCATCTCTGGTTAGTTACGATAGAAACGGCGGGAGGATGAAAAGAAACTTTACTGCAGTAAACCTACCTGAAAAGGGTGGGTATATCTCGGAGTAAATCTTAAACCTTGTTGATTTAGCTGACATATGTCAACTTTTTTGAAGCTTTTATCAGAAAAGTGCAATCACGTACTCTGAACATAAGTAGATTTATTTCCATTCAGTCTTTGCGTTCACGCGATCAATGTTAGGAGGATTTTAACATGCATCGGCCGCCTCATGAGCTAGTTTCTTCGATGTACAGTGATAGGTATGTAGCAGTAAATTCAAGGCCCGTTTGCATGTATTTTTTTTCTAACATATTTTTCTGTACTTGGCATTCAAAACCATGCAATCAAGAATTTTGGTTACAGCAATTCACTGTTCACTGCAATCTTACTTTCTTCAACCTTTTTCTAATTGAGTCATTTCGGTTACAGAGGAACAAACTTAAGCCTGCAGATTGGAACACAAAGAAGGGATCAGTGAATTAATAGGCACATTACACATACATGTACGCCGATGTACGCGACATCAGTTACATACACAAAGTCAGTATGATTCCACAAATCCATAAATAGGGTCAAAAGTAACACTTGAAACTCTGAAATCCTTTTTCCAGAGCGTGGAAAGAGCCGCGGTCGGGTTACGGTAGATACGACTCTTCGAACCATCCTTGAGCCGGCCCGTGCTTTGCACGTGTATAAAGTCAGTTCCGAACTTGAAACTTCTTCTCAAAACAATAGATAGAGTTAACCGCTGCAATTGGCAAGTTTGCCTTGAAGGAATATTACCTCAACAAACATTAAAATGAAGCGAATTCTGTTAGCTCTCCTAGTGAGCATATAAAATGAGTAAAAAAGAGAAACGAGCAAAACTACACGTTCAGGTTCCATCGCTAAGCCTTTTGCGAATGCCTTAAACTTGAAGGCTAAAATTAGCGTAGAACAGAAAACTATCATCACTCCGTCTATATAGATACCAGTGTGTCAACAGTACAGCACAAAACTCGTCTGGATTTTGTTTATCTTTTCATTTGACATGTCGGGTAGGTTTACTGTAGTAAAGAAAGTTCATGAGTTTTACCTCAGTAAAGGCAAATTTACTGAAGTAAACCTTCAAGTGTGACCTCAGTGAATATCGGATATATATGAATGATATATGTCTATTAGATATCTAATTAGATAAGCCCCCTTTACCTTTACTCAAGTGCTTGATATTCGATATTATCGGATATTATCACATTAGATGTCTATTAGATATCTAATCAGATAGACCCCCTTACCTTTACCCAAGTGTATGATATTTCGATATTCGATGATATTTGTTTGATATTAGACTATAAAAAAATTCTGATAATATCCGATATTATGGAGACGGAATAAATTATCCGATGTTTTGTGAATATCTTGAATGAAAAAATATCCGACATTCGATGATATTTGTTTGATATTAGACAATATAAAATATCTGATATTATCTGATATTCGATAGTCAGTCGATATCGCGCCTAAATGCTATTTCTAAGATTATGGAAAGGTTCACGCTGAAGCGACTACTCCAACAAATAACTAGTAAACTCGATCGCTTCCAGTTTTCTACAAAGGGTCGTTCTACAACCCAAGTTCTAGTATACTTCCTTCATAATACCCTGGAAGCACTTGACAGAGGAAACTGCTCTGTACTGGCCTTCTTTGCTGATTTCAACAAAAGTTTCGATTGGTGGACCACAACGTGCTGTGTGCGGAGATGGACAAGCTTGACATTCACCCGGCCGATAACTGCAAGTGTACGGCTTGAATTGAATAGAATTTACCTCTGGTTTGAACGTACCTTTGATACCTTTTAGACAGTGTTTTTTTCTTGGTCGCCATGTTTGTATCCCAGAAGCACTTGCTTGAAACCTAGTTCCAGTCTTTTTCTATGCTGCATGCCAATTAAAAATGCGTCTGACCTTATCTGTTTGATATTTATTTAGGATGGATAAAGACGAGTTTCTCATCATGAAGACGATTTTCTCGTCTAGTATTCCCGTCGATTTAAGACGGGAATTTGGACGGATACCGATTTGAGATGAGAAACTCGCCGTTCGCCGGATTCATATCTGACGAGGTTCTCGTCTGGGGAAGTGTTTCCCGTCTTAGACGAATTTCTCATCCCTAACATAAATAAGACGCTTATTCAAGCGGCGGAGAATAAAAATCATACACAATCTCAATTGCTAATTAATATTTGGAATCGACTACAACAAGCTACGTACTTTTGTTTATAAACCTTAAACCACAGTGTGATCTTATGCGCATTCAAACTCGGTATTCAGACGTTGCATCATATCTCCAACATATGTTATACATCTAGTAGTATCATCAAACACGGCAGTGTTACAAACTAACTCAAATTCAAAACACAAATTCACAATACTTTCGTATATAGTGCCTCCCATATATAAGTGATGGGGATTCTCGTCGAAAGTTTTAAAAGGAACCCTTACTTGTGTATCACAATCTCGTTTTTTGGCCTGGCTCAAATTTAGTTTTCCCCCTGCATACCATATACGGAAGTCACAACCCCACCCCCGCCTCCCAAATATTGTTATTAAAATACATGCAGTTCTTTCAACCAACCTAACTAAGTACATGTGCTATGAAATTACTTAAAGGGATACCCGAGTGAAAAACACATTGGGGCTCAAAAGAATCTTCAACATGTTCTTTGTTCAGAAAATGTATTAAAATTTGATCAAACGTTTTTAGTATTAAGAACGAGCACCTCAAAGTTGGCCCCACGAAGACATGGGCGCCGCCATCTTTGTTTGCATTTACGGAAGTGACGTCACTTCGTCCCACCAGCGTATCGCGGCTACTTGTCTTTGTATGATTTTCACACGCTCGGAATTAAAGTGGATATATTTTCGTCGAGATTGCAGAGGAATTCTTACAGAAACCGGAATTATGATGAAGACGACATTATGAGAAAAGTTCAGAAGACTGGGAGGAGGAAGAAAAGCATTGGGAAGTCGAGAAATTATCAGACGAACAACAAGGTCTCGTAACTGCCATTTAATAACAGCAAAACAACATGGCTTAAAAGACTCGAGTGACTTCTGAATAAGTATAAGAACTACAATGTATGTGAGGTACAGTTAAGGCGTTTATCATCCTAAAAACACCTAATAAGTGAGAGTGAGAACGCTGGTGGGACGAAGTGACGTCACTTCCGTAAATGCAAACAAAGATGGCGGCGCCCATGTCTTCGTGGGGCCAACTTTGAGGTGCTCGTTCTTAATACTAAAAACGTTTGATCAAATTTTAATACATTTTCTGAACAAAGAACATGTTGAAGATTCTTTTGAGCCCCAATGTGTTTTTCACTCGGGTATCCCTTTAAGAACCTGGCAAATTTCAGAGCTAAACTGGCAGTCACTGTACTTGTCTCTGTACAGAAGATTAAGTCTCCTATTGATACAAATTTTATATATCAGTAATGAACCGAAACAAAGATACTTAGACAAGCCAACTGACTGTTTGTATTCACTTTCTGAGGCCTTCCTTTAACTCATGTCAGCAACAAAGCAAGTGAGAGTTATCCCTGTCTTTCCCTGGGTGAAATAATACTATCTGCGTGCCCTGTAGTTCCCCGTGTTTCAGTTCCTTTTAATTAACTTATAACATCTGCGTTCGATGATAAAACAAGGAAGTGGTGCAACAAAAAGAGTCTGAGAAAAGAACTTCATAATTGTGTTGTTTCATATTCAGTTATTAATAATTTTGTTTCCTAACCATAATTAGATTAAACTCGATTGAGCTATAATTTACACCTAATGCTATAGCACTCAACATATCTTATCAAATGACATTCAGTAACGCATCCGGCTTTTTTTCCTGTTAGCTGTCAGCGCTAGAAATAGTCAATGAAAGAAAGAATACCGAGGTAATAGTTTATGATGTAATATAATTTTTTAAACAAATCTCGATTAAACGACTTAGAGTTTTGAATGGGTACGGCTCTTAAATTACATCACCATTTAAACTTCAATACCATGTGATTTCCTTTTTTTTTATAGAACTTTGTCAGCAATATGTCATATATATAACTCTTGCGAATCAGATAACATTTTCACCGGCTGAAGAAATTAGTTATAGGCGTACACTATTTTACAATTACATTTAGACTTATGATAGTCCATGAAAGTCCATGTTATATATAGGACTTTTATATCCTTATAAAGTTTATGACTCGCAATATACACTATTTTAATTCGTATCGGGAATTGTAGCTATAAACTAGATATGATTATTCTTAGCTTATAGTTTTGCCATTGCTATTAGTACAATAATTTTCGTTATCATCCTCGCTTTAATCTCTCATCGCCGTCGGCGAAAATGATCACGAATTAATTGTTACATTTTTTTTGCTTTTTTTCATCCGTATTTTTTTATAATTTCGTAGTAAACACGGAATATTGTTTTTCTTGATTATAGCTCATAGAAACTTCGATATGCTGGTCATTTGTTGGACGACTGTAATCAAGTGCTAGTGTTAAAAAAACTTCCTTTCATAATCTAGCCCGCGCTTTGTAAACAGGAAAACAATTTGAGCGAAGTCACTTCTATAAGTACCGGTACGTTTCTTTCATATCGAAGGGTCGTATAGCAGAGAAAGCCAGAACGATCTTGAGTGCAACTCATTTAGATGCAGCTTACATTTCTTTAATAAAACATTTGCGAAATCGAGTCCAGTGTAATGAAAACGATATGAAGTAAGTACTAATTGAGGGAAATGAATGAGTGGGGGATTTATTTGTAATTCCAACAACTTTAGAATCAGTGAGAACATTTTAGGAAATGTGTTAAAAAGCACGCTGTAAAAGGATATGAGGGACAAGAGTTATTTGTACGGGATATTTACAAAGGCATAAGTAATGCAGAATTATGTTTATGTTTAATCATGTTTGTATTTCTGCCCATATATTTTTCGGTAATGTTTTCCCGTGTCAACGTTTGCTTTATTTACTTGAAGAGACAATGTCTTTATAGAGAAACAGGAACGCGAATACACAGCAAATTTTATATAAATCTCAAAGCAAAAAAAAACAAAAAAACATGATCTAAAAAGTACAATAGACTTAAAGGAACACTCTTGTTTTTAGTTACTTACTTTATATATCTTTTTGTACTAATGCTAATAACAGGAGCCCTGAACGGCAAGAAATGTAAAAAGGTGTTAATTTTATATTCTTCTTTCTCGCAATTTTATTGGGTGATACTCGTACATTCAATAGAAGACCAGTAAGGCAATATATTTCATTAGATAATTTTTCATGTTTCAATTTAGTTTTGACCAAACTGCTTGGTCCGATTTCAAAGAAATTCGTTATTGGGGAAAGTTTTCAAATTTGTGATTCAAACATATCTTTTGTCTTCCCCTATCTGATTGGCTGGTTGGTGATTTCTATCAGTTTTCACAGCAAAAAAATGATCAACAGCGTTCAGTCAGTTTCCTTTATTTTCAGTTGATAACTTTGACTGTGGACATTTCAGACATAAGGCGTATTTAAGCAGAAGCGTTATTGCTCATTGCTCATTGCCGCACCCTATTGTCTTTTGCCTCTGTTCTTTGGCGAATTATTACTTAAATTCAACGTTTACCCATTGGCATAATATAGAAAAAAGTGCATTAAATGTAGTATTCAGATATCAATTTATGAATATCTATATAGAACTGGACCGGTAAGATTGGTAAGGTACAATTGATTTCCTTTTGAAGAACTCAAAAATCTAAGGAAACAGGATAATTGGTCATCAAAATACCACTTGAAAGTCAAGTTATCAAACAAAGCCGCGAACAATTCATGATTAGACATCAAGAAGCTGCGCCGCGTCGAACACGGCCTCTGTGTTGATTACCCCATATATATGCCATAAATGTATTCTATGAGATAGAATCAACATGATTACGGTATCCACAGGTGTTTTACAAAAGATTATTGGAAAGTAGAAATATAAGTGGTATTCGTCGTCATAGGTGACGGCTGTAAATCCGTAGGCGTGTTCTCGTGTGTTATATTAACCGGAATCAAGAGTTCGAAGGCGATCATAAAACTTTTCACACGGCCCTTAAGTAAGACCAAGTTGTCCTTAGTGTCTAGGACATCATAAGCCGAGATGCTTTTCAAACCTGAAAATCTTACCATCGCTTTCATCGTAGTTTTAGTACTTTTAGAAGTGATAATCACACCAGCAAATTCCGAAAACTGGTCGACGGCAGAGGAAGAAATTGGTTCACAAATAGACAAAGTTGCTGATGAAGTAGACATCGAGAAGAAACATCCTTTAAGGGAGCCATGTGGCTATGCGCGATGCACTCGACGCCGAAGAAGACGTCGAAGATACGGAAAGAAAAGAGGGGAAAAGAGGGTAAGTCTCGAAAGGCTATTAACTTCTCTTAACAATAATATTAAATAAGCGATGTATATGAGTGTTTGTAAAAAAATCAAAAGCATTTTCAGTTTCATACGATAGAAATGATGAACTAAATGTTGAATACGGTCGAGGTTAAAAACACATTACGAATTTCATGTCGTTGTAGTTACTGTCCCAGCTTTTCTAAAAGATTAACGCCTTTGTTATAATTTGGTTTTGTTTTGCCGTTTTTAACTGTTACTCAAAAATTCATTAGAACATCATTGGAAGTCTATTTTTCGTACAAAATAATTTTGAAATCATAATTTCGTCATATATATAATTACGTTGACTAAAGCGTATCCTGCAGCGAGATGAATTCATGCTTAAAGTGCATATAAGCCCTGGCCAGTTATGCTTTTCTTGACAGCTTAGACCTTAAAAGGTAGGGAAAAAATTCCAAAATTTTAAAATAAAATTTTTCATTATTTTTTTAGCGACTAAACTTCCAAACGTAGAATAATTTCCGCGCACGTTCGGAGACTGGGACGAGAAATAAACGTGACGTCATCAACAGAACTCGTCCTTTCGCGAGTATAAAGCGTTGGCTTATTTGCAAAATAATGGAATAGATAACCGAGAAAGATGATAATATCGCGCTAAACGTTTAGGAGAGCTTTATCCGGCAAGCCTTTAATGCAATGACGCATCGAACGTATTCTGTTGATGACTAGACCCAGTGCCAATTTTGAAAAGCGCTCTTCGTCCACAGGC
The DNA here is from genome assembly GCA_030867875.1 of Actinernus sp. WN-2022. Taxonomy (NCBI): domain Eukaryota; kingdom Metazoa; phylum Cnidaria; class Anthozoa; order Actiniaria; family Actinernidae; genus Actinernus; species Actinernus sp. WN-2022. Next base: position 37,514,358 of record JAOWCC010001368.1, read on the forward strand.
AACCCAAGACACGTTTTTGGGCAACTTTGAACGGCCAATACACCATAACAAATCAATCAAATCAACGTTTTATTCCGGAATCTTTTTTCTTTGGCCTCTAGTCTCTTCGTAAGAAATATAATTAGCCAGGGCTTATATGCACTTTAACGAAGACGTTGAAAGACAAAAATACTATTTGATGCCGCCAATCATGAGCATTTCCAAGCTGCTGATTAACCAATTCACGTTTTCTGTCATACGTTGATTCTTCGGTGCTTTCGAGGTGTAAGACGTTGAAATCATAAAGAGGCTTACGCCTATTAATTGAAAACAACAATACGAAATTCGTGTATTTTTCTAAATTAAATCAATGAATAATATAACAATGGCGTCATTTGCGGTCCACAGAAATTGCGGGTCTATCGTGAGTATTTAGTGTGTATACAGTGCGTATACGACGAGGTGGCGTGACCAGCGGTTAAAACGGCGGGCTCGCAATCCAGGGATTGAATTCGATTCCCCGTCCGTTCGACCACGTTTGTTTGTAATAAAGAACTTGACAAAGTTCAGGAGCTCAATGTTGATAGAACAGCATTGTCAAAGCACAGGAAGCCCAATGCCGTGGGGTGGTAATTATTATACGACGTTGTAATAGCGAACTGATTTTTATGTGTAAACTATCTCGAAAATGTCATATCTTCTCAAAAGAATGTCTTATTATTAAAGATATATACTTCACTGACCTTGCGTTGTTGTTTTTGACTGTGTTTGCGATGATTCAGGGCAGTTTTAGGCTTTTCAAAAACCGATTCCTCACCAAAGTCCACCATAGTACAGTAAAAATGACAAGGAGTGAAAGTCCCTCGCTCGGCGACCCCCACCGGCCGTGAGTTTCCCTAAAAAAATCACACTTCCCAAACGTCTTTCATCTTTTCAACGCCATTTTCCTAGAGACACATTATCAGGCAACAGGTAAACTATAAATTTGGAGTACCACTCTAAATAAAACTACTCTTTTGTGGCGATTTAAAACGACATTTCAGGTTTCTGTTTGACTCCCGCCACTACGGTGTGGCATGCACACGCGAAAAATAAAGCAAAAAGTCCTCCCGTCGCCTCCCCAGAAAAAAAAAATTACAACCGGAAGCAACAGTTAACCAATCATATTTACACTTTGAAGCGGTGTCAGGACAAATTAACATCGAGGGAGGGAAGAGTAAGTGAACTTTTTGCTATATTTTTGCGTGTGCCTGCCCCACACCCGCGTAGTGTCAGGAGTCAAACAGAAACCCGAAATGTCGTTTTAAATCGCCCCAAGAGAGTAGTTTTATTTGGAGTGGTACTCCAAATTTATAGTTCACTTGTTGCCTGACTGAATGTGTCTCAAGGAAAATGGCGTTTAAAAGATGAAAGACGTCTGTGAAGTGTGATTTTTTTAGGAAAACTCACGGCTGGTGGGGGTCGCCGAGCGAGGAACTTTCACTCCTTATCATTTTATTGTACTTTGGTGGACTTTGGAGAGAAATCGGTTTTTGAAAGGCCTAAAACAGCCCTGAATCATCGCAAACATACTAAAAAACAACAACACAAGGTCAGTGAAGTATACATCTTTAATAGTAAGATTTTTTTTAGAATAAATGACATTTTCGAGATAAAAATCAGTTTGCTATTACAAATTCCTATAATAATTACCACCCCCCGCGGCATTGTGCTTCCTGTGGTCAAAGCGATATGTAGAGAGCCGTTGTAACCCGGCCTTTTATACAATAGGAGATATTGTAGTTGAGTCTACGAATAGCAGTTTCAGCGGTATTGACCCGAACGCCTCACTTCAATGTAATGAAGCGCCATTGAAACCATCATTCTTACACGACACCAACACCCTCATAAACAAGCACGACTAATTTAGATACACAGTTTGAATAGCGCTTCATTACATTGAAGTGAGGCGTTCGGGTCAATACCGCTGAAACTGCTATTCGTAGACTCAAATACAATATCTCCTAACTTTAGGATCGATTAGGTATATAAGTTATTCGATTTACTTTTACTTTTTGACTTAATGAAATATCATTTCGAATAATCGGAATTCGAAAAATGTATTTGCATGAACGTTTACGGTGCATTTATGAATAATAATAATTATTATTATTATGCTAAGAACGCAGAAAACATGCACACTAGTTATAGTTAAATGGCTTCCCATTTCTCGATCGCAAATTTCTTGGTTATTTCATATGGAAATAACTCAGTTAAATAATAAACAACTTATAAAGGCTTACCAAAATACGAATGACTCGTACAAATACACAGCCATATGAGATGCGTAGCCGAGTAATAACCTCTATTTATACAAATGTGCATACTTAAAAACTACGATTGGTGTAGTTCCTGTCATCTGTGCACTTTGATTATCCATTTTTGAAAAAAAACACCTTTTTTTATGATTCCAGAATAATAGAAATAACTAATTCGCACCCCGAAGAGTCAATAATCTTGTGAAGACTATCAAGGTACCTGATTGATAAGGATCGCAATTCATGTGAAACAAGACAAAATGCCGACCACGGCTTACAACCAACCGGCGTGTAGTTTGTGAATATTGGGTCGCGGAAACATGTGTTGAGATAAAACACCACCAGAACGCGTAAAGGCACTTGTTTTATCACAAGAACTGATAGTCATTCATTTAAGAACAGGTACCACTAAAGTAAACTTTGTACAAACAACGAACTTGAAAACAGAAGCGATAAACACACGAGCATAGTGATTTATTGTACTAAACATTAAAAGGAATCACTTGCCTACCAACCAATATATGGAACTACTAAGAAAATGATAACGATAAATATACTAAGTTAAATATAAGGAAATACAAGGAGCTACTAAGATAAAGCATAATTTCTCGCGAAGCCTTGCTTACATGTAATTCTAAAAATCTCTAAGAAAAAGGTTTGTTCAGTATTTTTCCCTACAATTTATTTTCAATCAATTTTCCCAATACATCAATACGTCTTGGTGGAAATAATTTAGGAAGTTGAGCAAATGAACTCGAAAACCATTCTAGTTTAAATTTAAGGAAGTTGCTTTAAAAATATATCTCCTCTTTTATGTTTTGTAGTCAATATAATCGAGCATCATAGAAGTGTTTGATAAACTACTTTTCAAATTATTTCCTAAATTCACAAAGAAAGCAACAACACCAAATAGAAACGAGGCGGAGTTTACCTCCCCCGTTGATTTTCGGTACAGTTTCATCCCACTCTATTCCTTTGTGAGGATCAGCGATTGTAGGTTCTCGCCTGACAAAGGTTTAAAACATAAGTCAATATCACTATCTACATCTAAGCACCCGACGGAGACAGGATTCCTTACGAGTAAAGAAGGTTGTCTGCCGCACTTAGTGTTTAACAAATAAAATAAGGTTCTCCATGTTCTATAACAAGATAATACACGACTTTCATAATGGCCGGCTCCTAATTTGCATAATTTGGAAGATCAATCTGTAGAGGGAAACCAATGCTACCACATGAAAGATCACATTAAAACTAGTAATTGTTTTGAGTTTCAGAGCAATACGGAAAATTACTATTGAGCTATGAGCATTTCTAAAGCCGAAAAACATGCAAGCGAGGCTAGAAAGGCCTCCGTTGTTTTTCTCATACAAATTTCTCTAATTTCAACTGGCTGTAACTTCATTGCTTTATAAGCTACAGCACTCAACTTTCACAAGTTCACTAATGTCGACATGCTCTTTCACCTGGCAATGTTCATATTTTCTATACGTGGGGATAAACTGCCGAAACGGGAAATCACATATGCAAATTAGGTGGCGGCCATTATGAAAGTCGTGTATGCACGATAGAGGTCTTGAAAAACTGCGGATACACGAGTAGAACGCCAGCGCATTTGGCAGTTTTACAAGACCTCGAATGATCTTCTATTTGTTTTATAATATTAAATTCTAGCTGCGCGGAAAGCGGAAATAATCGAGCGTGTATTATAAGAAATTCAAGCACGCTAAGCAACCAATGAAATTGCGCATTCTTATGATGCTCCCGAAATTTATATTATAAAATGTAATAACCAGCTGATTGAAATAGGACATTTTCACGATGACGTCACGTACTACAACAACCAGAATTGCTTGCGCGGATCCTTTCGTTCTTCTAATTTAGACCATTGTCTTGGTATTCTCTATTCTCATTCAGTTTAAAAAACTGAATAAGAAAACAAATCTGAAAAGGATTGTGGTAGTTGTAGTAAAATGACGCCATAATGCAAATGTCCTGTTAAACTCTTCCAGTGGCGAAACCCGACCGAATTCATTTTAAGAAATAATCAAATATCCAAAATTCGGAATTCGGAATTGCTTATGGCAATTGTATGAGAAGTAGTCTGTCTTGGGGTTTAAGAGGAAACACCACCAATGGTTGATGTCGTTCTCATCATATACTCAAGAAATTTAAAACAAAATGTATCGATAACTTGAGTTGTTGGCCATATGATTCTTAAAAACATACTTTCTGATATTGCTCTTTGATTTGAAGGTGTTACCCGTACTCTGAATGCTATTTTTTCGATTGTATTTCTTGACCAGAAACCTTGACTGAAATAAAACCACTGCTTTTAAATTCATGTGAATGAGGAAACGTCTGGAAAACAAAGATTAGCCATAAAAAGTTAAAGTTCATAAAAAATAGAAATTATTTAATTATTTGCTTAATTATTCATCCCGGCAGTAAAAGTATTTAGAATACGAAGATTTGCAATGTAATTGAAAATCCAGAAGTTTTGTAGTTATAAAAAATATAATCTATTAAACATGGTTTTCAGTAGCGACATAAGCACAAGCAACATAACACAGAAGCAGTGCCATATTTATCAGTAGCAGTACTTGTATTGCTCACAGGTGTGAGATAAGAACAAGCGCCGTTAATAATCGATGCATTACTGCGTCTGCGTATATGTCAGTAGTGAAAACCAGACTTGAACACGTTTGATCTTTTAATAGTTAAATTATGAACTCTTCATGTACGTTACTCCTAGATTTCTAATACCTCTTTTTGCAATATTTAATAGTACTGTCGGATATATTTTCTTTTAGTTTGAAAACATAATTGAAAATTATCATCGGTAAACTGATCTACTTCCTTCTCGTAGCACGAGTAAAAACAGAGCCAATATAAATACAAATGTATATCATATGCTATAGTTGATTGCTGTTAATGGGAGAAGTACGGAATAAATCTAAAAGATAATATTTAGATCGTATTCAAGTGAATACAACATGCACACCTGCACACACGCAAAGACTAACCGACCAAAACATGCACTATTTACAAAACTTTCAACCTCCAATCACACCTTCCTCTCTAAGAGATCAAAACATCATATGTTTCCTTGATTTCAATGTTATTACTACTGTTCGTCTTTACATCAGTTCTTGTACTTAACTATTCTAGAATAAATAATATAATTATAATATCATATCATAAAGACTAATCGACCAAACTCATGCAACAGTCCAACCTCGAGTCATATTCTTCTTCCTTTCTGAGTCATCAAAATATCCTTTTATTTATTTCTTATTACAGTAAATCTAAATTTGATGCTTATTTAAAAGGAACCAGGGACACGGTGATGAAAATACATTGTGTTATCTTAACATCTCTAAACATAACATCTGACATAAGTTGTCGATGTACTAACAGCAGTACATATACTCATAACAGTTTATATCTTAACTTCACCATTTACAAATGCAAATCGTCACAACGGTCGGCGTAGTCTTTACGTCAAAGCCCTTGAGTTCTTCTTCACGGGGGCGACAGGGACAGGCGCCGTTAGGACTAGTTTGAATTGCGTTGGTGTCTCAAAAGCGTTTGCTTAATTGAGAAAAAGTATCTCTGACTGGTGATATTTTAGTAAACAAGCTTCTTCGTGGACTTGATCGCATGCACATGATGTGTTTTTAGATCGAAGATTCCTGTCGTTATTTTTAGTTTCCTTTACTAATAATAACTTAACTTCGATGCTTCGTTTAAACACGAAGGTATGAATAGCTTAGCACCTCCTCTTTTCGCGCATGGCGAGCTCGAAATTTAAAATTCAAATTGCTGAGCAGTGAAGAAAGCAAGCGAGCATATCAGCCTCTCCTTTGAAATGCTAGATTTTTATAAGGTTTAAATTGTCTTCTCTTTTAGATGATTACATGATTCTATTTGCAAACTCATTCAACACTCGTTAAAGTTTTGGTAATGAAGATTTCGTCGTACAAAGCGGTTCAATTCTATTTATGATATCATTCCAAATACATCGAAAAATAAAAACTATATAAAGGAATTTACAGTGAGAACTGGCTTGTTGTTGCGGGGTAACCCAATACTAATAAAAGCTCTTTGGTTTACGAATGAAACCTGCTTAATATCTACAGGAAATTAATGCTGTGAACCGTTTATTCCTAGGACAACGTTGAACAGACCTTCGAAAATGTATATGAGGAATTCTCACCCGAAAAAGATTCCTATCAAGACCAGAGTTCAGAAAAGGAAAGCACAATGGATCAATCCAGACAATAATGACAAAGGGAATAGCTACTAGACTAATTAGCTTAATTATTGACGACAGCCACAACTCTTCGTAATCACAGGGTGTTCAACTAATTGTAGTATGTCACCCAAAGGCACCAGACATTAAACACTTTTCTATGGTATAAATTGCTTATATAGTTATTCATTTAAAGCTGTCACGGTTAACCGTATTTCATTTATTCCATTCTATTGTATTTTTGTCTGCAATTTCAAGAGGTGAAATAAATAAATATAGTTTAAAGAGTAAAATATATTTAACATGTATGTCCATAGTTAATATAGTGGAATGGTTTGGAAATCCGGCAAACTTCAAAGGGGCTAAAAAAAGCGCTGCGATTTATGTTGGAAGGGGGTGATTGTGATTGTGCACGGTCATAGTTCATTAGCGTCCCCTGAACGACTGAACCCACATACACGTTTCTATTGACTGATTGATTAACATATTCACTAAAATTGAGAACAACCAAGAAATCATGGCAGAAATTGAAAACCAGTTCTTTTTGCTTTGGCGCCGCGTTTTCGGTTCGTAAGGAACGTGACACCTTTTCCCAAAAATATGTCGAGAAAACTTTGAAGAACGCTTGTAACTGCAATAAACGTGCTTTGTGCTTTCGACGAATCAAGTATTTCAGTTTGAGTAATACAGTATCGCTTCCAGACCTATATTCTGTTTGAAACCATTATACTGCATATCTATTGTTGTACGTTGATAGGGCGTTTGGGTTATCCCGTCATGTAGGCACACATGAATAGCCCACTTCCGAGATATGCCTCACTTCCTACGTACAAAGAAAGTCAATTCGAGGCTCCGTGCACAATGCTCACTCGTTCGTGACAAACTACAGAAGTGATGTAGTCTTGTTAATTGACTTCCTTTGTACGTAGGAAATGAGGCATATCTCGGAAGTGGTCTATTGCTACGAAATTGTATTATGTATTGTGTTATATTGTGTATTGTTGTGCTGTGTAGTTTATATTGTATTTTGGTTCGCAATTCAGGTGTGCCCGTTCTCTTAATATAGGATAAAGAGTTCTCAGCTACATTCGTAAGTTTGAGAGAAGCCCAAGAGGTTGGGTAGCATTTCGAAGTTGTTACCTTGTGGCTATGATTTTACGTTAAGAGTCAAGCAGTTTTTGTTGGGACACAACTAAACAAAACATTTTAAACATGCCCTGAAACTCAAACCTTGGCTAAGAAATTCCATGACGACTGTGGCGGACCAAGGCCCAGTTGTTCGAAGAAAGGGTAACTTTATTCCATAGGATAGCGCTAAATCTGTAATTATAATCTGTACAGTTTTACCTCGGATAGTGATTTAATAGTGCTTATACCCTTGCTTCGAACACAGGCTAACCATCCTCCCATTTTGTGTATTTGTCACTGATGTTTTAATAATCCATCATTTCTTAGCAAATTGTGAAATAAAATACCCTATGACTTGATTCTGCTGTGTATGTGTTGATTTAGCGCGCGCTCATAATACAGCTCGGGTTTCCTGTGGCTCAGGTTTGTTTACATATAGCTCGGGCTTCCTGTGGCTCATCTCGCCAACTACATAAAAACTGACACAAGGCAGGCAACTAAATTCATCTCCGACAAGCGAGACGCGCGAGAATTTTGACGAAAAACGAAAACTTCCAGGTTCTTGCTCCCTCTCTAACATTCAAAATATTGAAGAACAGTAAATGAGCTACGTTTTTGGTGGTAATTCACGGCGATATCGAGTGGTACACACTCGTAAAAGCTTCCTAGAACCCGTCAAACTGGTCCAGATTTTCGGCGATTTTTTTTTCTCCCTATGATCGGGACAGATATGAGCCATCATAAGGATTTATAACGGTCATCACATTCAAATTTTTTTAATCAAACTGTCGAATGACCTCCCATCTAGAGTCCCCAGCGAAGAAATGGACAGCTGACATATTTCCCCTAATCTCACTCGTATGGGCTGTTTTGCAACTTGACACACCATCCCGATGAAGTAGTTTTTGGCAGCTTCCGATAAACGAACCGGAAGAAAAATATCTTGAAGACTTCGCGGGAAGTTTGTTTACAAAAATATATATGGCGCACGACCGCTAAACTCTCGTACTATGATTTCACACCAAATTTTACTCCACTCCACTAGTATTACAAATACAGTTGATCACATCATAAAAAAATATTTAACTAGCAAATTACCGTGTTTGTAGTGAGCTTGCTCGTTCCAAGCGTGCCAGGATCTTTGAAATTTCTAGTCGAGAGTGTGAAGAAGAAGAAGAAGTTCCACTTTCTTCCGATTATTCCACCACAAATTGGCACAAACATTGAGAAGTTGAAGCGAATTCGCGAACCGAAGACGAAGTCCAAAGCCAAAGAGTTAGTCCGTCCATCACTTTAAACCTAATGTCTAACACTGAGTTCCAGCAAATTTCCAACATTTCCTCGTCGTTTGTCAAATCCTGCTAAACCGTTTAGCAGGTGCACAGCGCCGTTAAGTGTAGAAAGCGGCCCAGAAGTTCGTCCGAGACCAAACATTCTCGGGCGAGATTCAGGAGGACACTGATGAGTAGATCTCGGATGCAAAATGCAAACCAGCTCTCATTATAAAAGAAGTTTTGCCGAGGGCGGGAATTTGATAGCGCACGCGTGAGTTAACGTTTGAAATGAACAAAAAAACAATGAGCAGAAAACTGAGTGAGGGTTAGCTAGAAAACCGTTGCAAAAAGTGTTCAAATACTCATATATTTGGAAGCAATCCGTTAGACTACTAGTTAAAGTATAAATCAGCTACTTGAACCGTAAAACAAGCAAAAGGCTGGTAAAAATGCAAGAGACCAGCTGAGACTTCTGAGGCGCTGAAACATGTACTATTTTGTCGAAGGCAAAAACATTGTACAGCGTTAAGTGTCACTTAACGCTATACAATGTTTTTGCCTTCGACAAAATCGATTTTCGGAGTTCAAATCGGAAGAAAGTGGAACTTCTTCTTCTTCACACTTCAAAGATCCTGGCACTCTTGGAACGAGCAAGCTCACTACAAACACGGTAATTTGCTAGTTAAATATTTTTTATGATGTGATAAACTGTATCTGTGCTGAATTTACTGATGGTAATACTATCTGTCTAGTAGAGTAGAGTAAAATTTTGGCTGAAATCATAGTACGAGAGTTTAGCTGTCGTGCGCCATATATATTTTTGTAAACAAACTTCCCGCGAAGTCTTCAAGATATTTTTCTTCCGGTTCGTTTATCGGAAGCTGCCAAAAACTACTTCATCGGAGTGGTGTGTCAAGTTGCAAAACAGCCCATACGAGAGAGATTAGGGGAAATATGTCAGCTGTCCATTTCTTCGCTGGGGACTCTAGACAGGAGATCATTCGACAGATTGATTAAAAAAATTTGAATGTGATGACCGTTATAAATCCTTATGATGGCTCATATCTGTCCCGATCATATAGGGAGAAAAAAAAATCGCCGAAAATCTGGACCAGTTTGACGGGTTCTAGGAAGCTTTTACGAGTGTGTACCACTCGATATCGCCGTGAATTAGCACCAAAAACGTAGCTCATTTACTGTTCTTCAATATTTTGAATGTTAGAGGGGGAGCAGGAACCTGGAAGTTTTCGTTTTTCGTCAAAATTCTCGCGCGTCTCGCTTGTCGGCGATGAATTTAGTTGCCTGCCTTGTGTATTTTTATGTAGTTGGCGAGATGAGCCACAGGAAGCCCGAGCTATTATGTAAACAATCCTGAGCCACAGGAAACCCGAGCTGTATTATATGAGCGCGCGCTAAATCAACACATATACAGCAGAATCAAGTCAAAAGGTATTTTATTTCACAATTTGCTAAGAAATGATGGATTATTAAAACATCAGTGACAAATACACAAAATGGGAGGATGGTTAGCCTGTGCTTCGAACAACCGGGTTCCGGGGGTTTGGGGTGTTCAATCGAATCCTCTTAATTTCTTTCATTTTCTTTGCAAGACAGAATCAAAGATCTGCACCAGAACAATGACCTAAAATTATGCCGCAATGGCTTTTGACGGATATAATCACGTGGATGTACTGTAGGCAACAAATGGGATCCGACCTCGATTTATTCGACTTTATTAGTGTGATGTAACAGCACGTGCATGGTGATTGTTTCTTGCAATAGGCGTGTTATTTGAACATGAATTATTTTTCGCCAGCTATCCGTCACTTCGGAGGACAATATTTAATGTTCGAGTGAAATTATATATATACGACCGAGTAAGTGGCAAAACGATGTGAAAGTGACGTGAAATTATAAAGTGGCAAAATCCAAAAGAAAGCCTATAGAAATAGATTGATTCTGCCCCTAATGCAACCATCAATTATGAATAACCTTAGCTTATAGTGTCAGGAGAGGAAAGATAGTATCCTGGGGATCCCGCCCACAGTACAAACCCCTTTCCATCCTTTTTTGTTGAAAACAGACACCTTCCCATATACCTTGACTACAAAATGTATCCCTGATTTCTATTCTGTGGACATTCCCTATTGACCGAAAATGAGATTAAAGCAATATCGTAATGGATTCGATATGAATAAAGCAGATTTCGTATGTCTTAAGTGGACAAGAGTGTAATGTAGCGGTGGAATGATCCCCAAAGGGAGCAGGTCAAACCACATGCCCTCTCGACGGACCCATTATGGGGTGGGGGGGGGGGGGGGGGTGGGGGGGGGGGGGTGTGGGCTACTGCCAGCCATCATCTCCTCTGGAGAGAAAACTCAATATTAAAAATAAATTGTTCTTAAATATCTTCAAAACTAAAAGGCATAATTTAGAAACAAATGCACTGTATGTTTTGTCTTACGTTATCATTTCATTCATCAGTGTTGATATCTGCATGAGCGGCTGTAAAGTGGAAACCTATTTTATAAATGTTTCTTTGCTGATGAATGAACTATTCAAGTGCCGCTGGCGCTCAGAAAACTGATTGATCAATATTTTTTTACCCAGCATATCCAATGTACGATTAACGGAAGTCAAGGGGCTTTTAAAATTACACAAACCGGCTGAAATTCAGGCTAATAAACAATAACATTATACGGATTCGATTCTTCAAATTTGTCAAAATGTGGTGTGGAGAACGCATGGACCTTGAACACTTATAGAATGTGGCAAACAGTACTTCAACATTTCAAACCAGCATTTTGGCAGGGTCAACCTAAGCTCCTTTCTTTCGACTACACGTTCTTGCATGCACAAGCCTAGAAAGGAAAGAACTCTAAATGTATAACGCTATCGTAGAATTGATTAATTTCCTTGCCACACCATGATCTGCATCGCTGGAACTTGGTCCAGAAGTTGGACAAGTTGGTTCGCTAGATCGAGCACGAGATCGATTGCTAACATCACGTCGAGAAATGTTGATCGGAGAACCGTAGTAATTCCGCTCATTCTATTGTATTTCTTCAAGTATAAAGGCAACCGATCTCCCCACCGATCTCGGCCATTCAGTTCAACTCGTAAACTCTATTTATAAACAGCCCGATATCACATTTTCTGATTGGCAGCTGTCCGACTTCAAGTAGTTTCCCGTATGAAAACAATAACAGTGACTCGCAATGCATCTTGGTTGAATGGGCTCCTTTAATAGTTCTAGTCCTAGACTTATTTTAGTACCACATGAGATTGTAAAGCGCCATTGGGCTAAATGGAAATGGCGCTATATAAATGCTACTTATTACTATTATTATGTTTTGTCTTATGATATCATTTTATTTGCTGTATTAAAATTATCACTATAGGCCCCCCAAAATGGAAATAGATGGTCAAAAATGGGGGATGGGGGTGGTACCCTATGCTGACAGCTGTGTCTGTTCATAGTTAAGTAATGGTCCGCGCAAGAGGTAGACATATGTTATGCATGGAATGCAAAAAGGTGCTAATTGTGGTATTGTTTCAATCTTCCACCTCATTGGCTTAGACATTAAAATATATCTAAACTTGAAGAAGAATATTATTTTTTGTCATTTTGTAAACAGATTTGAATTGCATCTAGTGAAAACTCTCATAACTTTCAATATGACGAACTTTCAATATGGGGAACATTTTTAAATTGAACGTGTCCTTGGTTATTGTTTTGCACTCTTCTGATTGGACAAAATGTTTTCACACAAAAGAACTGTACCTTTAAAATGCATTTCAGTGGATTTAATTTCAGAAATTTATGATTTAAGGGTTGATGAGTTGTCAGTATGAAAAACAGAAAATACTAAAGTGGGGAAGCAAATTGCATCTGAACAATAGAATTGTGCCTACCTCTTGCGCGGACTGTTACTTAAGGTGGCCCGCGGCTATTTATTTTGGCAACGACGGTCTTTTTAAATCGCGTTTATGAATAGCTAAACATTATCCGATTTCTGAGATTTTTTGGACTTTTAATAAAGAATCCTCGAATTTTATAAAAAGTACAATTAGAAAGTGATTAACAAAGAACTGCTGAAGATATAAGCGATTTTCCAAAACGTTGTTTTCTAGGAAAGAGCGTATATTTCAAAACCCAAAAGATGGATTTGTTCCATTTTACTTTCAACGAGTGCCCAACCTCCAAGGTCTGTGACAGGCAAGTTTCAGGTTAATCGGCACCATACAAGTTTCTCATCAAACGGCTGATCAATTTTAACCTTAAAATGTTATGCTCATGCATCTGGTTCAACTGCCAGAGAAATATTACGGTAATAATTAAATCGTATATACCATATGGAAGTTCAATACCACTTGAAACTTCTGTGCCAAAGGCAAGAAGATCGGAAACTGTAACTAACGTTATGCGGCGAACGAAGTAAGATAGGTTATTGCTGAATATTTGCGAAAATCGAGAAATTTGTATTCTTTCGGCGTCAAAAAAATGCACCCAATTGTTTTTCTTAAGTTCCTAATATGACTTACAGTAGCATATTTTAAAGTACCTTACCGAGTTTCAGCGCGCTTTGACCATACGCTTTTGAGAAATAAAGGCTGTAAACTTCAGCTTGTGCGAGACTTCTAAAATCTAAATGCTTGGAAAACCCCTCATGTTCGCTAATTTATTCAATGGGTTTGTTTTGAATTTCCGCACGGGTTCTGCCACTTGGGAATCGCGAGGCAAGGAATAATTAAAATTATTGTTGAAATTAAAATGAGGATTACATTGTAATTCATGGGACTGTGTGCAGTAACCCATGAAACAGGTGTTACGTGTTATGTCCACATGGTAGTAAGTAGCGACGAGGGGAGAACATTTGAAGAACGTTTCCACAGTAGGATACTCCTTGGCACCAAAACATTACTCAGCCTGGAACTATTATTACAAATACCTTACTACACTTGCAAAATTAATCCTCATTTTAATTTCAACAATAATTTTAATTATTCCTTGCCTCGCGATTCCCAAGTGGCAGAACCCGTGCGGAAATTCAAAACAAACCCATTGAATAAATTAGCGAACATGAGGGGTTTTCCAAGCATTTAGATTTTAGAAGTTTCGCACAAGCTGAAGTTTACAGCCTTTATTTCTCAAAAGCGTATGGTCAAAGCGCGCTGAAACTCGGTAAGGTACTTTAAAATATGCTACTGTAAGTCATATTAGGAACTTAAGAAAAACAAATGGGTGAATTTTGTTGACGCCGAAAGAATACAAATTTCTCGATTTTCGCAAATATTCAGCAATAACCTATCTTACTTCGTTCGCCGCATAACGTTAGTTGCAGTTTTCCGATCTTCTTGCCTTTGGGACAGAAGTTTCAAGTGGTATTGAACTTCCATATGGTATATACGATTTAATTAGTACCGTAATATTTCTCCGGCAGTTGCACCAGATGCCTGAGCATAATAGTTTAAGGTTAAAATTGATCAGCCGTTTGCTGAGAAACTTGTATGGTGCCGATTAACCTGAGACTTGCCTGTCACAGACCTTGGAGGTTGTGCACTCGTTGAAAGTAAAATGGAACAAATCCATCTTTTGGGTTTTGAAATATACGCTCTTTCCTAAAAAACAACGTTTCGGAAAATCGCTTATATCTTCAGCAATTCTTTGTTAATCACTTTCTAATTGTACTTTTTATAAAATTCGAGGATTCGTTATTAAAAGTTCGAAAAATCTCAGAAATCGGATAATGTTTAGCTATTCAAAAACGCGATTTAAAAAGAACCCCATTGTCAAAATAAATAGCCGCGGGCCACCTTAATAGAGTGGAATGGTTAGGAAACCCGGCAAACTTCAAAAGGGCTAACAAAGGTGCTGCGATTTATGTTGGAAGGGGTAAGACAAAAGATTGTGCACGATCATAGTTCATTAGCGTTCCCTGAACGACTGAACTCACACGTTTCTATTGGCTGATTGATTAACATGTTGGAATTTCTATTGTGTTTTGTGCACGGTAGTGGTTGAAAAAAGCTAACAAAGACATATAACAAAGAAGGTCCCTGAGTTTCCTAACCATTCCACTCTATTAACTATGGTCTGGTGAAAAAAATAGGTCCCTATCTGGGGCATGTGTTTTGACCTGCTCCCTAAATAAGTGAGCAAATAGTGAGCAATTAATAATTAATGAGTAATAATAGTGAGCAATAGTGAGCAATTAATAATTATTGAGTAATAATCGTTAGTAATAGTGAGCAATTAATAATTATCGAGTAATGATAGGGCGCAATGAATAATTAATGAGTAATAGTGCACAATGAATAATTAATGATTAATAATAGGGCGCAATGAATAATTACTAAGTATAATAGGGGCGGCATGATCAATATTAATAAGTTACTGGTTGCCTAGGTTTTTGATGAGTTCGCGTCTAGGGGTTTTGGGCAAGTCTGAACTAGCCTATTGTGTAATAACAATACACCACTACCCTTCCGAGTTGTAAAATTATTTTTCTGGTAAAGAAATAAATTTTCTATCAGTTCTTCATTCCAAAGAATTATCGCTGCGGCCGCTTTCCAGCTTAACAGCAGAACACCTACAGAACCCCCACAGAACCCTTACCGAAGCCTTACGGAAGATTGTAGTTTAAAGGGGCTATGTCACGGTACTACGCATGAATGGAGTCAATATTCGATCGGTAGCTGTTAATTGATTACAAACAGTTAAACTCCCCTCATTCAATGCTTGATTTAAAGTATTTTCAATATTTTACGTGGAGACTGTATATTTACACAGTTTATTAGTCATTTTTGAATATTTGCTTCGATATTTACCATCCTACATGTGCGCGAGGTTCTTCAGCTCACATGAGAATCGCTGATAATTACCGCATGCCCGCCAATGTAATGATCTCTCACCATGGGCTTTTATCGCAGCCTTGCTGTTTCTTATGAAATTATTCCTAATGAATTAATAGTCTTAAAGGAAAAGTATTATAGTTAAATGTTAGACAAAGGAAGATAAATTCAAAAAGCTGCAACGATCACTGTTACAAACAAAATTGTAACCGAATCTATGGAGATCAGGCTCAGCAGAAGGATTTGATAGCGAAGTAATCGAGGGCTGATCGGACGGATGTACGATGTTTCGGTTCGGGAGAATGAACCATGCACAGGTTATATGCGCTAATACAAGTAGAAGTAGACACAATATTATATACAGTAGAGATATGAACTGTTATAGGGTCTGGTGTAATGAGATACGATATATGGTAATGTTGTAAACAAAGCCGGTAATGCGGATTAACGCTCCAACAAACAAGTAAGACTGACAGAATCTGTGACCTTATATGAATGAAACTTACCATGAACACCCTCGTTTTTTTACGGACAACACTACAGACAAACCAACGGAACCGCAATGGTACACGAATGGCACCATCCTCATATGCTATGCTAATCTATTAATGGAAAGACAAAGACACACTCAACAGCTTTATATCTCACCTTAACAGCCCACATCCTATCATAAAATTCACGAACACTATTTCCAACACTGAAATCGCATTCCTTGATGTCCGCGTACTTCTCGACACAGGCAAAATTCAAACTGACCAAACTGAACTATGTTAAACCAACTGATAAACATGAATACCTCCTTCAATCCTCGTGCCATCCCTTTCACACAAAACGATCAATTCCATACAGTCTGCATGGCTCTACGTTTACGCCGCATATGCTCAACAGACGAACTATTCAACGACAACATTTCTAAACTTACTTAAACTTAAACTTAGTACCTCATCAAATGAGGATACAATCATCATGTTAGAAAACAAATTAACTCAGCGATATACATTACCTGTAAACAAGTTTGTAAGTAAGTAAGTAATCTTTATATTTACACGGTACGCTCATCAGGGTTTTGTAAAAAGTTTACAATATAAAATTACATTTAAAATTAGCTCAAATAAAAACCTGCTTTCCATGAGTGCCGTGTGCTAATTTAAAATTAAGTTATGCTAAGATAACAAAATAAACTGCTGCAACCAGAGCGAAATCTACTTAGAGTTCTGGCTTGCCGCAACTCAATCGGAAGGCTATTCCATAGGACCGCACCACTATAGCCAAAGCTATTTTTGAGAAAGTTGGTGCGTGGCAGAGGAATAGCAAGTTTGCTCTCAGTGTCTCTTAGAGAATAATTCGTAACGCTGCTGCGGTCAACAAATTTCGAACGAAGATAGTCAGGGGCCAGTCCATTAAGCGATTTATAGACAATAACAGCTTTATGAATTTGGCGTTGAGTTTCAAGTTTTTTTCAGCCAAGTATTTCAAAGAGATAATCAGCATTAGCATCATAGCTGGAAAAGGTTAAAACCCGAGCCGCATGGTTTTGTAATATTTGGAGTTTGTTAGCAAGGGTTCTATTGCAACTTCCCCACACAACACTACAGTAATCAAAATGTGGTTGCACCAGTGAATTGAAAATAGACTGCAGTGTTTTGCGGGGGACAAATGGTGCAATGCGCTTGAGGGCACCGATGCCAGAGGCAATTTTCTTACACAACTTATCAATGTCTATGTTCCAGGACAGATTCTCATCGACATGAACACCGAGGGTTTTTGTATTCGATACCTGTTTAATGGGAGCCCCATCAATTGTTAGTGACGGAGGGTTATTAAAGGTACTTAATTTTTGTCTTGATCCAATTAACATGAATTCTGTCTTCGATTTATTGAGAGTGAGCTTATTCGCGATAAGCCATTCATTAACGTTAACAAGGTCCTGATCCAGATTGCGATCTATGGCATCAATATTATTACTTGCGAAAGTTAAGTGAGTGTCGTCAGCATACATTCGAGACTGGGAATGAGAGAGGCAATTTGGTAAGTCATTAATGTAAAGCAGAAACAATAGCGGCCCCAAAATTGTTCTCTGTGCAATACCGCAGGATAATGAACGGTAGTAGTATAGGAGGGACGGAATTAAGCCCCTTTTTTAAGGCGCTATGCTAATTTTTAAGGCGCTCTCATTAATTCAATGACGTCACGGTTCTATTGTCTTAGACTCATGAATAAAATGCGGCGCTCATGAATAAAGCGATGCGTTCATGAATAAAATGAAAAAAGATAATTGTATACAAAATCCACTGTGAGAAATTTTGCTATTGTGCTTAGGGATTAACGATAACTGAAGAGCCTATTTTGATGCAAATTATTCTCTAAAACTGAACTATAATTACCATACGAATATAAACAAACCACCAGATAATTAAACAAAGTTTATTCAATCTCAAAAACACCAATTTTAAAAACAGTTCGTTTTCCTTATCCTCGCGGAGTTGATAACTTTCTTATTTCTCAGTTCTTGGGTTGATATAATGTACCGTGTTACAAGATTACACTGATTTATGTTTCATTGATTTTTTTTCTTGTTGACAAATGCTACAGACAGTTGTGTTTTTACCGAGGAGAGGAAAATTAATGACCAAGGTAGTCTAGTCTAAACACTATACTTCAGCTATCATTTTCTAGTCTAGTCTAGAAATTTGTAACCTAGGTAGTCTAGTCTAAAATGTCGTTCTAGACTACAAATATCTTGTCTAGAAACTAACAACACTCAATAAAACATACCTCGTAATATCTAAACCCCTTTGTAGCGTAAATAGTAAAAAAAAAACTACTCGTGATAGGCTCTAAACTGTCTTTATACTCTATTCACTGTGAACGAGTATAAAACATTTAATAGCTAAACTGCATTACCACGACAACAACAGATAAGGGGCGGGCATCTCATTTATTAATGCCTGGTCGGAGATACATAAACAAATCATATAAGTGATTACATATAATCGGTGTCTGTGTACATATAAGGCTAGTGAAGCCGTTACATCATCATCATCATTATATATTCTTAGTAATAATTACAAAGGTATATAAATATATACATGTGCTGAATTGAAATTAACTTTACAACTAATCTAGGCAGAGTAGAGAAGCCTTCGAATGACGCCTAATTAGAATTCAGATCCTTAAGTAGTGCTTACACACTCCTGGGAATACATACCAACACTACGCTGATTACGGTACTGTGTTCATTCCGTAACGCTATCAAATATATTTATTATTTTCCTTTACAGTTAATAACTCATAAGATAATTGTATACAAAATCCACTGTGACTCATAAGAGCAACTTTGCTATTGTTCTTAGGGATTAGCGATAACTGAAGAGCCTATTGTTTTGAGGAAAACTCTTGTGATGCAAATTCTTCTTTAAAACTGAACTATAATTACCATAATCAACAAAACAAACTATGATTTTTTTCTTGTTGACAAATTAAATGCTGCTTACTGATTGCTTATATTAAAACGATGACAAGAGGAAGAATATTTTAAAGACATGGAAAATCGGACTTTGAAAAACTGCCCTGTACCTAATTGTGGATCAAAGTATCTTGTTAAATTATCCAACCACTTGGTACAAGTCCATAGGTTATCAACTCAAGAACGAAAACCATATTTACAAGAAGCAAAACTTCAAAAAAGAAAGTTTTTGTCGAGGGATGTAAATCCAGTTGTTGATAATGGAAAATATGTTGGTTTGGAATCCTACTTATAATGTTGATCTAACTGAGAGACCTTAGCTAAATCAGCTAATCGACATTTGTTAAACGTAGTGACCACGCCAATTTGTTTTCTATAAAGTTGGAAACTTTTAAGGGTCTAACATGATACTCCCGATCCTTGAAGAGTAAAGATATAAACGATGGCTGCTAATCGTTCCAACTCAGATGATGAAATGACTGAAAATTCTTATCAAAGCTCTGATTCTCAGGAGAGCACGGACTCCACTGATGATAGTTATGACGGAGAAGAGGATGTTTGGGAAAGAATTCGTAACGAAGCTAAAGAACGGCACCAGGAAGATTGGGAAGCGTTGGTTCAAAAGTATGAACACGATGGGGATAGTCCTGAAGTTGCTGAAATCAAAGCCAGTAACGCTTTGGTTCCTACCTATAGAAAAGACCTAAGAGAAGTGTTGTTCGAAGATATGAAATGGATTCACAGCTTAAGAAAAGATCCTGATTTCCAAAAAATCTTGGAAACAAAACAAAACTTGATGAACACGGAAGATTATGGATGGCAAGAAGCGACCGAGGCTGCAATTCACCACCGAAAATTCTTGTTGAATAAACAATTCCAAAAACAACCTATTCCGGAACAGAGTGATTCCGCGATGAATAATACATTTGTACCTTTTAGAAATAAGTTTTATTAAGTCGATTTCAATTAATAAATGTCTTTAAAAATATTCTTCCTCTTGTCATCGTTTTAATATAAGCAATCAGTAAGCAGCATTTAATTTGTCAACAAGAAAAAAATCATAGTTTGTTTTGTTGATTATGATAATTATAGTTCAGTTTTAGAGAAGAATTTGCATCACAAGAGTTTTCCTCAAAACAATAGGCTCTTCAGTTATCGCTAATCCCTAAGAACAATAGCAAAATTGCTCTTATGAGTCACAGTGGATTTTGTATACAATTATCTTATGAGTTATTAACTGTAAAGGAAAATAATAAAGACAGTTTAGAGCCTATCACGAGTAGTTTGTTTTTTACTATTTACGCTACAAAGGGCTTTAGATATTGCGAGGTATGTTTTATTGAGTGTTGTTAGTTTCTAGACAAGATATTTGTAGTCTAGAACGACATTTTAGACTAGACTACCTAGGTTACAAATTTCTAGACTAGACTAGAAAATGATAGCTGAAGTATAGTTTTTAGACTAGACTACCTTGGTCATTAATTTTCCTCTCCTCGGTAAAAACACAACTGTCTGTAGCATTTGTCAACAAGAAAAAAAATCAATGAAACATAAATCAGTGTAATCTTGTAACACGGTACATTATATCAACCCAAGAACTGAGAAATAAGAAAGTTATCAACTCCGCGAGGATAAGGAAAACGAACTGTTTTTAAAATTGGTGTTTTTGAGATTGAATAAACTTTGTTTAATTATCTGGTGGTTTGTTTATATTCGTATGGTAATTATAGTTCAGTTTTAGAGAATAATTTGCATCACAATAGGCTCTTCAGTTATCGTTAATCCCTAAGGACAATAGCAAAATTTCTCACAGTGGATTTTGTATACAATTATCTTATGAGTTATTAACTGTAAAGGAAAATAATAAAGACAGTTTAGAGCCTATCACGAGTAGTTTGTTCTTACTATTTACGCTACAAAGGGATTTAGATATTGCGAGATATTTATTACTTTTTTCATTCAACTACGAATGTATTCAAGGCCGATTGCTCCTGGTTTTATAGCTGTTCCAAACAATAGGCTTTGCCCAAACATGCCCGAATAGATCGATGACCTCATCCAAAGGAACAATAGATATTCATGAGCGCGCCACACTTTATTCATGAGCCCCAGATAAAAGATAATTTATTCAAATAATTTATTCATGAGAGCGCCACACTTTATTCATGAGCGCGCCGCATTTTATTCATGAACGCACCACTTTATTCATGAGCGCCGCATTTTATTCATGAGTCTAAGACAATAGAACCGTGACGTCATTGAATTAATGAGAGCGCCTTAAAAATTAGCATAGCGCCTTAAAAATTAGCATAGCGCCTTAAAAAAGGGGCTTAATTCCATCCCTCCTATACTACTAACGGTTTTGTGAGAAACAACCATTAACAAAGCATTTTTGATTGCGGCTATTCAAGTAAGACTTAAACCAATTATTCGAGGCGCCCCTGATGCCGTATTCGTTTAATTTCGATAACAGAATATCGTGATCCACCGTATCGAATGCTTTCTTGAGATCTAAGAAAACAACGGCGTTCACATTGCCGTGATCAATATCGTATGCCCAATTTTCAGTGGCTTCATGTAATGCAGTAACTGTAGAATGAAGGCATCGGAACCCTGATTGATGGCTCGATAGTAAGTTATTTTCCGTTAGAAAAGCAAATACCTGATCGTAAATTAACCTTTCGAAAACTTTCGCCACCCTGTTTGAATTAGGGTATTGCACCATTCGTATATAATCACCTGCAACCCAGCCCTACCAAAGCGTCAACCATAATACACATGAACATTCTCTACTCATCCAAGCGTTGCAATTGCAAGAAAATCTTCTCTCCGCCTTTTATTGTATATCGTAGACCTAATAACCTCCGTGACCTCCTAGTAAAAGCTAATCTTTCAAAAACGACACAAGATGTACCAGGAATTTTCCGATTGGAACTCACAAAATCCAAAACATGTCACTTCATTCAACATGGCCGCACTTCCTAAGGCTTATCTTTCTTGCCAATACATAGGAGAAACTAAACACAATCTTAGTGACAGATTTGGAGAACTTCGCAGATCAGTTGAACACTCTATCAACGGAAGAAATTTCGCACAACCAACCGCCGTTTGAAAACATTTTTTTTAACCAAACACTCACTTGATGACTTACACATCATACCATTAGAAACTATTCACAATAGCAGAGACAGTGTGTCCGTAAAGCTAGGGAAGCACATCTTACTTACTACATGTAATGAACAGACGCGATGAAATATAATGATATCCCATTACTATATTTTTCCTCGTAATCACTATAGTTACAATGCATATCCGCATTACCTTTGTGTACAACATTAATTACACCAGACCCTAGAACGGTTACATTTCATATTTCGCTTAGCCAATCAGCGTTGTATATCTCTACTGTATATAATGTCTATGTTTATTTGTATTCCTTACTTAGCTCATATACCCCCTGAATAAGGTTCGTTCTGCCGAACCGAAACATAGGGTACAATAAATAACACCGTACAGCCGACCGATCCCGGGCGACCGTTCAGCCTTGCAGTCTTCGTGTAAAGGAACATAAATATTATTACCATAAAGTTGATTCTTTTTTTATTCGTCTCGATTCATATTAAGTTGAGTATATCTCGAATGAAATTAAAACTTTTGAGAACTCTGCACAAGACATTTGAAAGAAACTTAAAGCCTTAGCTTTCGCTCTCATCTGAGAGCTTGGTCACTGTAGTGTTGCTAGCCTTATTTGGAATGTCATTGCGAGTACTTACGTCCCGGATATAGAATGGGATGTAGGATTAGCACGAGCACGTTTCGGTGGCGGTTTGCATGTAAGATTTCCTTCAATAAATATCTTAAAACACCACATTGGCGACGAGGATACGGATCTAAGCACCCACAAGTAAGCCTTAACGTATTTTTGGGTAAAAGAAGTACTGAATTAAGTCAGCGAGGAAGTTTGTAAAGGATCTAAAGCAGGAATACAAGAAGCATGGCAACTCTACCGCAGTTTCCAGAATTCGAAGTGCATTCAGAACAAGGCGCCGTAGGAGTCCGATGGAAGAAATGGCTAGCCCGTTTTCAGAATCTCATACTAGCGATGGGAATAGAAGATACCAAAAGGCAAAGAGCTCTTTTACTACATTACGCCGCTGAAAGTGTGAGTGAAATCTTCGACACACTGCCCAACACAGAAATAGGAGAAGAAGAAAACCCGCTAGAAAAAGCAAGTCAAGCACTCACAAACTACTTCACGCCGAAGAAAAACAGAGAATATGAGATCTACATGTTTCGGCAGGCCAAGCAAGAAAGCCAAGAAAGCATTTCAGCGTTTCATACAAGATTGAGACGACTCGCAACCACATGCGAATTCGTAGACACAGATCGAGAGATTAAAACACACTGAGATCATTCAAAACTGCACATCTCACAAGCTTCGCTTGAAAGCACTCGAAAAACCAAGTCTCACCTTAGGTCAGCTGTTGGAAGCCGGAAAAACCATGGAAATGTCCAAATCCCAGGCAGCTAGCATCGAGGAAAGGCATCCAGTAAACAAACTTGGAACAATCCTGACAGAAACCATGCAGCCCAAAAGCAAGATGGCGGACGGTCACGTGACAGGAAGTCGCACGTAACTGGGACAAGCCGGAAGTCACGCAGCATAGAGAATGGTGTTTGCAGAAACTGTGGAAAAGAATACCCATATCCGGGCGGAAAAACCACATGTCCAGCGTATCAGAAGTCATGTAGAAGCTGTGGCAAATTAAACCACTTTGAAGCCGTGTGCAGATCTAAAGATACACACAAGAAAAATCAAGAAAAACAACACAAGCCGAACATAAACAAAATGGTCAACGAAAGTTCCAGCTCAGATGGAGAAGCGTATTTGTTTTCCATCAGCGCAGACAAGCCAGAACCACAACCGTTATTCGAAGTCGTCGTCCATGGCACTCCAATCACGATCATGGCTGATTCAGGTGCTAGTATCAACGTGTTGGACGAGAAAGACTACCGGAAGTTATCAAAGATCCCAAAACTTGAGAAGACTAAAGTAAAAATCTACCCGTACAAGTCCAGTGATCCATTCCAAGTGCTAGGTAAATTCAACACCACTCTTGAGTCAACGTCAAAAATTGTGGAAGACGTATTTTACGTAGTTGAGGGTTCTGGAGGATCACTACTAAGCTGGAAGACATCACAAGATTTGGAGTTGCTACAAAAAGTACAGCGTGTGCCAGACACTAAGCTCCAGGGAACGAGAGCAGAACAAAACGTGGAAGAACACACAGATTTATTCAAGGGGATGGGAAAATTGAAAGATTTTCAAATAAAACTCCACATTGACAACACTGTCCAGCCGGTAGCCCAGCCACACCGAAGAGTTCCTTTCCACATTAGAAGCAAGCTAAAAGAGCAACTCAAGAAAAACGAAGAACTCGGTGTAATTGAAGAAGTAGAGGGTCCAACCCCATGGGTATCTCCAGTAGTAGTTGTCCCGAAACCGAAGAATCCAGAGAATATCCGAGTATGCGTCGACATGCGACAAGCTAACAAGGCCATAAAGCGCGAGAGGCACGAAATGGTCAACTACCTCAATGGTGCGAAGGTGTTCAGCAAGATCAACTTAAACCAAGGCTACAACCAGCTTGAACTTGCACCAGAGTCACGTTATATCACAACGTTCAGTACCAATTTTGGTCTTCGACGATTCCGCCGACTAAACTTTGGAATTTCGTGCGCAGCAGAAATCTTCCAAAATGCCATTCGCGAAGCCATAAGCGGTATCCAAGGAGTACTGAACGTAAGCGATGATATACTGGTATATGGAACTACCCAAGAAGGCCATGACGCGAGTCTGCAAGCCCTATTCAAGCGGTTACGCGACAAGCGACTAACCCTAAACAAGAAGAAGTGTGAGTTCAACAAAGTCTCGAGTTCTTTGGGTACGTGTTCTCGGAGAAAGGCATTTCACCAGACCCAAAGAAAGTCCAGGCCATACTAGAGATGGAAACGCCTAAGAATCCAAGCGAGGTACGAAGCCTACTTGCGATGACCAATTATTCATCTCGTTTCATTCCAAACTACGCGACCATAACAGAGCCACTCCGAAACCTTACGAAGAAAGACGTGGTATGGGAATGGTCGACTCCGCATGAAGCAGCTGTGGCAACGCTACGAGAGAATCTAGTGACAGCGCCTGTGATGGCTTACTTCGACACAACCAAGAGGACGGAGATCTCAGTAGATGCGAACCCAGTCGGACTGGCAGCAATCCTCGTGCAACGAGATAACGACAACGCGGAAGAACGACATGTTGTAGCGTACGCAAGTAGAGCGCTAAGTCCAGCGGTACTCACAAACCGAGAGAAAGGCGCTGGCGGTTGTATGGGCGTGCGAGCACCTCCACATCTACATATATGGACATCCCGTTAATATCTACACAGACCACAAGCCTCTAGTAGCAATCTACGGAAACCCGAAGTCTAAGCCCACACCTAGGCTTGAACGTTGGTCATTGCGGTTACAACCCTATGATGCGACAGTTGAGTACAGGCGAGGTGACAACAACCCTGCAGACTACATGTCCCGTCATCCAGTTAAACAGACGAGGAGTACCAGTCGTGAAGAGCGCATTGCGGAGGAGTATGTCAACTTCATAACGATCAACGCGACTCCAAAGGCAATGACGGTTGACGAGATCAAACAGGCAACAAGAGAAGATATAACTCTTCAAGCAGTCATCAAGGCGGTGCAGACAGGCAAGTGGTATTCAGCTTTGGATGACTCGGCTGTCAACAAAGACACATTCAAGTCCTTTGAACGCGTTCGAGATGAAGTAACGGTTAATGCACAAGGAACACTACTCCTGAGAGGGAACCGCATCATAATCCCGAAGAGTCTCCAGAGAAAGACAGTTCAATTAGCTCACGAAGGACACCAAGGCCTCGTTAAGACCAAAGCACTGTTGCGAGAAAAAGTATGGTTCCCAGGTATAGACAGCATGGTACACAAAGAAGTAAAATCGTGTGGTGCGTGTCTGATCACTACTCCTGAAAGCAAAGGAGAACCACTCAAGATGTCTCCCCTGCCAACATCCCCATGGAAGGAAGTCAGCATGGACTTCGCCGAGCTTCCGAACAGTGAATATCTCCTAATAATTACGGATGATTACTCCAGATATCCAATAGTGGACACTGTTAAATCAACATCGGAAAATACCGTACTACCAAGGCTAGACAAAGTTTTCTCTGAATTTGGGATACCAGATGTGGTTAAGACGGACAATGGTCCCACATTTAATAGCCACGACTTTCAGTCGTTTGCGCAAGATCTTGGTTTCAAGCATCGGAAGATAACTCCAAGATGGCCTAGAGCCAATGGCGAGGTTGAAAGATTTGTGCGAACAGTAAAGAAAGTGCTCAAGACAGCAAAGGTTGAACATAAGAATTGGAAACAGGAGATGCATAGATTTCTTAGGAACTATCGAGCTACTCCACATACTACCACCGGAGTTCCTCCTGCAACTGCGTTATTTGACTAAGACTAAGCTCCCAGAAGTAAAGACACCTCAGCTAGAACCAGAAATGGAAGATCGAGACCATAAGGCAAAGGCTAAGATGAAGGCTTATGCGGATAACAAAGCTTATGTGAAGCCATCAATAATCCAAGAAGGCGATACGGTACTCGTTAAACGCGACGATTCTAAGAGGAAGAGCGACACACCCTATCACACAGAGCCATGCATTGTTGTGAACAAAAAAGGAACAATGGTGACGGCAAAGAAAGAAGACAACACTGAGATCACAAGAAACTCTTCATTTTTCAAAAGCGCAGTGAGCAAAGAGGAAGGTTCAGAGCTGGAGGAAGGTGAAGATGAACAAAGTCCTGACAAACAAAGTCCTGATGAACAGAGTCCAGTGACGGACATCCCAGAGAGACGATACCCAGAGAGAGTGAGGTCACGTCTAGGAAGGTTCAAAGACTTTGAACTGTATCTGTGAACTGTAGAGTAGTAAACGTGATATAACAGAGTTATGTTTCACACGTTGAGTAAACGCTAAGTAGGCAACCTTGGAGATTCAGAACACTAGATATTTGACCATCGTTTTGATAGACATTCAGCAGTTTTACTACATTTAGTTTGTATCTAATTTTATTTCTAAGAAGGGAGGGATGTAGTGTTGCTAGCCTTATTTGGAATGTCATTGTGAGTACTTAGGTCCCGGATATAGGATCGGATGTAGGATTAGCACGGGCACGTTTCGGTGGCGGTTTGCATGTAAGATTTCCTTTAATAAATATCTTAAAACACCACAGTCACAAGTGAGTGCGAAGGTCACGCTCGCTTGCAGTCACGGGCTTTCGGCCCACGTGACTGCAAGGTGTTGTCCCAAATGTGATCAAGCGATCAAGCTCTCAGTTGAGAGCGAAAGCTTAAAGTGCTTATGAACCTTACTTTTTTATTTTAGATATCAATTCTACATCAAGTGAATAGTAGAGTGGTACAATATATCTTGCTTTGAATGCTGTGCCGCTGAGTTAAGGAGGTTTTAATATCCAAAATGCTAATTACATGACGTCAGCGGAGGCACAATTATGATACAATTTTTTTTGTTACAATTTAACAATTTTTAAAAATTATCAGTGTTATACCCATGGTTGAAATAAAATGATGTTAGAAATTTGTTTTCTTATATCAGTAGAAACGCCCATTCACAACCACTAAGAAGTGTTCGCAGATACCTCCCCTGACGTTATCTAATTAGCATTTTGGATATTAAAACCTCCTTAACTCAGCGGCACAGCATTCAAAGTAAAATATATTTTACCATTCTACTAATCACTTGATTTAGAATTGATATCTAAAATAAAAATGTATTGTTCATAGGCACTTTAAGGTTTTAAATTTCTTTCAAATTTATTGTAGAGAGTTCTCAAAAGTTATAATCTCATTCGAGATTTACATTTACCTGTACAGATGAGTCTTCATCATTGTAAGTTGAGTATACTTTAAACTAAGAAAAACATGGTAAACGTTCTCCGGGGCATTAAGGCATGGGTCTCCAATATGGCCGCCGCAAATCAAGAGGGAATGGTCTATCTCTTTGTACTTGGGAGATATGATAATCTTGACACTTTGACAGATTTGATAAAGTCACAACCTTAACATATTTTTGTGACAGTTTCCATGGAAACGTGTAATGTGACCTTTGAACCTTAATTTTAAGGAAAATTGGGAAAAGCCTCCTGGAGGTCGGTAAAAGTTGTTGATATAGTAGATTTTTTTCATGCAAATGAATCAAGGTACGTTATGGCACACTTCGGTGCTCCAATTTGAAAAGTTGATTATTATTGGAATGTTTGTTAATTCGGTGGAAACTGAGTATATTAAATTTCACACTTGCCTTAAATTGCCTTAAAATAAATAACTTTTCAAATTGGAACAGGAACGTGTACACTAACCTTGATTCACGTGCATGAAAATACCCACTATATTAATAACTTGTACCAGGAGCCCATTACCAGGAGCGTTCATCTCCCATACTATGTCTGTGAGTCAACGTATGACCGGATTGAGCTATATTTAGAACAGATCTCACGGAAGTTCATGAGCCCACACTTTGGGAATCCAATCAAACCATAGTCAGGACAATGCAGCGTTAGTGAAATCACCTCAACGAACAATAGATCATTCTTAGTATCGATAATTACGGCAACCATATCCACGATCGCAGAGAGTCAGAAGGCAGTTATCCTGGAAATATGTTCTAAAAATAGCTCAAACCGGTCATACGTTGACTCACGGGTATAGTATATATGGACGCTCCTGGTAATGAGCTCCTGCTTGTACCGACCTCCAGGAGACTTTTCCCAATTTTCCATGGAAACTGCAAGAACAAGGTATTAACGTTGTGACTTTATGGAATCTGTAAAAGTGCCGAGACTATAACTAACAAGCAGGAACTAATTTGCGGTGGCCATATTGAAATAGTTTGAGACCACGCCTTAATGCCCCTGAGTTATTTCCGAAGCAGGGGCGTAGCCAGCATTTTTCACTCCACCAAACTCACGAATTTCGCGACTACAATACTCTTTTACATAGATAACGCGGTCTTTCGCACCAATCTCGTCTACTGATTTAGGTACATCTCAGTTTTCAGTCACCACCCTTTTCCAGTAATACTGTCGCATTGTTCACTGACTCCCGGTAAATCACTTAGCATCTTAGGTGCGTTACTGTGACGCTACTTTTCAGTGACGTTTTTTTAACGAAAAGGGGGGCCCCCTCTGGCTACACCCCTGCGAAGAGCACTCTAGCCTGAGAGGCTCGGACAAATAGGAGACGAAGAGACGAGAAAAAGGAGAAAAGAGGAGAAGAAGAAAAATAAGAGCCTCTGGTGTTAGAACGGTTTTCAGTTGAGTGTAGTAAAACCAAACGCAAATTACCCACAGCCGGCCAATCATAGGAGCGAGTAATCACAAGTAACTCATAAATGGCTTCCCTGTGAGCCAATGACAAACCAAAGCAAAGGTAAAACCAATTTATGTTTGGTTTTACTTTGGATTCTGATTGGTTGGTTTACTTTCTCAGCCAAAAGGAGAGCTTAGTAAACGCAAAACCAAAACACTTCCGACACTCAACTGAAATCCGCTCTATCCGTTGACAATCTCACTTCCAATCTCACTTTCAAATCGAGAAAACATGTCAAACCGGATTTGCTGTGCCATTGGTAAGCCAATGAAAATTACCGTTCTATTCAGCACTCACGGTTGCGCCTGGTAATGAGTAGATTATCCAATCAGGGACGAGGTTCAAATTCTGAACCTAATATTACCATGGAATTGAGATTCTCAATGGATAACTCCACAGGCTCTACTTTTTCTTCTCTCGCTTCTTTGCATTTTATTTCCTCGAGCCTCTAGAATCCAGGTTAGCGTTACTAACACCGGTCTTTACATGCTTGGTCCTTTATTAAATCTTTAAAAACATAACTGTGTAAAAAAATATTTAAATTACTGTATTAAAAATACTGTAATTCGTAAAGCATTATTAAAAGAATGGTATCAAGTAGATTTTCAAGTTTGTGTTGCAATCGACAGAAGTTCCCGTTATTCTTTGCCTTGTTAATTTTTTCCTCTTTTTCCCAGGAAAAAGAAATCATGGCGTGACTGTCCTGAAAGAGCAATCATAGGTTCCTGTTAGTTCCAGACATTTAACAATTGTCACGTCACGAATCCACTGAAATCGCGCACTCTGATTGGCTGGCGACTAAGCCAGTAAATAACGTAGTATTTTGTCTCTATTCTCTTTCGACTTGAGAGACGAATTATTGGACAAACTTCAATGAACTGAGAGCGCACGCACTGGTTACGCGATAGGAAAAAGTCGCTCACTCCAGGAACCAATCAGATCGCAGGAAATCGTAGGTTACCAAAAAAAAATTCACGGTCCGGAATCCACTGAAATCGCGCGCTCTAGTTGGCTGGCGACCCGCCGGTCCGGTGTTTTCTCATCCGTACCGGCTAATTTCAAAGTTTTTGACGTGATTCTTGCGTAAACGTACCATAAATTTGAACACGTATTGAAAGGCTTTCAAAAAATGGAAAACTGCAGACAATTGCCAGTGATTTCAGTGAAACAAAGATCCACTGAAATCGCGGGCTCTGGTTGGCTGGCGATCCGCCGGTCCGGTGTTTTCTCATCCGTACCGGCTAATTTCAAAGTTTTTGACGTGATTCTTGCGTAAACGTACCATAAATTTGAACACGTATTGAAAGGCTTTCAAAAAATGGAAAACTGCAGAAAATTGCCAGTGATTTCAGTGAAACAAAGTTCCACTGAAATCGCGCGCTCTGGTTGGCTGGCGACCCGCCGGTCCGGTGTTTTCTCATCCGTACCGGCTAATTTCAAAGTTTTTGACGTGATTCTTGCGTAAACGTACCATAAATTTGAAGACGTATTGAAAGCCTTTCAAAAAATGGAAAACTGCAGAAAATTGCCAGTGATTTCATTGAAACAAAGATCGCACGCTGAAGACTGACAAATGTATCTTGTTCGAGTGCGCGGCTGAATTAACGAAATCAAATATAAGAAATTGAATTGATAAGGACAAAATAATGATGTTATTTACCAGCCTTGGTCGGTCTGTATGGAGAAAAAACTTATTCGGTTAATAACATATATTGTAAATGACATGCATATACTGCAAATAACATATACTGCAAATAACATATACGGTAAATAC
The DNA here is from genome assembly GCA_030867875.1 of Actinernus sp. WN-2022. NCBI lineage: Eukaryota > Metazoa > Cnidaria > Anthozoa > Actiniaria > Actinernidae > Actinernus > Actinernus sp. WN-2022. Next base: position 37,545,857 of record JAOWCC010001368.1, read on the forward strand.
AATATACGGTAAATACGATATACGGTAAATAACATATACGGTGAATAACATACACGGCAAATAACATACACGGTAAATGACATACATATATTGTCCCTTTTTCTCTGGCTTTCATTTCAAATATGTGGCGAGCAGAGATATAAGGTGTTCAACTGACTCTGGTACATTTAACAAGGTCATAAAGAATCTCGTTGTTATTTGCTTTAGTATTAGCAGCTCCGATTGAGAACTTGAAAACAGGACCGGCCACCGGCCAATCAGAACGATTTCACTGGTTGGCTACGGACCAGAAGAAATAACGAACAAGTTGCACCAATAAAAGGAAGTTCACCATCTACAAACCACTTACTGTCCACATACCAACTACATACCAACATTTCAACATCAACATTTTTATTTGTTCATTCCAAAAATATATACATGATAGACTGGCCCGCAGGTAGCATTAACTAATCTAGGCGGGCCATAGTCTTCAAAATTAACAAATTACAAACAGGTATGATAACTTAACGAGGAGAGATATATAAGGGGAGAGAAAGAAGAAGAAATAAGTGAGTAAATAAATAAATAAATGAATTAATTTGAGAAATAATTAATTATGTACATGAAGCGAATTCTAACAATTATGTGCCTATTTTTTGTACTTAAATGATTTGAGTTTTGAAATAATAATGGGTGTGTCAATATAAGCATCTTCTTTCTTAAGAATGTCAAATAGTATTTTGTGAAATTCTCGTTTGAATGCCTTTTTTGATAGTTGTCTAAAATCGCATGGTATCTACCGGCCACATGCTCACCACTGTTTTCGGTATTATATAGAGGATATTACATGGCTTCGCGGAGATAGGGATTTTATCTTCGAGTGTTGCTATGGTAACACCGATGTCAAACAAACCTACATTTTTGGAAAGTTTATTCTATTTCTTGTAAATGGGTGAAGTGGCTAGCCCGACCGAGCTCTGACAGTGGAGTATCGGCCGTTCAAAATGGATATGGTGCGTCCCAGGAACATCCAGGCGAGACACCTTAATATATGATTGTCGATGAAATACTAGTTTTCATTTCTTCCTAAAAAGGCTACACATTTTTAAAAGCCAGTCATATTTTCAAAAGTGATATCTTCACGTGTGAAGATATCACTTTTTAGAAAGAAACATACACTGGTACTGCATGATATAGAGGATATTACATGGTCGCGCTGAGATACGGATTTTATCTACGAGTGTTGATGAAATATCTTACGAGTGAGCGCAGCGAACGGGTAAGATACTCATCAACACGGGAAGATAAAATCCGTATCTCCAAGCGGCCATGTAATGTTCTGTTTAATATGTAATTATTGATGAAATACTAGTTTCAATCTCTTACTAAAAAGGCTAGAAATCTTTGAAATCGAGTCTTATTTTCAAAAGTGATATCTTCAAATGTGAAGATATCATTTATATCTTCACGTGTGAAGATATCACTTATTAGAAAGAAATATACACTGGTATTTCATCGAAAATTATATATTACAATGGCATAATATGACTTTTGGAGGGAATTGTTTTTGAGCCCGCGTAATACCTGCAGTTGCACAAATGTCACTACCAGGGCTCAAGACAATATGACCCGACAAAAGTCATATTATCAGTATTATTATCAAAATACAAGGCCAAATGAATAATGGCTATTTCCTCATCTTCAAAGTTTGCCGTATCTTTTCTTTTTTGCGTATTGCTTTATGTGAGGTACCGTGCCGCCAGAGTGCTTCAAACTTGTCAGTCAAAATTACTCGTTGGCGAGGATTTGCACCTGAATGTATTCCTGTGTCTGATTGGTCTAAATTGATAGGATTAAGCATGAGTCTATGAGATACACGGCTGCAAGAGGTCGTTTACAGCCCAAACGCGCGCGTTTTCATGAGAGCGGTTTAATATGTGGCCGCGTATTTTGATAATAATTAATGATTCAATATTACTACCTTTGGATATAACTCCATTTTTGGCAAAATTGGCAAAACATTGTCCAGATCAAGAAATTTGAAATGTGTTAACCTTTTTTGTATTTTATTAAAATGTTTTAACTTACCAGTCAGGCTGCACGTTCGTGCACATAAATGAGACATCCGCTTGGAAAAATGTGAATTGGTGCAATATCCACGTCTCCGATTTAAGGCTTCGCAATAATACGGAGAAAGGAGATCATGTAGCAGCAAGTGATCTAAAGATATGAGAAACACAACCAGTACGTCAGAGTATACTAGGGCACCGGTTTCGAAGCAAGGGTAAGGGTAGGCACTACCCCGGCGTTAAACAGCTAACCAGATTTAACCGGCGCTATCGTATAGGAATAAAGTTACCCTTGCTTCGAACAACCAGGCCCAGCAGGCGAGAGAAACTTGCCGGAATATCATGTTTACGTTAGCCATATCATGATATATCAAGCAGCTTTTAGAGAGAGAAAACTGAGGAAAAACTAAAACTGAGATTTCAGCGCCGCTAGGGGGCGCTAGAGGAGTCTGTAGGCATACATCCCCACCCCACCCCCCCCCCCCCCCCCCCCACTATAACCCCTCCCTTGGGTATACATGTGTAATTAATTATTAGCCATTAAATTTAGGGTAAATCAGGGGGTTCCCAGAAACCCCCATCCCTTGTGTATACATGTGGAATTAATGATCAACCATCAAATTTAGGATGAATCCGGAATCTGGGGGAGTTTCCCATTTTTAATCGACAACGTTCTTATCAATTAAATAGCTGTATACTAAATGGACAAATGCCGATCATATTTTTGTTTTGCGAGCCAGTCCCTTACCATGACATTGATAGAGTTTGTTTATTTCATATGCATCTAGGCGGCTCAGTCCAAACCTCTGGCCAATCCGGATTCCATGGACATTTTTCTTCTTAATTGTTACAATGGTCGGGTTACCGTTTTTAGTGAAGGAAAATTTCGAGTAATGCATCACACTATCGTAGTCGTACTGTTTACCAAGGGAAGTACCCAGGTACCGCGGGTACTTCTTGAAGTTATGGCCGTGCTCTGCAATAGACAGGAAGATCAGTCTTACCACAGGCTTACCATCCTCCAGGTTTGTACATGCACCTCAACATTGATCTTGGGTTCCCTGTGGCTACGAATTCAACATTTACTGAGAAACTTTGATACCGTGTTTAATATGAGTTAGATTTTCATTCGTGGAATGAACCTTTAGCGATACTGTGCTCTAAATATACCCAAGAAATAAAGATTAGTAGTTATTTGAGTGCTGTGTGGTGGGTTTTTTTTATGGGAAAAGGGCACTCAAATAACTACTAATCTTTATTTCTTGGGTATATTTAGAGCACAGTATCGTTAAAGGTTCATTCCACGAGTGAAAATCTAACTCCTTATTGTAAAACTCATAAATAACTCATGAGGGAAAAAAACAAAAGAAATGAATGTTTAATGAGTGTTCATAAATGTGATATAGAACTGGTTTACATAATCATTTACATAAACTTTAACTTTGATTTTCTCGGCCAAAATTCGAGTCCGTGCATTATTGTATCGGAGATTTAGATCCTCGCCGGCCAAAGCGGCTCGTATCTATATCTACCGATACAACACGGCCTCTCATTTTGTAAATAGTACTTAATATATACCATATAATAATACAGATCCTCGCCGAAGCGGCACCGATCTGTATCTATCGATACAACACGGCCTCTCATTTTGTAAATAGTAACTTCTTACTAACCGAGCGCGAGGGCCGTATTGGGGAATCTCGGCCCGAGGTCGTGACAGTACGGACCGAGCGTAGCGAGGTCCGTACAAAAACGACCGAGGGCCGAGATTCCCCAATACGGGCCCGAGCAAGTAAGGTTAGTAAGTAGTTTATTATATGGCTTTTATTTTCAGTAAAGAAACTCCTGAAATACTTCCGGTCATTTCATTCAAAGCTGACTTCCGGCGCGAGCGCGCACGATATATCTCCCGCCTTTTCAGGTTGATGACGTAAACCGGGAGAGCGAACTTACAGAGAACGCAATGACAAAGTGCTAGCACGAGGTTAGAGAATTTTAATGAAAGGAATGAGAATTATCATATAACAAGAAAATAACAATCTCAACCTCAATTACGGCAATTCTCTGTTGATCCGAAATGGGATAGAACAGGAAAATCAGTACTAAAGATCGGCGAAAAAAACAGTTTATCGAAGAAAAAGTTAACTGGAGCCTTTTTTGGAGACTGTTATCGAAAGTTTGTTCATTCATGCAGTCAATCATCTTCGTCACTCTCGATCACGAATCGACGTTTGTTTCCTCCTTGAACCATTTTAACATCTCCACGAAATATCTGGAATGTACAGTCCTTGATACAGCCAATATTAGCACCTGCAAATACTGTATTGGCGGAGGACAACATTGGATCGGTCGTGAGAGAATTAACGGTCCTTCGACTTCGTGCAGAGCTGATGACTTCAGTTGAGCTGGCTGTGGCTGATAACTGCGGATCATTTATGCTTGAGATTGACGAATATCCAGAATGGCTTCTACTGAGGGTTAATGACATTCTTTTTTGATGTACGGAACTAGCCGACTTGTAAGCCTGGAGGCTATCTGTGTTTTTGTGGCCACTAAGTTGAGCCACAAAGTTCTCGGGAATATCTGCATCGAGCAGCCTGGAAATGCAAGTTTTCCTTACAGAGTGGTTGGTGACTCTCTTCCCTTCTCGCTGAAGGCCAGCATTTTTTGCAGCTGTGGATAAAAACTTTCCAATTTCATTTTTACCAAGGGGTGACTTCATGTACCATACTGTGTCGTTCTCGCTACGGTTGTGTCGAACGGCTAAATAAAATGGCGAACCTGCTTCACTCATCTCCGCCGGTCGATGGGTTTTGAATTTTTTATAATACTTCACTGGACATCTATCTGTCTGGGTGGCATAGATTTTTGGCTGGAAGGCTCTCCTGTGTCCTTGTTCCTGACCAGTTCGGGTCTTCGTACCTCGTTCAGACAGCCAAACAAGCATTTCTTGACCGTCGATTGGATCCTGTTGAAGCTGTACATCTCCCCAGCGTAGCTTTCGGCTTTCGTCCCTTGCTCTGAAACCAAAATGGAGGGACAAAAACCACCAGAGTGTTCTTTGGAGTGCCACTGGATTTGAGTAGCCAAATTCTCCGGCCTCAAAAAGAGCATCTTCTTCTTTGTTGTCCAGTGCTTGAGAAGCTTGTGGCTTGTTACCTTTGCCGTGAGTATGGACGAGTGATTTGCGCTTGGCAGCGAGCACTTTCCTTGACTTTTCAAATTCCTTGTCCTTTAAAATGTTCACCACCGACTTTTTATCACTGAGGTATCTCTGGATGCTTCGCTGGAAACTGGAGATGGTGCCAGGCTCGTATTCCTCCCCGTCCTTTTTGCGGATATTCATGAAGAACTTACACAGAAGGTGGTCAAGCTCCGATGCAGGTAGGCTTTCAATGATTACATTTTCCATGTTATTTACGTCTAAGTAACGCCGAAGATTGTTCATGTCGGTAGCGGTCTTCCTAGTTGTATATTGGCACTTTTCTGGTTATTTAAGAAGTCCTCTATTTCTTCCTGACTCTCGCTATGCCTATGAACAACATTTACTGAAATGTCACCCTCATCGGAGTCATCACTGTGGAGAGTTTCCTCTACTTCGTCAGGATAATAAAACTCGCTGGGAGAGTACTCATTTTCCTCCTGTTCATCCATGTTGGCAGACCGGCTTTCTCTGCTGAAAGCTGTATTATTATGGCGGTTTGGTTCTCTCTTTTTGTCACCTAGGAGGCTAGATTTCAGTTTTCAATTTCCCGGGCTGAGATCAAAATACGCGGGTTATGACCGTTATCATGGTAACGGTCTGTACGGTGAAATCCCGACCGAGTAACAGCCAATTAGAACACGCGTTTTGACCGGAAGTAGCTCTTGCCATATAATAATAATTAATATATACCATATAATAATACAGATCCTCGCCGAAGCGGCACCGATCTGTATCTACCGATACAACACGGCCTCTCATGTTATAAATAGTACTTAAAGTTTCTCGGCAATGTTTGAATTCTTAGCCACAGGAAACCCAAAACCAATTTTGAGGTACAAACCTGGAGGATGGTAAGCCTGTGGTCGTACTCGCTATTTTCAAGAGAAAATAAATTGCTAACAATAGTACACTTTACATTGATTTGATCATGTTCGGATGATGGTCTCTTGACCCACTGTTATACTCGTTTTTGAATCGTTACTTAAAGTTTCACTTTAACAGTATTTTTTATATATATTTATGTTCAAATTGGCATGCCCTCTGATAATAAAGTAGTTATGGTGATTGTTAGTGATGGTGATAGTAGTGAAGTGACAGCGTCGGGAGATGAATACTTTGTGAATCGCCTTTTATGTTTTCAAAATAAACCTCTGTAAAGGTTTAAAGTAGATTACAAATCCTATCATCTTGAAATTTCTCTCTAAAGCCGTTTTTCACCATTCGAATATTTTTCACCCTTCGTCATTCAAAATGATTTCAGATTTTCGCCGGCATTCTTGTAGTTGTTAGTTTTGACTTTGGTCAAGCGGAAGTTGATCATTGTGGTGTTAACATATTACTCTTTGAAGTAGTAAAAACATATTTCTTACTTTTAATGATATTTTTCCATTTTATCTTGATATATTCATCCCTGTCTGGTCTTGATTGTTCGTGGAAGAATCCCAGGGTATGCATGATCTCGTGCACCACTGTACCCAGTCGAGTGCACCCCCTGCCTATGGAAATCCTCTGCCATCTACGAGAGGGATCCCTACCTACCCGAGAGAAACACCTGCAAGCAAATATTCAAATAATAATTGGGGCGCGTCAGGCAAGTTGACGACATTCAAGTTGACGACATTCAAGTTAAATAATTCCTACAACGGTGTTCCTAATAACAGGTTGAAGACTGTATTTTATTCTTGAAGAGAAGCGCTACATTTCATTCCTAACAATAAATGTTAGTTTCAAGAAATTGACAACAAAATCAGGGGTGGAATTTACGTGATTTTGATGCAAAGGCCCGATTACAAATATGACCACAAAAAATAGGAATCCTGTCAGAGTGGATGATTTTGATGTATGACATTCATTTATACGTGCTGGAATGAAAGAGTAAACAATAAATAAGATGAACAAGATGATCACTTTTTGGCCAAAAAAAATGTTCTGCAGTCGTTCTACTCCCCGTAGCTCATAATATGATTTTAGCAATAGTACAAGTTACACCTTGAAACAATCGTCTGATGAAAAGGAATCATTTGCGCCTGCTAAAATTGTGATCACACCCTCGTGTAAAAATATCGTAAATTTCGTCTTCGAATTCACGGGTCAATTTCATGAAATCAACACTACTTGTTAGTAGCACAATGTAGCGCTCGCGATGCTTATTGTAATCGCACCACAAGTATAAAAAACATGGTACAATTCCAAAATACATTTACATATTATGTCGTCCGGGCCTTTTTTTGCCTAACGCGGCCCAATTAGTTTATAACTAGAAAAATAACATGCAGATTTGGTATTACAAGTTTCTACAGATTCTAATACAACTGAATCGAACCTCTCAGCCACAAATATTAAACCTCCATGTCAAATTAAGGTTGTCGGTTAAGAGATTGTGAATGCAGTGATTTTACTGAGCAACAAGATAAACGGGTTCCTGAAAGACGAGCGCTTATAAAAGGGAACTTCCACTGAAAAACAATGTTTGCTCTCAAATGATTGTTATGGATACCTCTGTCTAATGCTGTGATTGTTTTCGTCAATTATACATCCTGTCCATAAAACTCATGTGAATTTTCCGGTCGCCGCCATATTGGATCTTATGACGTCACACGGTTACCCCTGTTGTCAGAAAACAATAGCTCTTTTGTTGTGTAACAATAGGAGCTACAGTGTGACGTCATAAGATCCAAGATGGCGGCGCCCAGGAAATTCAAATGAGTTTTATGGACAGGAAAATCGGCCCATTAATCCCATCTAGTGTACAATGTACAAAATAAACAATCACAGTAATATATTTATTCTTCAATAACAAATATTTGAGAGCAAATTTAACTTCTTTTTTTTCAAAGACCACTCAGAGACGTTCCCCGTCGCTGTAGCGGAATCTAGCCTGGACAGCTAGTTAATATTACTGCATGACTTACAAGCAACTTGTCGACATAACAAACAATTCAGCTTTTGAAATAGGTATTTTACAGGAAACATTCACGTGCTGATTATCACTCCAATAAGTAATGAATTACGCTCGTGATCCCATGGGAAACGCTTTACTGGATGGCAATTGAAAACAAACTTCAAAACGCTGTTTTAGAAAGATCGACAATCGATTGGAGGTGAAAAATAGCATTTCCAAACAGGTTTTGGTAATAACGCTACTGATCTCGTACAAGTGCCTTCAAATAAATGAAATAAGATTCGATCCATTACAACCACGTGATTGCATTCCTGTGCAAGACCCATTGAACGCCATATTTGAAATGCCGCTTGTGTGATAACCATATGGTTTATTACCGACTTAATAACATATAGATGTAGATGTAGAAGATTAATACATACCCATGTCCCTTGAAGAACACGACGACGTGATGGTAATATGAATGGTAACGTGCCTCCTTAAACCTGACACAAGTGTGACGTTTTATATGATCCATGGCTTTGTGGATTTGTCTTATCGTACCAGAGTCTAAAAAGGTGTACATTTGAGTTATTACTGGTTGTCTTTGCTACAAACACTGGAAAAGTTGTAATAATTTACAGCTTTTTGTATATATTTATGACTGAAATCAAATCAAATTCCTAATTTTCAAAAAAATCATTAATCAAAAGAAATAAAACGCCATTTTTCCCGTTGCCATGGCAATTTCTGAATCGCACTATGTTACTACTTTTTCACTTTATTACATACAGCTCTTTCAAAAAACGTTCTCCGGACAAACGACATTCCCAGCCTGAAATGGATTGTGGTTAACTGTTCATCTGTGCGGGTAAACTACAGTATGAATCCAAAATAGATTCACAGGAGACCATTAATATTCGTCTTAAAGTTTTTGATCCAAAAACAAACGAATTCACCAGACTTTCAGCTACACCCACAATCCATTGCGGTCTGGGAATGTCGCTTGTTGATTATTTGATGTTTGTCTGAAACAACCTTTTTGAAATAGCCGTATAGATGCAATAGCACTGAGCCAATAAGAATCGTGTAATTTTGTTGATTATATAAAAATACAGCTAATAAGAAACGACAATTTTAAATAACGAAATGTCTTACTCTTATAAAAATCAACAAAATAATCAGTAATAACAATATTGCTAAAAAACTAGTCGGCGAACAATGTTGTATTGCACAACCCAACTTAACTTGTTCGATCCAACATTGACTTTGCGATCAGGTTTGTCATCCCATGTTAGACGATGTTACACCAACATTTTTGCTTGATGAAATGGTGGATGAAGTTTACTTTTTTCGATCGACTGTTTGACAGCAGTTTTGTTGCCACCCCAACATTTTCACCCAATAAAGTTGGACTGTGTTATCCAACATTGTTCCGGGCTTAAATGCTCTATATGTTACTTACCTAGACTTTTATGGAGCTTGAAATAAACAACTCCACGATACCAGTGATATATAGGGTTTATCACCGCATCGCGATCTGTCAGTTGTCCACCAGTTAACGCCCGTTTCGTGCCCTTGTCCAATTCAATGTCACCCTCGAAAAGGCCTGGTGCAACAAGCAACATGGTTTAGCATTGTGTTGATCGATCACCGACTGTTAGTTTGCAAACTTGATAACGGCCATTTTAAAAATTATACTACAGATGATAGTGCGTCTAGACGTATTTGAGCAAAGAAAACTCACAAAATTAAGAAGACGTACTACCTAGGTTTTCTTTGCCCAAATACGTCTAGAGGCATTATGCGTCTGGCCTGAGTTCCTCGAAGCTCGATTAGCGTTAACCCTGGATTCAATGTTAACCAAGGATTTTGGTTCTCTTGCACATAACAGTATGGTAAAAGGTGTTTTCATTAACTGATTGTAATATTACAAGTAGAAACTTAAGGTACAACTCATTCCTCATCACGCGATACGTTTTTAAACCCAAATTAGTAGTCCACGAGTTAGCAAAACGAACTGAATATTAAGATTAGGGGTTTGGCAAAATTGCTAGGTGTTTGCTCAAAATATTATCCAACCCCCCTCCATGATACTTAAAACATGTCACAACCCTCTTTGCCTTCATGAGATTTGTAACGCTCCCCCTTCTTTCCATTACTATTACCATCATTCTACTCCAGCATACCTCGTAGTGAGCTGCAATGAGCAAAGATTTAATTCATGCTATAAAACATGTGTAAAGTGACCACTTGCGTATATAAAAGTATAAGTCTTCAACATTAGTAGTACTAAATAACCCCCTACCCCACACGCTTTCTGTAAATTTCAACCCCCCACCCCCTAACTAAGCTTCTCAAAACAACATAACCCAACCCCACCCCGCCCATGCCCTAATAAATGAAAGCTCCCTAATCCTGGATTAGCTTAATCGGGCTGTGAGGGCCTGGGCCCAGTAGTATAAAAATGGCCAGTTCTATAATAGATGTACGAGATACCAAGGCTATAGTTGTGTATTAATTTAGTTAACTGTATTCTGGACATTCTATAAAGGTGAAACATTTCAGTTAAACAGAGTATTTTGGAGGCTGAACAGACATACCAGCAGATTCTTCAATCCTTGTAGCATCTTCTTTTTTTATTGCGTCTATTAAAAATAAAATAAAAACAATTATTATTGAAGAACAAACCAACACATACTTTCTCGTGGGATAATTGAATATTTCTTTAAATTCTGACCAGCAAAACATGTAGACATCAAAATAGGAAGCGAGTTACAATTAACGTTGTACGAACACTTTAAATGTGCTGCATTTCCTTCCCCTTTTGTAGACAAAACTGTACTACTTCAAAATAATGCAAATATGTTTGTTTAATTATGTAAGAAATTTCAAAAAGAAAATAAACAAATTTCTCCAAATAGCAAGATTTCTACCTTGCATAATTTTTTAGCTTCTTCTAAAATTTTAAGATAATGATAGCATTCCCTATTCACTCTTTTCGCCTGGTGGCCATCTTGGATTCAAAGCGAGGCAATCCTTGTTTTTGCCAGGTTAGCCTCGCAGTGAGGGATAGTCAAAACGAGGCTAACCTGGCAAAACAAAGGATTGCCTCGCTTTGAATCCAAAATGGCCACCAGGTGAAAAGATTGAATTGAGGCTTTGTTCATAAGTTTGTTTGCCTTATGTTAGAATAAAATTAATGATCGCTAGCTATTCCGATCATGACGGGTCTGCGCGCCGTACAACTGCGCATGAACCGTAAACTGGTCTAAACTGGGCTAAACTAGATCAAATGGAAACCGCGCATTTTGACATGATTCGCGTAAGATAGAAAAAAAATAGGCAACTGAGCATATCCTCACATGATTTTTCCTAATTTATTGAATATGCCTAATGTATAAGAGCTGTCTCAGATGTCCACATTCAAAGTAAGAAGCAGAAAGTAAAGGAAACTGTGTCGCCGTTTTGCCAATTTTACTGAGAAAATTAAAGAATACATCATCGAATAAACAGGAAAGGGGAAGAGAAAAGATATTTGAATCACAATTTGAGAACTTTCATCACATTGCTTACTTGCGAGTTACGTCATCGCCGCCATGTTGGTGGACGTTAATTAAAGATTCCTCGTTGGCTTCTCTTGTTAGGGCTCTTTCCGTTTACGCGAACCGACTGATTTGATGAGCCAGTTCTTAAATGGAACGCGTCAGCTCTAGGAACTGACTGGACCAGTTCTCAGAACTGACAGGTTCCATTTAAGAACAGGCCGATGAGACCAACATGGCTATGTTATTTGAATCTCTTGGGATTGGTTGCAAGTCAAGAATAGTTAGTTTATTCAATTGCAAACCCAAATTAAAAGTTCAAAAGTCATCAGTATTTTGTTGGTTTCAGTTTCTACTTAATTTATGGTATCAACCAAATCGCGAGAAAGAAGAATAGAAAATTAACACCTTTCACATTCCTTTGCCGTTCATAAGGCCTGTACCGCTCGAAATTAAATGAGACACAGTATTGGCTTACCGAACAATACAAAACACCCTAACCTTTAGAACGTGCATTACAAAAACAACACAGAGCTACAGTACTAGCACAGGCTTCCCAGACTCGACGTATATTTCCCGCTTATTAGTCTGTTGGGTTACCTGTGGTTTATCGATTAGTTTCAAAACGATCTCAGAAGAGTTTTTAAATAATTGCTTCGTGTGAATTCTCTTTTCCGATTCCTACGAAATGAATCTTCAATAATAAAAGATTGATACTTAATGAAGTTGTGTGAGTGGTTTTTGGGCGATTATGGGGCCTTCTAAAGCAGTTTATTAGGATTCGAAATTTTGACCATTGGCCGAGGCTCTAAAAACATTTACAAGGTAGGCAACTCGACCTCGCCAAAGCACATACTTACCTCAAAGATCACCCAAAAATCGGCACTTTTCTTCCTCGCTCGCTATTCAGCTTTCGGCACAGGAGGGAATAGTTATCAAGCAACATCTGACCAGAGATTTAGGAAAATCCATCAAATTTATCATCGCCAAACGGCCTCCTCGAGACCCAAAAAGCGCGACCTTCCAATCATCTGTAAGAACCAGAATGACCAAAGCGGTCCAACATTTTCCCGACCCTGCCCAAAACGATACAAATCGCCTTTCTTCATGGGGGGACCCCCAAGCGTGAAATTATACTTCCGCTCGAGGAACGGAAACAAATATATCGCCAATCAGAGAGACCATTACTAGGCTTTTAATGAAACTGGCGGTTACAGACTAATTTTGAATTTGGAACTCGCGAAAATTTCTCACGTGGAACCGTGATAACACTCGGTGAAAACCCCAGCCCACTGTCTTGGTCCTCTGATTGGCGAGTTCCAAATTCAAAATTAGTCTGTAACCGCCAAAATCGTATAATTTCACGCTTGGGGGTCCCCCCATGAAGAAAGGCGATTTGCATCGTTTTGGGTAGGGTCGGGAAAATTTTGGACCGCTTTGGTCATTCTGGTTCTTACAGATCATTGGAAGGTCGCGCTTTTTGGGTCTCGAGGAGGCCGTTTGGCGATGATAAAGGATGGATTTTCCTAAATCTCTGGTCAGATGTTGCTTGATAACTATTCCCTCCTGTGCCGAAAGCTGAATAGCTGGACCCGCTTACAGATTAGAACTGCTGCCTTGCTCGCTCGCTTCAGGCTCGCTCGCTGCGGCAGCAATAATGGTGCAATCATGGTACAGGTTTCGAGCGGTACTGTTTAGGCCATTTTGACGATGTTGCGCACGCATCAGTAGAACAATAGACGTGAGCTGCTAAGACTCGTTCTGGTTCACCAGCCTTTTGTTATTTAAAACAGATAGCCATTGTTCTAGCTGCGTGCGCAACATCGTCAAATTGGCATATTACTCGAAGTTCATACTATCGTTCTAAGCATTAGTTATTAATTTGTGCAAAGTCGGTTCATAATTAATCAATAAATATAATTATAAAATAAATTAAAGGAGCATCCTAACAATGCGAAATTTCATTATTATACATTTTACTCACATCTCGATTCTGTTTGGCTTTGGCTGAGAACATGCAACGAATTCTCCATAGCTTGCTATAGCACTAAGTGCGTATGCGTACAAAATTATCTGCTAGCAGATAATTTGTGATATCTGCTAGCAGATAATACTTAGCGCTCGACGGTAAGCAAATAGTACAATTTTACGCTAGAAAGCAGGGCACTTATTTCGTTATTTTGAGCCATTTTAGCGCTCAGCTATGTTTCTAGTCATTATTTTCTCCTACACACGTAAAATAAATGCAATATTTTAGCTCGATTATGAAAGAAAACATCTTGAATCAGAAATTCAATCGTAAACAAACCAATTTTATACGGCGTTTCATTTAGCTTCGTTTACGATAGCTTTCTCTTTTGCTAAAACTTGAGCTTAAAAATGTATAATAAAACAATTATTGAATTCGGTTTTCGCATGATAGCGAAAATTATCAAGACCTCGGTCTGTGTTATGAGCCTCAGCCTTCGGCTTCGGCAGATAACACAGACCTCTGTCTTGATAATTTCGCTATCATGCTCAACCTCAATAATTGCTTATTGGCGGTTGCTCAGCGTGCTTGATTTTCTTATTATGCACGCTCAAGCATCTATTTCCGCGTATATCGAATTTTATATTATAAAATTAATAGAAGATGGTTCTCCTATACACTTTCGAGGACTTGAAAAGCTGCTAAATGCGCAGTTTTTCAAGACCTCGAGGCGTGCATTATTTTGTTATTGGATATAGGGGGAACCATCTTTCCTTTGTTAAGTAAAATATTCACAAATACCAGTGAGAGGGTGCAGAAATTGAAACTAGAACAATACACAGAGTTGTCATTGCCCATCTTGCCGCTGGTATTTATGAATATTTGACATCAAAATGAGGCTAATGTTGTGAATGATTAAATGCATCTGTAGTTATCGCATCCAACGGTAATTGTTGAACTGAAACTGGACCGTGTTGACCCGTCTCCTAGACAACGTCAGGTTCTCCCTTCATGTAGGCAGACATCAATTACTACCAAATCGTATTATGTATTGTGTTCTATTGTTTTGTATTCTGTTAATTCTATAAGCTATTGTATTTTGATAGCAATTCATGTGTTGCCTACATGAAAGACCCAACGTCAGTAAGTGCAATACCTGTAGCTGTAGACGTAGGTGTGTTCAATGATGCATAGAAAGTTTTCCTTCTTGAAATGTTAGCAAAGCCATGAAACACGCACCATCAGTGAAAAAAATAAACTGCCATAATTAGCTACCTAAATATAGATAGATAGATGCATTATTTAGCGGCAAGAGCTAGAATTCTGACAATTATATGCGAAGCATCTTATGATCAACAACATCAGCCGGTAAACTTTTAAGTATTATGTAAATTCATTGCTTTTATGCTTCACTTCTTTTACAATAACATGAATTCTATGATATTATATTTAGCATTTCGAATAACAGGAAAAATGAGTACCTCGACGTGACAACATAGTGTGTTTACCATGGCTGTGGACGTAATATTCTGATAACTTTTTCCAAAATTACTTGAAAATGGAACAGATAAAGGCTTTTTGTTTTGTTGTTCCGTGCAAACTTGATATAAATTATACCTACCACCACATTCTGTTATGCTTGAAAGGCTTCAAAGGGAAACGTGTTACTGATTTATTCAATCGACGCATGTACACGATATAGCTTAATTTACATCAAAATAAATGTTAACACACATTGAATCTAGTCTTGTTGCATAACACAGAAGGCTAAAGGAGCAAAGAAACCTTCCATATTCGAAAACATATTCACAGATTCAGAATGTATACAAACTGTGTTATTATTTGATTAACTAGTGAGCCGTACATTGTGGTCACAGGCCGTTTTGATAGTTCAGGGTCGTGCACGACGTGCAGTCATAAACAGAGAGACTAAAGCCTTTATAATGAATACACTGAGCAGTTAGATTCGACGATTTTCGATGAACATATGCATGGTTGCAGAAAAGACAAAACGATATGTTGCAGAAAAGCAAAACGACTTTTAGACTTAGAAAGAAGCAATGCCAATGGCCTAGAGTTTACACTAATCGTTTTTTAAAATAGCTTTTTAATATACTAGTTTTTAAATACAGCTTAGCTCTCCAGATATTTTAACTTTTGATATTTTATAAATTATTGTGTACTGTTTTATCCTTATTATTGATATTATTATTGTAAATTTGTTGTGTATTTTATCGAATATTATTATTATTGATAAGTCTTCTGAGAATAGAATATGGTCGGAGCTTATCCTGCATTGTTTCTATTGTTGAAAGGTAATCGGATATGTCGTAACCACAACAAATATCCAGTTCTGATTTACGAATCATGACCAAATGACTTAGCAGACTTCAGACGTACATGTAAAGCAAGAACATGACTATCGATAAAAGGTTATATTAAAAACGCTTTGATAAAGTATTATAAACAGTTTTAGAATCACAATTGGTTTACTAAAACAGATTGCATTATAATGAATCATAAAAGTGGTGAAAATAACTGTAAGTTTTTGCTTAAATAATAATAACAAATAATAATAATATTTAACAGGAAAGCTCTCACCGAAGTGGTTTTCAGGGAGGTCCTGTAAAAAACCTTAAAGTGCTTAAAGAGCTTGAAGTGTATATCAGGTCAAAAAATTCTCGATTTGAGCGTTGCATCAATGAGTTATAGAGGTATATATTTATAATATATTCAAGCCGGTGATGTAAATTCGGTCTTCATTTATTATACAAAAACATACTGGTATAGATAAATGACCTTTCGTGAACATATATGTTATATTTCAAAGCTATATCAGTGATTTTACCAAATATTTTGACACAGTCAGAAAACGGTTTCATTCACAAGGAAAAAGCAATGAAAGTAAATTCCCGAATTTACGTCAACTCTGCGGCACCAGGAGCAAATTATCAGGAGCCCATTACCAGGAGCGTGCATCTTCCCGATTAGGTCTGTCCAACAGCAGAACAGATGATGTAGCTACTTTTAGCTTTGTGTTTCCCGCGAGAAGAAACAAAGTCCGTCACTTTCAACCAATCAGGATGCACTGAAAAAATGTAATTAACACGGTTCAAACTGCTAAAAATACTAAAGCGCAAGAGAAGAAAATGCAACGTAATCGCATACCAGAACTTCGCGACTATAAATAGCCACTTCGTCTACTGTGCTGTGGGCGTTACCATCACATAGGTACGCTCCTGGTAATGGGGCTCCTGACGTCATTCATTAGCATATTGGAAATAGAAACCTCTATAACTCATACACTCAACACTCAAATCAAGAAATATACTACTATTCAACTATTCACTTGATAGAATCGATAATAATGATAAAAAAATTAACCTGATATATTTATTTATTTTTCAAATTGTTCTTAAATTTCTCGCCCAGTGTCTCATTACTAAGGGTGCATTACGAATACATAGAATGATCACTACAAATTGGTTATATCGGAATTTTTAGTCACTGGAATACTAAATTTATCGTGAATATCATATGTCAGCAAGCATTTGTAGCTTATATTACAGTGCAGATGTGCATGAACTAGAGATTTTCAGACGAAGTTTTGTTTGAATTTTAACGGACCTGAAACAACCATAGGGGCTGATCAAAGTTAGGACCCGGCTAAACCACAGATAAAATTGGAATTTAGAGTGTTGGTTTTTGTGGAGGAAGAAAAACCAGAGAACAGAGACTATACTCTCTACTTATTCTCGAATATCGGTCAATCGAATGCGACATGATTTAAAATTCATACTGAGCAGGTACATCTATCTTGTTAGTTTGACCAATAAATCATTAAGGCAGTCGGCGGTCTAAGGTAACGAGATATAAGAAAATTAATAACTCTCTGAGACAAAGGTTATTAAAAACTGATTCAACTGATTTATGTCAATACATTTCTCATTCAGTTTCCTTTAAAGCAAAACAAATATTTTACACTAAGCGCCGTTCACCCTAAATTGGATCATTTTGTTACCCTGGAAGATGTTTGCTATACCAATATACGTATCGTAGGCGTTCGCATTTGTATTAAAATTGCAATGTCATTTCATCCATTATGTGTGAGTTTTATTGCAAAGTCCATCGAAAGCAATTTTTTTAACAAACTAATAAAATTTGAATAAATTAATTTCACTTAAGTTCTATCTAATGCATGACTAACTACGAGACTATCACCCTTTTAAAGTTTAATAGCTCGTAACTTTTTTTGTACGGTACGTATTTCAAACATTAGGTCAGTACGTCTTTGGAAACAGAAATTGCTGGAAAATTCAGAACAGGACCAACGATAAAAGTTCAATACACTGGTTCGTGTGTTGTTCTAAGTGACGTACGACATCAGGTATTTTACGCCGAAAGCACTTTCACGTATATCGGAATATGATTACAGAAACTAGCCAAACTACGAAAGAAATATGATTCCTAAAACGCTGTAAGAATGATTGAAGGAACAGTACTTACTAAAAGCAATATTGGTACGATTTTCCACATCACTGGTTTTGGATTTAAAGCTAAGAGAATCTGTTTTATGTATGATATTTTTCGCTTACATTGTTACCACAGCACATATTGATGACTTATAAAAGTTTAAACATACCTTTAAACTCTTGAAGCAGCTCCTTGTCCACGATTCCATAGCACGTAACTTGAAGTATGGTAAGAAAGGCTAATAATATGAAATGCCCTTTCGCCATATTGCGTGCTGTTTAATAAAACTATACAGAAGGCATTCCCGAGCTGAATATTCCACGACACACCAGTCTCACAATCCTACTGGTTGGGATGGAAACACTTAAATAACTCAAATCTATACAACAAGGTTCCGTTTTGCATGCTCTATGCTCCGTTTAAAAAGCCTCCCTCGTCATCTTTGCGATGAAGGAGATATGAGTGCCTCGGCCCAAGCGGAGGTATGCGCATTTGCATAAGAACTTAAGTGGCATTTTTTTATGATTCAGTGATTTCTTAGTTCCCGTTCCGTGATCTTTAAATATCTATGAATGTTAATAAGGTGCAGTAATATTGGTCTTGAGTACAATACTCCGTCCAAGATGGTCAATCCTTTTAGAGATTTGTTCTCGTGGGTCCATTTTCATCGACCTTTAATGTTGTTCAATATATTGAACAATTATTCACCGAAGTCACTGCACCGAGGTGGAGGAAAATAGCAAAGTATATTCACCTCCGGAGTAGCCAATCATAGCGTGCGAAAAGCGGCTATTCACTTGTGTGATATATACTAGTAATGCATGTATAATTATGTATCATATTTTGTCCAGTCATATCGTTATTAACAAAGTATATAGTTTGAAACATAGCGTCTTTCTCTCCGTGAAATTGCTACCCACGCTATTTTATTAAGCATGCAATCACATATCTTACCGAAAATCTGTATCACAGGTGATCTGTACACATACACTTGTGAGTAAACTCCATATACAGTAGATAACACCTCCATAACAAGAATAAAAGAATGATTTCGAGAATTCGACCTTTTTAGATTTAGATCACTTAAGATAATTCTAGAAAAACTATGTAACTTTTAATGATTAAACTGATTTAACAGTAATCGAAGAGTTTCAATATGGCAGTTCCAGTATGCATAAAGCCCGCCACACACAAGAGCTATCAGCTTAGCCAACGGACACGAGAGGTCGTTTGATAAGCTGTTAACTCAAGCGCCGTTTCACCGCACATGGTGAATTTTACTAAGCTATCCCCTTAGCTAAGTACCTATGTAACTATTTATTACTTCGCTGGACGTCGCCATTTTGAAATCACGTGAGAGCCCTATGCGTTTTCATTGGTCAATAGATTGCGCCAAGCTAAGCTGTTAGCTCTCTTCAGCGCACACGGTGATTTTTTCGCCTCAGGAGACTAAACATATCAAACATGATAGATAGTTTCCTCACGGTCAATTGTCGGAGGCGGAAAGCGGTTGATGGCCCGTGTACGCCACCGCACAAGATACGCCACAGCAATGTTATAAGTATGCTACTATAAGAGAGCACGTTACAAGTATGCTACTATAACAGAGGAGGCACAGAGGAACAGTGGAACACTAGGCACAGAGGAACAGTGGAACACTAGGCACAGGGGAACAGTGGAACACTAGATACAGAGGAACAGTGGAACACTAGGCACAGAGGAACAGTGGAGCACTAGGCACAGAGGAACAGTGGAACACTAGGTACAGAGGAACATTGGAACACTAGGCACAGAGGAACAGTGGAACACTAGGCACAGAGGAACAGTGGAATACTAGGCACAGAGGAACAGTGGAACACTAGGCACAGAGGAACAGTGGAACACTAGGCACAGAGGAACAGTGGAACACTAGGCACAGAGGAACAGTGGAACACTAGGCACAGAGGAATAGTGGAACAGTGGAACACTAGGCACAGAGGAACAGTGGAACACTAGGCACAGAGGAACAGTGGAACAGTGGCCGGACCACTAGATACAGAGGAACAGTGGAACACTATAGATACAGAAGAACAGTGGAATACTGGGTACAACGGAACATTGGAACGGACTGTGCCTCCTCTGTTATAGTAGCATACTTGTAACGTGCTCTGTTATAGTAGCATACTTATAACGTTGCTGTAACGTATCTTGTGTGGCGTACACGGACCATCAGCCCGGAAAACTCGCGGAAATTCGCCGCACACGAGAGCTATCAGCTCAGCAAACGACCTCTCGTGCCCCGCGTTGGCTAAACTGATAGCTCTGACTCGTGTGCGGCGGGCTATGACATTTCGTCTTGGTTATCTCAAATAGGAGTTAACCCCTGACAAACCGTTACTATATGTACGTACGCTAACGAAATTCCAATTCGTTCTGTAGTTTAGCCGGGTCCTGACTTTTATCAGCCTTTATGGTTGTTTCAGGTCCCGTTGAAAATTCAAAATTCTTAATGATATTTCGTTTTTTAGACCTCATATTTCTCGCTTATATTAGCTCTTATAGCAATATAGTCTTACGGGGGTTTGAACAGAAAGTCACTTAAACTTTATCATAAATCGTATTATAATGTAGCAATAGTTTGTATAAATATTATGTTTTCGAGGGTTATCTCAATTGCACCTGAATACCGCTTTATTGCCACTGTATTAGGAAACTTACTAAGCAACCAGGACGGCGAAGGCAGTAACGAGTCGGAAGGTAGAAAAGTGTTTCCTGCCGAAATTTGCTGTTTACTATTTCCATAGTTAATAGAGTGGAATGGTTAGGAAACCCAGCGACCTTCTTTGTTATAGGTCTTTGTTAGCTTTTTTCAACCTTGAACGTGCACAAAAGACAACAGAAATTCCAATGTGTTAATCATTCAGCCAATAGAAACGCGTGAGTTCAGTCGTTGAGGGGACGCTAATGAACTATAACCGTGCACAATCTTTTGTCTTACCCCTTCCAACATAAATCGCAGCGCCTTTGTTAGCCCCTTTGAAGTTTGCCGGGTTTCCTAACCATTCCACTCTATTAACTATGCTATTTCTTTATTCGCCTTTAAGTAATAGATAAAGAAAGATCGGACGCGAATTCTTTATCTTACTTATCAAACGTCTAGATGTACAGAGTCATGTTTTCAGTTATTTTGGTGATACGACTTATTTTGGCCGAGAAAATCGAAGCCAAAGTTTATTTAAATCAGGACGAAATCTGTATCAGATTTAAAGATCACTTATCGGTCGTTGATTTCCTTTGTTTTTGCTTCATGAATTATTAATGAGTTTGATAATTACTTTTAACATCCAGATCTTCGTAAAATACGATAGACATAAAGTTCCATTGAACTGAACGGCAAGGAATGTAAAATGTGTTAATTTTCTATTATTCTTTCTAGTAAATTCCAATAGGAGACCATCGAAGTAATGCACTTTCATAGATAACTTTTGGAGTTTTAATTTAGTTTTGATAAAATTAACTATGGTTTGAATTCCATGAAAATCAACCGTGAGGAAAGTTCTCGCATTTATGATTCAAATATATTTTGTCTTCTTCCTTTTCTTTTGGCAGATTTAAGCAAAAACGTCCGAGACGACATATACTTATTGCCGCAGTTTATTGTCTTTTCGGCTATAGTTCTTACGCGAATCATTACTCAAAGTCCCTAATAATACCAATTTAATTATTACTAGCAACTCAGTATGGGCTGCATGCCGGCGGAAAGTTCATAGTGTGCGAATTTCTCGAGTTGGAGCTAATATTTTCTAACAGAAAAAAGTTATTTTCTTTAGTATGTATTTATTAGTTCATCTCGTAAATTCCTTGAGCAAGTAGCTCACTGGCTGATGGTAAAAGGGCGTGTACACTTGGGCGAATGAAAGCAGAGGCATTAACCAATTACAACGCTGACTTCCCTATTAATAACCGAAGCTAATTTGTATTAGTAAAAAATAACTAGTGTTCTATCACGAATCCTGCAATCTGATTAGCTAAGCTACTCACTCTCTATTCTGTGATAGATATTGAGTAGCGAAAAAGCCGGTTTCCAAAAGCAAAACAATGGCTGCCAAGTCGTCAAATGTCAAAAAATCTTCTTGTTGGAGTTTAAGATTGAACTACTCGTTGGGTTCTACTAAAACAATTAGACTACTCGCTCTCAGTTTCTATGGCTGATAGAAACTTCGAGATCATAGTCGTCTAATTGTCAGTAGGAAGACAGGGAGGAGTAATTTATGTTCTATTCTTTTCCATGACGAAGGTTTGCAGCTGTTAGT
The DNA here is from genome assembly GCA_030867875.1 of Actinernus sp. WN-2022. Lineage (NCBI taxonomy): Eukaryota > Metazoa > Cnidaria > Anthozoa > Actiniaria > Actinernidae > Actinernus > Actinernus sp. WN-2022. The sequence continues at coordinate 37,568,273 of JAOWCC010001368.1, forward strand.
CAAATAGTCAAAGAGGCCGGTTTCATTTAACGATCAACATGTAAATTATTGATAAGTCTGACTTTAATTAGCAACGGTTTTCACAGAGGAAGTAGTCTGTTTTATTTATCACATCTTTGAGAACACTTGTTAAAGTGCTTATAAGCTCTTGCCAGATATCATTGATTTGCTGTAGTAAATGTTTGAAACCTTTTTCAACCATTTTTGGGCGAGTGATGGTCGTAATATTTTTCCTTTTTATTGTTATTATTGTTTCTCTTTAACTACAAACATAAAAATATGGGGGCTTTACAATATCACAGATACATAGAGCATATTATATAACTACTAAATCTGTTTCATTATAGTTTCTTTTCTGTGCTACTGTTTGTGAAAAGTATCTTAACATTACAAGATACCTCTCTAAACCATAAGGTTCATCATTTTGATTAGCGTTAAATATATAATACTGGGCAATAAGCAGTGGATAATTAAGGAGACAGCTATTTTGGTCTAAGCAGCCATATAATTTATATTTCGGTAGTTGATAATATAATCGTGGAATGTATATTTATCCTCGATTTAAACCAATCAGTTTGCGAATTTATTCCAAACAGCTTTAATAGCGGGAAAATCGACAAAGTGGTGTAATAATGTTTGTTTAAAAGGTTGGTCGTCCGGACAAAACTGACATAAGTCGTTTTCAATGAAACCATCTCTTTTAAGTGAAACTTTAATTACAAGGAATATACGATGGATGATGTTGGCCTGAAACATTGATAGCTTCTTATTTCTTGTAATTTGAATAGGAAGACAGTATACCTGAGAGAGCTGTTCTTTAGCAATTCCGAAGGCTATGATTCTTTTCTGCACTGTTGGCGGTTTAAGAAAAATCAACAAAATATAAGAATTTGATTTAGCAGTTAACTTACGACGAAATAATGAGACAAGTCTTATCAAGGTACACCAACACTATCTTTACCACTGGGTTTGTTCGTAATATTACTTTAAAGTGCATTTTGTAATTACAAATCCTTGAAATAAGTCATTTAAGGACGGTGCGTACTAATTGCAAACCAATTTATTTTCTAAAAATCTATATGGATTGTTTGAAACCCCTAAGGAGCTTTTGAAATAAAAAAAAAATTGTGGGGTACCCATACGTTTAAGAGAGATAATTAAGGATGAAAATCGAAAAAAGTGCTGATTCAGCATTTTTCTTTCTCCGAGAAACTATTTTTTAATTGGATTAATATTTTGGGTTATCTGGCAAAATATTAGGGCAAAAAACGTTAGACAAAGCGTTCTTCACAAAGGATGCCAATCAAACCATTTATCTTACCATGATTTTAATTTTTTGTACAAATTTTGCTTTGTAAGCCTCATTAGTGACCATGAACAGACATATATTTTTTGCTGAAATGGACAACAAGTTTCAATTTTATAAAGACAAAAAAATATGTAAACGTTGTTTAGCTTCTATATTATAGATTTATACAAAAAGAAAAAATGGGGGCATCCACGCGTTTTAAAAAGTTATGTGGACGGTAGGCCTCTTTATCGCTAATTTTATTTTCAAAAACTGACATTTTATACCAAGGCCTCCCTAGTAAGTCTGAAAATTGGTTTCTTTTATTGCATTCTGGGAGATTTTCAAGATGGTGGTGGGGAAGAGAGTCAGTCCCGTCTTTCGACTTTCTTCATTGAAAATCAAACCTATTACTGCTTCCTTTGTGCTCAAACCCAATACAGTCCTTCCTTCTTCATTCTTCTTTGGATTTCCAAGAGGTTTACCCGTTTTCACAAAGCTTATTTGACCGTATTCACACATTGTTTATACTCGGCCGAGTCCATGTTTGGAGAAACTGACGAACTCTCGAAAGCATCGACAGGCCTATAGCACAAGGCGTTGGGCGAAAAGACAGCAGCGATTCATGGCAGTCCAAACAACCTTCATTCAATTGGTCGGGTAAATATCCTAAATCTACGATTCTTCGACCATCTCCCCACAATAAATCATTCAGAAATGGTCGGCTCTTTTAGTTTTAATACCATTTCACTTTCAGCTGAAAATTGTCTTTCGTGGCCGTGTAGTGGAATTTAAAGATTTACCAAATCGTTCATTTCTCAAGCATATCTTTCGACCGTATTTTAAAATCCTTCATCTTTCTGTCTGTCAAATTACACAATTAACACAGCTTTTACAAAATAGTTCTGCAAATGGCCTGTCTCGCGGGATGATCCGCGGGACGCAAGATGCGCAGAACGGCGTGCGCGCTGACAATTGTAGGCACCGTCCTTAACATACCTTAATTACAAATCCTTGAAATGAGTCATTTAAGGAACATTATGCTAAGGAAGTGAACATGGTTAATTGTTTCAGTTATATTTCAGGCGTCAGACATTTGAAACTTGCAATCCTTTTGGCATACCTTTTTATAAGTGGAGCTTATATAAAAACAGAGGAAATGGAAGTAGAATTAGTTATGACTTAAATTATGTCATTGAAATATGATTCCTTAAAAATCGAAAATGACGTTAATAATTGTTATTTTCCTATGTTGGTAATTTATTTTGCACTTTTATCTTTAAATCAATGATAACTGTCTGGGGCTCATGAATACGCACTTTACATATATTGATACACTTCAGTTGTTACTGATAAAAGAGTCAGTAAAACCGCCCCCGGGTAACTCAGTGGTATAAAGCTCCGGTCTGTCGTGCGGGGCGTCACGGATTCAAAGCCCGGTCGGACCAACTCTCAGGGTCTTAAATAACTGTGTAGAAAGTATTGCCTTTATATAATCCAACAAGTACTATGGTTAGACCCTCACTTATTCTAAGATAGCCTGGTGTGAGCTGTACGGGAATATATAAGTCAACAGAGGACTGAGAGGACTACATGAAACGAACTGTTTTACAAAATATATGTTCTTCTGGTCAGGACTCGGCTGACCAATGCTGCACTCTGATATTTCTCAACTGGCAAATTCTGTACTTTTTGTTTTCATTTTTTTTTCAAATATTGAATTCTGCAGGGTATCGAAATTTGTCTCACACGCCTATAATGAATGAAATTTGAAATATTTCAAGCTTTTCTTGTTGGCCTGCTGGTATTTCAATACACCTCTACATATAGTTTGTAATTTCTTCATACCTTTTGACTCATTTTCTACCACTACATTCACTTACATTTTCCAGCTGGGATTTAAAAATTCTTCACGAACTTTAGGCTGGCTGGCACTGCAGAATAGCTGTTCGTCTACCAGTTGATAAAACGTTGTTTTAAATATGTTCAAATACATCTAATATGTTATAAATAGGTCAGAATATTCATTTTTATGACGCTTTACCGTTGAATGTTCCTGGTCACTGAGCGACGTATTTAAAAGCAGTAAATTAACGTTATCCGTTATAAATAACTTTTTGTTGCAACTGAGATGATAGACAAACTATTCCATTAAGAATAAAATACCAAACTAATAAAATGCAAACCCGAAAAGCTCTGCGTCCATCAATGTTTTAACTAAAGTGAGCCAGAATGACATCTTTAAGGTCTCAGAATATTGGTCAAGGGGATATTCAACAGATAATCAGCCATGTAATTTACTTTTTATTACATGAAGCCTCCTGATGAGCACTTTCATTTCTAATTTTGAAGACAAGCAACATTAACAATACTTCTTTAAAACCCGCCTTTAAAACCAAGTCAAAATCTAACATTTGGTCAAGATACTATTGGTGGTTTTCATCGTCATAGTGAAACCAAACGCAAATTACCCACAGCCAGCCAATCAAAGGAGCGAGTAATCACAAGTAACTCATAAATGGCTTCCCTGTGAGCCAATGACAAACCAAAGCAACACCAAAACCAATTTGCGTTTGGTTTTACTTTGGATTCTGATTGGTTGGTTTACTTTCTCAGCCAATAGGAGAGCTTAGTAATCGCGAAACCAAAACACTTCCGACACTCAATTGAAATCCGCTCTAACACGCGATCGCAAAATTGGTTTGCATTGATAAAATCAAATAAAACATCTTGGTCCTTGTAGAACTACCAAAATACACTGATAACCCAAATATAGGAACATTAGATTATTTCCCAACGGAGCTGTGGGTCAATGAAAGTACGACAATTTTACAGTACTTTGTATGTGGCCGCCATTTTGGTGTCGCTCTGGGGCACCAACATGGCGTCCATAACACGAACATACATATACAGTTTAATTTCCCATCAAAATCATTGGGTTTCACTTCAAAAACTCTTTGAATGAAACTTTTAAAGATTTATCGAGTTAAAAAAAGAAATTGACACAATTACATGGATTTTTATGCCTATGACTTAAATTCAAAATTTATTTACTCCGGAACAATGCACCCTATAGACGTGAAATTTTCTGTGTAGGCTTTTATTGACGATTTGTAGTGTATATACGAAGAACAGCTTTGTGTTTCACATTTTAGATACATTAAGAGGTAAAAAATGGCTCAAATCAGACAAAATATATACTGGTTTTGGTCAATGGAGTGATATCCTACATGTGTTGATAACCCCACGGGAGGTAGGCTCGGTTTCAGCCGTTGGGGTGTCGTTTCTCCAAAGTCTCTCCCCACTAACGGCTGGGCGCGCGGTCAACACACCGTGTCCGTGACGTCAGCGGATTCAATATTATTAAATTTGCGTAGCGTAGGCTCTAAACTTTCAAAACACACTGGAACTCCAAACTAAAACTCCAAGTGTGAAATTAATGAACAAACGCCATTTAAAATTATTGAGAAACTAGGCTGCATTATTTGTTACTCTGTAATATTAATTATTAGTGCCGCTCAAGACACCTCGCTGACAGAAATGAAGAGCCGAAATTTACGGGGATAAAGTTCAGATATTACCTCGGAACTATTCTGAGCTAGAGTCGAGTATTCCCGCGCTCAGTACTTGTGTAGAGTATGTTTTGAAGACCTTAAAAAATGCACAAACTTAGTACATAGGACTTAAAGAATTGTAAAACTCCTTTGATGCAGCGATTTTCAAGTGAATTGTGATCGTACAGTTAAACGCGTAAACGTGGCCTGAGTCGGACGTGACTTCCTCTCTTATAACTCATTTAATATGGAGTCGTCCGTCTTTTCTTCTCCGATAAAAGCAGCACTAATTTTCTTGCACAGGCAAATAAATGACTGAACAATACGGGTTTCGCGACCATCGAGCTTGATACAAGTGACGGTTTCCCAAGTGACTTTCCAAACCCGGTGCGTACTAACACAGTGTCTTCACCCAAAACTAACTCTCTTACTGCTTCCTTGTGCGAATCCTTGAATTATTCGAAACTAAACTTTTCCAAACCAAATTTAAACGCATTTTGAAACAGCAATCCAAAGCTTCTGGTCCGGCTTTGAAAAGTTTACAATATAAATTATGCAAAAACATTCAGCGACAGGATTTTATTGGCAAGTAAACCGACAAATGTCTCTGCTCGCGCGCCCCACACAGCGGTCAAACGTCTGCGCGTGCGTATTACGGTCAGTCTGGTGGGCGGCCGCGCGAATTTCCCGCGCAAAATGTACCTTAAAACGTATTACAGTGAACTTCTACCCCCAAAAGTTAAGAAAAATACGTGAAAGTATGCGCATGCGTCAAAAGTCTTGCAACAACAACACTTCCAAAACAAATTCAAAGCGAGCCGGCGGCCGTCACTGTTCACACACCCGTTTTTAAACCTTGAGAACGTTTTTGGTAAATTACGAAACAATTTGGTAAACTCATAGTTTGAAGTTTGTTCAATTTCCCGTCGACTGTGAAAATAAAAAGCTTAACTTTCACGTATTTTTCTTAACTTTTGGGGGTAGAAGTTCACTGTAATATGTTTCAAGGTAAATTCTGCGCGGGAAATTCGCACGGTCGCCCACCAGACTGACCGTAATACGCACGCGCAGACGTTTGACCGCTGTGTGCGCGCGCCCAGCCGTGAGTGGGGAGTGGATCGCGGGCTCACCGAAACCCCCACGGTTGGAAACCGAGCCTACAGGGGAGACAGTGTGATATCATTTTTACGATTTTCCTACGAATCGGTATACCATTGACTATCATGTAATAAAATTGGCTTTTTTGAGGAAATGGAAATAATATTTTTTAGAACGGAAATGATATCTGCCTCTTCTCTCGTATTGTTAGAAACTCGTAAATTTTAAAAGCTGGAGCTCAAAACTATATCTGGTTCTGGTTTCGACTTAGATATTTACTTCCTATTTAGTTTACACTATTACTGGAAGGTGCATAAAAGGATTTGATTTGAGAAATTTCGATCAGTGGACCTACGATTTTACGTCCTTATCCGAGAAGAAGTTGTTTCACAGAGGCAGCACCTTCTAATCAGTTATTTTAAGACTCTTGAGTGTTGGTCCGGCCGGGGTTTGAACCCGCCACCTCCCGCTCGACAGACCGGAGATTAACCACTGAGCTAACCGGGAGGCGGATAAAGCAGTGAAAGAATACAACCTTGTGACAATAATAACGTGCAAGTGCAATAACGGAGGTGATACATATAAATAAACACACAAATAAATAATCAGATAAATAATGATCGCTGAAGTATAGTCAGCTTATAAACGCCTAAGATATGGAGGCGTCTTTCATTTTCTTGATCGCAGGTCTAATAGCATTATTAAATAGCGGTAACGATGGAGCATTGAACACGTGCTCGGGTAATTTGTTCCATACGCGGATTGTACGTACATAGAATGAATAACTAAAAGAAAGAACTGTACTTTAAAAATATTCCACTCGTCGTGTTAAGCCCGGTCCTCATTAGCCACATAAGCACATACGCATGCGTATTAAACATCTCTGCCTATTTTCTTTCCAACCTCGTTCCCAGGGGTCTTTACGAGCCTAATCGTGACCCCAAAATATGTCCAATATGTAGGCATATTTTGAGGAGCATCCGCCATCTTGGATTCATCATCGCCGAAGAACGGTCAACGGTTGAAGTGTGATCCCAATGAATTCCAACCGTACGTTCTTCTACTTTTCCCAGTTTATAGGAGAGTATTGTAAAAGCGGAAATGCTACGTTCTGATGAATTTGTAGTTGATTTCAACGAATTTTGGACGCGCAATGCGAAAGATGATTCTTTTTCTAATCAAAAATGCACGCGCTACTAGAAATCCTCCTATCAGCGCGCGCGAAACATTTAGCCATCCCACCAGCTCTTTCGACGCCATCTTGGATTAGGTATGTAAAGACCCCAGGGAACGAGGTTGTTTTCTCTCGCTCAACAGAAGAAAACAAAATGGCGGGCGAGTAGACCCAGAGGTGTTTAATACGCATGCGTATGTGCTTATGCATGTGCCGTGCATGTCTACAATACGAAAAACAGCGATATCAGCATAATAAGACGGCGGGTGTAAAGTACAGGTCAGGTCACAGGTCAGGTCACATGTCACAGGTCATGTCACAGTACACGCAAAGGATTACGAGTTCGATCCCGAGTAGGAGCGCTCAAAAAACGGTTTTCTCTCGTTTACCTCGTTTAGCCGGGATTTGTCTTAGATTATTGTTAATTCTAAGACAAATCGTAACCCGAACCACAAACCTAACCCTAACCATCGGACGAGTTCACGGGTAAACGACGGGTTCTCACTCACCTAGAGCTAGGGTTCACAGGTAAACAAGAAGATAAAATAAACGAGAGAAAACGTTTTTCTAGCGCTCCAACATCGGGATCGAACTGGTAATCCTTTGTGTGTACTGCATGTGACCTGACCTGTGACCTGTACTTTACACCTGCCGCATAATACTGAAGAACAGAACGTTTTGATTTGAGTCTTGTGCTTATGTTTATGCTTATGTCGCGGCTGTCCTCATTAGCGTATATAGACTCTAACTTGTGCTTACGATTATGCTTGTACTTATGTCGCTAGTGAATACCGGGCTTAATTCATAGTACATCATATTTCTTCGCTGAATTTTTCACACTTTAAGTTCCGGTGTGATTCAGTGCGCGAAATAAAGTTCACACTAGGATCTTTCTTGCTTAAAATTAGCGAAAGAAAAATTATTGAAGAAATATGTATTTTCGTCCTTCCTTACGCCGAGAAGCACACAGATATATAGAGAGGGACAAGGAAAGAAAACTTTACAGTCCTTAGCTTTTGCTCTCAGCGTTTTGAAATGTTCAATACCTATCGCACTCGAAAGATCCAGTATGGCCTCGTAATTTTGCTATGTTTCAAGACATTCTATCATATACACCATGGCACCATATGTGAGTTAGGTTTGTTGTTGATTCCTTATCTGTATCCGGGTTCTCCGGTTTTCCTCCCTCCGTAAAAATCAACCGTGAGTCGAGTGTAGTGTGTCCAAATCAGTTAATGTAGTGGGGAGTATGGGAGGAGTAAAAGCAGGCCCCCACTAGCTATAAGCTGTAATACTCAGCCAGCTATAACAAATAAAATAATTATTTTATATATATATTTTATAGTATGGTTCCGCTTTACAACTTTAGTTTGGAGGACCTTCAAACTAGCGACGGAGTTGGTAAAATTATGTACCAGGCGTTGTTTGGTGTTTATCTATGAAGTACCAACACAGAGGTTTGTACCTCAAAATTGGTTTTGGGTTCCCTGTTGCTACGAATTGAAAGATAACTGAGGAACTTTGATTTCATTCTTGGAATGAACCTTTAGCAATACTGTGCTCTACATATACTCAAGAAATGAATATTAGTAGTTATTTGAGTGCTGTGTGGTGTTTTTTTTATGGGAAAAGTGTTATATTTATCGAGTTTAGCGAAAGAGAACTTCGGGTAGCGTATACATAGAGAGAAAATTATCATATTACGTCCCGCCCCATTTGATTCAACTTTACTGGTGATGGTTTTTAAAGAAATTTTGTTGATTTTGCTTATCTTCAAAATTAGAAATAAAAATGGTCACCGGGCTACTTGAATATACAGAATTTATCTTCGAGTGTTTAGCTTGATAACTAGTGCACGAGTGAGCACAGCGAATGTTTAACAATTATTCGATATTGGTGAATATTCACCGTTATCCTATAAATATTATATTTCAGCCAATCAGAGCTCAGCCTTACTATGAAATACAGGGCGGTATTTCATGGTTTTTCCATGAAATACAGAGCGGTATTTCATGGCTAGGTCAAGGCCAATCAAAATGCAGGAAATTTCGCGCCATTTCGTTATCAGCCAATAAGAATTCACCATTTTGAATACATAATTAGTCTGCAGACGTGCGCGGCCGCCACTCGAAATTTGTGTTTTCCGGCAAGAAAATTTGCAGTCTATCGTCCGGTATGTTACTTTGTTTTCGTGATAAATCGTTTTGTAAATTTGTTATTTATAGGATAATATGGTTATTTCATGGTTTTCTATGGAATACTGGCGAAAATTTAACTCGAAATTCATATTATTTTGGTATACAACTCGCCTAAAGGCTCGTTGTATATTAAATAATACAAATTTCTCGTGAAATATTCGCCCGTATTCCATAGAAAACCATGAAAAAAACAGTAAATATCGACTGAGCCTGAAGCGAATAATTGTTTTAGTATATACAACACGGGAACCTGCTTTTGGGCACTGCATTTTGTTGAATTTCTAAAATTTCCGCATCGGAAACAATCGCGAAACGTGAATTTACGTCTGCCGTTTTGTTTCAAAATTATCCCAAGTTTTGTAGGTGGCTATTGCTCATTATTCCGAGATAGCGAGCCAATCAAATAGCATGATCTATGTAGGTTCCCGTGTTGTATATACTAAATAAGATTATCCTCTACGTATCATAATAATGTGCCTCCTCTATCATAAAAAAGAAACAATAATCACTTTTTCTACTTAAGAATTTCGAATTCGTTCGAAAAAGTAAGATTAATTTTAACAAATTGAAGTTAGTTTTTTATGTGTCTGTCCTAATATTGACAATGATTTTCGTCATAACATGGTCAAAATAGCTGTGGATCCACGAGGCGTCTTCGCCAAGTGGATCCACAGCTATTTTGACCATGTTATGACGAAAATCATTGTCAATATTAGGACAGACACATAAAAAACTAACTTCAATTTGTTTTTTTACAACAACAAAACACTTTTAGCTTCAAACGAGTGTGTACAAACTGCCTTTCGAGTCGAAAAGTCCAAAACGTAAACACGTCTTTCTGCTTTCCCGAACTTTATAAAATACATAATCTACTCTAAACTGTTTGTTTCTACTTAAGAACGTTATGTAAATATCCTGAATAAGAGATTTTAATCACGAACTAGAAGATTATGTATTTAATTCAAGACAATTTCTCAGTTCTAGTTCTAAAAGATCGGTAGAACTTGTCACAAAGTCGATCACAAATTAGCCGAAAATGTTTTGTTCGACTCGAGAGAAAGCTCAAATTTTGACAAATGGCACCACAGAAGGATGTTTGACTCACCGATTAACTTTTCCCAGTGATGAAATGCTTTTAAAATCCTCATTTTCTTGATTTTTGGAACAGATGTGTACACAACCTGAATTCACAAATCTCTGCAAAGCCCTCTTCGAAAGCCGGCCGCGCGTCTGTTAAAATATTGCATATGAAAATTAGCCAATCAGATTGCGAGAAAATTGGCGGTTGTTGTAAAAAGCACTTTTTTCTATACATTGGGACTATAACAGTTTTTCCGGTTTTCAATCATTATCAGTTTACGATATAGAGCGGATTTCGATTGAGCGTCGAAAGCAATCCGTGATTGCTTTGGTTTTGCGTTTGCTCGGTTTTCCTATAGACCCTTTGCACGTTGCGTCATAGCCGCCATGTTGGTGTACAGTTAACAATACATTCTTCGTTAGCTTCTTTTGTTCTGTACACCAACATGGCCGCCATGCCCTTTGTCATTTGAATCTCTGGGGATTGAGTGCAAACCATCTATTGGATGTGGAAACTTTTGTGATTCAATCAAGTGCTAAACTAAAACCAACTGTGTTTTGGTCCATCACGCCATAAATCATCACGCCACCACGATTGCGTTTACTTTTCCTCTCGATTGGTTCAAGTGAAACCAATCGTGAATTACTTCAGTTCGTGATTGACTCATTGTGTTTTTATTCGATGCCGTGATTGGTTCTGTGACTACTTTGGTTCTCAATTGAAAACCGCTCTGTCACTAGATCAACGAAACCGTCTTTGTACACTGTCTAGTTTCCTCTACAATATACGTTCATAAAATTTCTATTGCTGGTTACTGAATTTATTTCAAACATCAATGCAATTAAAAGTGTAATCACTTGGGCCACAAAATGAGATACTGGTTTCACTATATAGTATTTTGAAACAAGTGTTGCATTTCCCATGCAGATCTTCCATTCTTGTGTCTTTATATTTCTCAACTTGTTCCGAGCTGCCATATACTATTCACACCAGTCCCTTCCAGAGCGAGTATAAATAACAACTCCACCAAGGTTCGTCACACAGTTCGCGTCAGAACACCTACACCTCGTTCCTCGCTGCTTATCGTACTAAGAAAATGGTAGGTCAAGTACCTCAAGCCGCGAGAGTTCCGGCAGCTCAACAGAATGTCCCAGGGTGGTCAAGATCTTCCACCAGCTGCTCCTCCGACATGAAGCCGTCGCTCAGCCGCCAGAGTTAGAGGCAATTTCATCCTTTTTCCCACTATGTGGCTCAGGTTGGTGTTTGCCTTTTGTCCTCGTGCTCATGCACATACGCTTGTGTATGTATTTTGTTTTGGTCTATCATGGTTTGCGTTGCATCACCGTTTTAGCCTCCTTTGATAGTTTCGCCGGTGTATTTTGCCTTCGTTGTAATTCAGCTTTGGTCTATATTGCTTTATTCCTTCGTTACTACCATATTTATCTGGACGCGGATTTGTGCAGTGCGTTTGGCATGTTTTGCCGTTGGCACTTGTGTTGGCATGAGATTACGTGCTGGCCTCACAAATACGGCGGATTTGTGTAGTGCGGTATAAATGTTCTAGTTAATTTTCTATTCGTCGTTTTTAGTCCTTTATTTTGCACGTTTGGCAGTAGCCTGCGAAACAGGCCCTCAGTGTTATTTCAACGCAAAGGAAGTGATAACATGATTTGGCCGCGTGAAAATGGAAAAAGGAGACTGGCGCTTCGCTCGGATCGGTATCAGAGCATCGGCAGAACTCGCTCCGCTCATATCGGAAAAGCGCCTGTTCTGCAGGCTAGTTTGGCAGGTACTGCCGTGAGTTTGGCACATGTGTTGCCGTGAGTTTACGTGCTGGCCTCAGTCACAAATACGGATTTGTGTAGTGCGGTATAAATGTTCTAGATAATTTTAGATACTTCGTGTAGTCCTTTATTTGTGCACGTTGGCATGTACGGCCGTGAGTTTGGCACATGTGTTGCCGTGAATTTGCATGCTGGCCTCACAAATACGGTTTGTACAGTGCGATAATGTTCTAGTTAGTTTTCTATTCCTCGTTTTAGTCTTTTATCTTGCACGTTTTGGCATGTTTTCGGCCGTGAGTTTGGCACATGTGTTGCCGTGAGTTTGTGTGCTGGCCCCTGCTGGCCTCACAAATACAGATTTGTACAGTGCCATAATGTTCTGATTCGTTTTTCTATTCTTCGCTTTAGTAGTTTATTTTACCACGTTTTGGCTTGCTCTGCCGTGAGTTTGGTACATGTGTTGTCATATCTTTTCCTTTTGGATTTTATCTATATATTTGCTTTGACATATGGGCACCACTGTTCTACACTAACGTAATATTCGGAAGTTGATACATGGTCGTTATACGGGCTTGCCTCACGGTCACGGATTCCTACGATATTATTGATGTTCCTCGGTTAGTGATTTCTCCTGGTCGTTCGACTTGTTATTTCTTTGCACACTACCTTTTAGTATGGGTTTTCGTGAGTTTAGCATGGGTGCTTGTTTCTTGAGTACAAGTGTGTTTTTGTGGAGCATTGTTTCAATTTACATAAGTTAGCTTTCTCTGTTCCATTATAATAACTCTATTTGCAGTGCACGTTGTATGTGTAGTTACGACCATTTCGTGCCCGTGCTTAACTTACCATAAGGAGTTTGGGGCTAAAGTGTTAGTCATCATACGTTTATCATGTAGTTTGCCATGAGCATATTGTTCCTCACGCATTTTAATTTCTCTCGCTTAACGCTTATGCAGGTTTATATCACGCCATTGGTATTACTAGTTGGTTCGCCTTTCATGATTTAGTTTTTATTCCCCATTCATCCGTACGTTTGACATCAGTTGCCAGAGTAATTCGCGCACACGTGCTCCATTTGTGCCGTGCTGTTTTTATTCGATGGGTTAGTCTTTATTTTCTATTTGTTTTATTTCATTCATTTCGGGAATATACGTATTGTAGCGTTTATGCTGTCTAGTACCCCTCCGCCGACCACCCCTTTCCCCATCACCTCCCCACCCCTCCCCCACCCCGCCCTATTCCCCATGGCAGCGTGAAAGGGATACTAATTCCCTAGTCGGATTACTGACGCTCAGTCTTCCATCGTCTGTGTTTCCCGCGTCTCCACGTTCCACTGCAATTAACCCGGCTTGCCTCTGGCCGCTATTCTGGTGGTGCTCCCCAGGGGATGGCACCCACTCTCCCTTCCCCTTCCCAGTTTCCAACCTTACTCCCTGCCGGTTTGTCCGTCTTTTACTCTGGATGGTGCCGCCACTGTATTGACCTACAGAATAGATCTGCTAGTTATTAGTTTGTTGGATGGACATGATGAGTCATGTGGGATGGCACAATACCCAATTCCTTCGCCATTGAGGTCCGACTACGTTGCTTTCCACTGAGGTACCCTTACCGCTGGCTCCCCTTCTATCTACTCCGACATAACACCTTGAAGGACTACGTCAATGCCTTTCCTTCCCCGGACTCGAATTTAGTTTCAAATTCGTTTGATACTCTCATAAACCGCTTATGCCGTTTTAGTCTGGATGTGGTGAGTATGGGTGTTTTGAGTATGGGTGTTCTCCCTAGCTGGCCGGGGATATGAGTCATGGAGTTCCCTGATCTTGCGCGGGCGACAATGCCCATTCTTATTGAGCGAGTATAAAGGGAATGATGCGAATAGGATACTATTCGCACCAGTCCCTTCCAGAGCGAGTATAAATAAGAACTCCACCAAGGTTAGTCACACAGTTCGCGTCAGGATCGCTATCGCCTCTATGAGTACCGGGATGACCTTCCTCCACTATCGCGTTCGATCATTCCCTTTCGCTCCCCTTCCTTTCGACCGAGTTCAGTTTTTCCGTCCCTTACCCTCCTCCCTGCTGCTAATTCTGCTCTCCTTCTACCTGAACTCGGGCGACAATGCCCATTCTTATTGCACGTTCATAAAGGGAATGATGCGAATAGGATACTAATCTTTTGAAGTTTAATTTTCCTGTTATTACAATACAATACAACACTTTATTAGATTCTCCCCTTGGGGCTTTTCAGGTCTAATTTACAAATTATGTGCTACTAAAATCATGAAATTACAATATAGATCAGTATAATATTTTCATTTCTAAAATTCAAGGGCGTATCTAGCCTATAGGCCCGTAGGCCCAGGCCTACACATTTTACAGCCTACTTGTCTTATTACAAATGAATGTTGGGCTTGAGGAGCTGTCAAAATACACAAAACATGACCTGGAAGTGCAGCAGAAGGCATTTGCGAAAGTCTAAATCAAAAAATTTCCAAGGGAAGCATGCTCCCGGACTTCTCAAGAAGCGATCCTTACGGAGCGGTTGTTTGGGCCTACAAATTTTAAAAACCTGGCTACGCCACTGAAATTCATTAATAATGTATGAGGAAAACCAAAAGAAATGAATAGTTTAATGAGTGTTAATAAATGTGATATAGAACTGGTCTCCGTACTATTAGAAAACACTAGTAAACATTCTTACTTTTGAGCTTTATTTCGTTTATCAAGAAGTTTAGCAAAAAAAAATGTCCAAAATCTTTTAGTCCATATCCTGTTTTATTGCGTGGGCCGTTTCGGGTACAGATTGGGGGAAATTTCGGGTACTGATTGGGAGAAATTTCGGGTCGGGGATCATTTCAGGTACGGCTTGAATAGTTTCGGGGATCATTTCGGGGTCGGGATCATTTCAGGTTTGGTACAGATCTCGTCAAAAAAAAAAAAAAAAAAAAGAAAGCGTGATTTCAATGGTTTCTGACCTGAAAAATAGATAGAGTTCTGGAATAGCTGAAATTCATGGCCTGATTGAATTCAAAACGTTTCAATGCATTGGATAAACAGGTGATGAAATATGTAATATATTATATAAAAATGTAGTGCGATTGTAAGGTGTTGCGAATGGTTGATAAATCGACTCGACTCGTACGTGTCGACTGGACCTGTCCTAATTAAAGCTAGTCTCTCTGTGAATGATGTCGTTGTTCTCAAAAGCATGCTCACAACACTCGGTATCGAATAGTTCCGCTACGAACACACACACACGCCAGAAGCAAATGAGCATTGAGGGGGCTAACCAACAAGAGGCGAAGGCCCGACGACATGACCCCAGGGACATGACCCCGAAAATGTTTTTGAGATTTTACTCTCTAAAACGCCATTTCCTGCTTTCTTGAGACTGAAAATTAGCCTACTTTTTTATATTTACGTTTCAAAATATATTTCCATATGTATTTCAAACTTTGAGAATTATTTGGGGGGGGAGGGGAGCTAAATAAGGAAGCTAAAAGTAAAGGAGCATGGGAAAATCGGGGGAAAATTAAATTAAAGATGAACTAACGCCAGAACTCACCAAAACTTAGCTTGCGAAAACAGACTTCATTGAGCTCGCTTCATAACTGGGTTAGCAGATTTTCATATAATGACTGTTTACAGTTTCACTGCATCTCGAATCAATGCCTGACAAATCTACAGCATGTTTCTTTTAAGTGGAAGAGAAAAAAAGCTTGCAATATTTTTCATTTCAAGGGGGAGTACGCCGCATATCAAGTCGCTCGATTCTTCCAGGCTCCTTAATCAGGGAGCGTGGAAACGATCGAAGCTCTTCCAAGATAGCGTCGGTTCGAGAGGAAAACAGTTGGATGACGTTTCTTTCTAATCTAAATGACCAGGTAGTGTGATACAACAATGTATTGAATACATAAATAATTACTCGATTTATATTTTCGCGGTCAAAAATAGATGGTTTGCACTCAATCCCCAGAGATTCAAATGACAAAGGGCATGGCGGCCATGTTGGTGTACAGAACAAAAGAAGCTAACGAAGAATCTATTGTTAACTGTACACCAACATGGCGGCTATGACGTCACGTGCAAAGGGTCTATACTGTGTTTCTAAGCTCACGTCCCCGCGTCTCCGTTCCCACGTTATATACGACCACCTCCTAACTAATGTTTTACAAGGATTTCCAGCACTGAGAAATATCGTATCTGAACACACGTAAAATACGATAATTTTACATGTGTGGATATCGCCTTTAAGCCAATCAGCGATATCCACGTCACGCACTTACCCTTGCTTCGAACAACCAGGCCCAGGTCCAAGTATTGTTTATAAAATAAATAAAATAATACATGGACGCTTGGAGATATGGACTTTATCTTCTCGTGTTCAATTCGAAGCTGCGCTCACTCATGAGATATCGAGTTGAACACTCGAAGATAAAGTCCATATCTCCGCGCATCCATGTATTATTCTCTATTTCTTCACAGGTTTTGAACTGGGTTATTTCCATAGCCGCAATACACAGAAGATATTCACATGCAGATTCGAATAGAACATTTTCATTATGACGTCATTTTACTACAACTGCTAGAATCCTTTCCAATTTATCATTTTTTTATCAACTCCTTTGAGAAATCCAAGACAATGGTCCAAATTAAAGGAACAAAAGAATCCGCGCAAAGAATTCTGGTAGTTGTAGTATGTGACGCCATCATGCAAACGTCTTATTGGATGGTTTTCACATGACGTCACGGCAGCCATGTTGGTGTACCTTTAACAATAGATGCTTCGTTAGCTTCTTTTGTTAGGTACACCAACATGGCTGCCATGCCCTTTGTCATTTGAATCTCTGGGGATTGAGTGAAAACCATCTATTGGAAATATATTCGATTCGTTACTATTTCATGTAGTGGTGTATAGACCAGTTCGCGGTTAATTCCGACATTTTGAAAGGGGTGCAAACATGGCGCGAAATACAGTGTTTGTATGGGACCCCGATGCCAAATAAAATCCGTATAATCAAATTTCTGAAATATTCTTCAGATAGAAACTTAAGATACCAGGTAAAAGATTAACTGATCGAAATTTGAGGGATGTAGCTGAGCTGGGAAGCGTGCCATAGTGTTTTCAGTTTTCCATAAAATGTCTGTAAATTTTCCCGCGGACTTTGACTCATTTTTACAGACAAATTTCGAAAAGCAATAAAAATCCCGAGAATTTGTTTTTCTAAATTAAATTCAAGACCCGTTTATCACAGTTTAGAGATAAGCACTTCCAAAAGAAATCATACAGTTGAGCCAGTTAAACATAATAACTTGCACATGACTTTGTTTGCGAAAGGTCAAGTTTGATTCTGGGTTTCAGAGGTATTCTTTTTCTTGTCTGTCTATCCGGCTTTGGGATCAGAGTAAACAAGTTGAGACGCATGATGAATAGATATTATATTATATAGACGATATCGATTAACAATTTTGTGGTGGATAAAATGACAATAAAATCTCAATAAATGCTGGAAGACTGACGCTAACAGTAAAACAATAGAAAGTCCAATTGTAAAAGCACTGAAAGTTCAAGCAAAGTTTTCCTTCGGACAACCGAAGACGTTTGCTACTAGTTTTTGACTTGAATTAAGTTGTTGATTATTCATGATGTATGAATAAAATATTTTCCCGCGAAACCATTTAAAGCGTAACGCACACGAGCAAAAATTCCTTGCAAGGTTTCATGACGATTTAATTCCTAAAAATGTTTTTCCCGTCCACACGAGCAATGAAACTTGTCATGGAACCTTGTAAAGGTAAACTTGTCAAGGCAAAACTTGTGTACATTTCACTTAACTGTTTGTGCTTTTGCTTGTCTTTTTGTTCAATGCCATTTTCAGTGAGCTCTTCGAGGAAATTATTTTTCAAAAAGATAAGGATAAGAAAAATGTTTCAAGAACTGTTAAGATGTTTAATGCATTTCTGATTGAACGCTTTTCTCCACTAACTCTTTGAAATTTTAAAATTAATGAGAGCGACGAACCATGCATGAAATGATATTTTTGAAAGTAAAATAAAACAATCTTCAATTCGACTTTTGTAAGATATGTCAAAGTTATTAAGCGCAAGTTTATTATTATTATTATTATTTATTTTTATTATTTTTATATTATTATTTTTACTTATTATTATTATTATATTAAATTATTTTTATTATATTGTTATTATTAGTGACTGAAACAGAACAAAAAGCACTATACAAATCTACCCTAGAAACCACATTTAAACTGGAAGTGGAGGACAAAATCTAAGAATATTTTAAATTTATCTTTCCTTCTTCGCTACACTCTTGATGACAACTTAGACAGATGAAGCCTTCACTTGTGTCGAGTGTAGCATTTTGTTTTTATTTTCGCGCATGTGTACGGTATGTGTATGAATATTTGAGCTGATTAAAACTCTCCAAACGGCAGATGAGTAACAATGGATACCTGACAAATCTGATGCAATAATCACCACTGGGGGAAAAAGAGCCAGACGCAATGCCTTAAAGATTTTATGAGTTTTTAAAATGGAAATGTCTGGTTTTATTCATTTAATCCCCGCATCGTAATCAGTACTAGAAAGTACAAGAAATGAATAATGTATGCCACAATTAAGTTCGATGAAGATCTTTGATGCTGTCTGTGGATTTCTGTGAATCTTTAAAAACTATACTGTTTGTTAAGGTGCTGACGATAAACGTCACTGTTCTAACCTGACGCCATTTAGTATTTACACTTTGCCTTTAGTGCAAACTCTCTAATTATCCATCGGTTCTTAAACTTACCAAAAACCTAAACACTGTCATAAATCCTGAAGGATCAAAGCTGCATTAATTGAGAGAGCTTACGCAGAATATTTCAAAACGTGAAGTTAGCGCTGCCACCAGTGTAAAAATTGAAATTTTCAGCTCAAGCGAGCACTAGTCCATCGTTTAATTAACACTTTGCTTCGCCGGAGACTTCACCATCCTATATTCATTAAATCAGACCTTCATTTAAAGAAATAATTTATTTGCGGTATAAATGAAATCAATACTGCGTTATAAAGAACTTGGCGAATATCGAGAAAGTGTTAATGTAAACGAGTGCTTTTCCCTCCCGCGAAGTTGAGAATTATTTCATTTCTTCGACTTTCGTTGTTTTCGTTTTTCTTCTATTGCAGATAGAAAAACAAAAAAGGACTTTAATTACATTAATATCAAAAGATGCCTTGCCGAAAAACGTTGAAATTAAAAGAAGAAAATTAGACAATAAGTAATGAAATCACTCCGTTCGCCGGCAATCTGAAAGGGTACATTATATCAAATTCTTGCAGCGAAGGTTGTGTTGCGTAGTGATTAATAGAATTTTGCGTCAAATCCTGTGTGGGAGCAATCCCAACAGATAACAACAGTACTAGTTCTATTTTTGCCCTTCACACCGACTTCAGTTAACAAAGAAGCATACGAAGGAGACGCCACTTTGGATTTTGGTCAAGGAATAGGGTGTTTCCAACATGTTTTTGTGCCCTCTTCTGTTCCTTCAGATTGTGATTGTGTTACTTGCACCTGGAACAACCGCATCTGGTAAATCAACATTTGTGTTTAGTTTATAAATGCTACTTTCTTTACTCTAGATTCGCTTTTGATTCTACCTTTTTCTTTCACGTTTATTTGTGGTTTTTCTCCAATCGTCTTGTATTACCTTGTCTCTAGTTCAACATCAATCATTGACTCTCTCTTACTGTGTATTTTTTCAAGTTGAAGGTCAATGAACTTCTCACAGATTCATACTTTTGGATTCCCATTTTAGAAATATTTTAAGCTTCCTTAAACCAATAGTTCTCATTTTGATATCATTTCTACCATTTTCCTATGTTTTATTTGGGAAAGCGACAGTCTTGCTGTTTGTCTCATTGTTTTGACCACTGCAGCTTGAAAACAAAAAGGCGTCTTGAGTGCAATAGTTCGCAGATGTTACCCCACAGAGAAGCTTGAATAAAATTTGCTAAGCGATGAAATCACTCGGATTGTTGATAGCATGAAATGGTAAATATATATTACAAACGTTCGTTGTCGTTTATATGAACCATTTATTTTCATTTGTACGCTATTTAACCGACGGCGAGAAACAAAACACCTCAAACCACCTACGACTAACTATCGGTACATGTAGATCGTTTTATTGTTTAAAGCTATGCCTCAAAATGAAAATAACAATTACGATTATTCTTGAAACTGGCCGAAGAATATTACGATCACACTGAGCCTTTTGAACTAAAACATTGCGATTTAACGTGCAATTAGAGAAATGTGAGGGCTTTAAAAGTCGACAAAATTCAGACCTCTTACTAGTTGACATATTGCAAAGACACGCAAAATTCTTTAATACAGTCTTATTTACTTCTCTGATAGCACAGTCAGTTATTCGTGTTCGGTATTAAAAAAACGAATCCCTCATTCTATTATATTTCTGCAGCTTTCGCAAATGTCAAACTGCTTGAAAACTCAAGTATAAGACTAACTTCAATTTTACTCCAGAGTGGGATTTTGCAAGTAGATTTTATTTTCTCAGAATAAAATATTACGCCTGAATTATGAATTTTGATTTGCATTTATTAAAATGTCAAACTAATTTGTATCAAGAATCCTGATCAAAATCAACAACATATTAATGAATAGAGACGATGTTCTTTTTTTTATATACACTTGAATATCACTGATTCGAATTTTACTACCCTTGTACATGACGGTTAGAAGTGGTAGATATCAATCCTACAAATGTCGAAACCTATAAAGCGAGATTCTGTTGTAGAATCCATGTAGAACATTCAAAGCCACAGAGAAATGAGTTTATGCTCTATACCTACTTCACTAACAGTAACAATTACCGGAAAATGTGAAAAAGACTTGCTACAAGTTTGAGGACGTTTGGGCATATAGTTACTGCGTGGTGAGCTTTCCTGCCACCTTTTATAGCAGTTCATGAAACCATATTTCCTGACCAGTTTATTCTTGATCAGACTCAATGCTTAATAACAAATAAACGACAAAAAGGACCGAGCGGCTTCAGAAAAGAAAGTGTGCGACGATGAACATGTTTGTTTAATACTTGGCCTAATGTATTCGTTTATAAGTTTGAATTGCACGGTAATTTTGAGTCCATAGTCTGTAGGCGAGTTATTTCGCGTTAATCTTCTTCGTCTTATATAAGCATATCTTCTCTTACTACATGCATGTATCTTGAATTTAAGTTTTTGTGTGTGTGAATTATCTCTTCATAAGCTTTCATCTTGACAAACTTTTTTTTGTCTCTATCCGAATACTTTTTCCCACCGACCTACCACTATTGTTCGGTGCAGCTTATCTGTCTCTTATTCAACGAGCGCATGGTCCGTATCTTAAGTTATGGACCGAGCTTGTCCCCCTTCTTTATGGCCCACGTCTAACGCTCTTGGGCCATAAAAATGGTGAAAATCAAGGATTTATAACTTACCGTACGGAGCGAGCAAGTGAATTACTGCTTTAATGCAATTTCGTGATCCGTACGAGAAATTATTGACCGCAATTTGAGCAATCACAGCACACGAATTAACTAATTATAGAATCGCACACTAACATGTTCAACATGTCACTCGATCTTGATCTAATGCGTTCGCTAACGCTGACAGATGGATGAGTGCACCATGACAAGGACATCCTGGCCTTTAAACTTCATCCCAGCTAAATGTCATGTTCTCTCCAAATGCGGTATTAATTTATAGAACAATATCTAGGATATCCATATAGATGGAAGGAACGCTCGTCAATTAAACTCTAATTCGTCATTTTACGTGGAAATTCTACTTGAAACGAGGTCTAGTAATGGTTGTAAAATAGTGCGAATTAATATCTAATGTCTTAAAAGCCCATGAGATGGGGGTTTCATGGGTCATTCATAAAACAATTTGAAAAATAGATGTTGAGATTCTAGTTATATTGCTCCAGAGTAGCTTAACGACATAGAAACATTTAGTTTCTTTAGGATCTCCTAAAATACGAATAAGTTCTTGCGTTTGCAATCGTGTTGCGTGTGTTACGGATGTTTTTATCTTCAATTTTTGCGGGTTTTAGTTCTTGCGGTGTTGGAGCTTTTGCGTCAATTTAGAATTGTAAAGCGCAACTGAGCTACAATGAAACAAGTACATCATTACTTGCGGACGCAAAAATAGGTTATTGTGCGTGTTATTGAATTGTTCTATAGTCAAGCAAGTGGGTTCGTGAATATATACGATGATACCTTTAGGTTTCATTGTAGAAATTATATTACCGTTATTAACTTAATACTTAAAATGATCTATAAGAAGCTGCGTACATAACATGTTTCAAGCAATAAGGAAGTTATTTCTTTAAAAAAAAAGCAAGAATATTGAGGTTTTATAGGCTAAGAATGCATGGTTAGTTGAATGTGCAAAACTGACATTTGAAGAGGAGCCCCCTTTTAGTATAATGCTAAATTGTAAATAGGCAGGTTTGGTCAAGAGTGCTGAGTAATACACTAAATACGTATGTACATATTTTTACATGAGTCTTTCTAAGACTTTTTATCACTTAACAAGTGATGCAGTATTTGATATCTCCACTTAAAAGATACCGAACAACCATGCAGAGAATATGTTTCAAGGGTTTACCGCATATTTATCCGACTTACTTTAAAGGAGGAATTACGATTATACTACGATAATCTGACACGCAGTGAGCTGTTCGTCTTGAAAGGAATTAAATTAGGGCCAAATGAAGAACTTCTCCCAAATTGAACCGCTGTTTCCTCCTCGGGAGAATTAATTTACCGTTGGATGTTATGCGAGGTAATAACAGAGAAGAAAACATAAGAAATAAAGATGATTCCGTTAAAAAATATGTTTATTAGATCATTAGATACATAACATTAGAACATATAACTGTCCTGAAGTTCAGTCTTCAAGCATTCGTTCTCCACGAGGAATTTATTTATCTATGGATAACTGTTGCATACTATTGAATTCCACAAAATACGCTTAAGAAAAGTGAACTTTCTCTGTTTTTCTTTTGGCGATGAACTTAGTCCGAGAGAAAGAGAGAGAGAAATAAGGAGAACTTCACAACTGAAATGGCAATGATTTTGAAGTTATAAAACTTGAGGATACTAATTCGCCTTCACTGACTAAAGGAAGGTATGATCGTGTAAGGTGATGACCTTGGCAGGCAATATCGCTTTAAGGGTTTCAAAGCGAAGGGCTTTTAGTAAATTCCAAGAGAATTGTTTTCTTTTTTGTCAAAGTTTGAGTAGGTAGCAAAAATTCTCAATAGTAACTTTGCTGTAACCTTCACGACACGAGAATGACGCAAGTAGAAGGTTGTACATGTGCGTGCACATTGATCACTAACAGAACGTCCTCAATTAGATTTGTGGAATCTATAATTATTGCAAATTATATTCCAAACTATGTTATGTTTTACAATAAATGACTAGTTTCTGCATGTAAAAGCCAGTATAGGTTTGCGCTTTGATAATCAAATATAACTTTTATGGCTATAAACTGATTTACAGTCAGAATGATATTGAAGAAATAGAAATACAGAGAGAGAAATAGAGAGTCCTAACAATTAACGATTCGTTAACGTTTTTCTTTCTTTCCTGTTATCAACTTTAAACTACCTCGCAATTTATAATGTTGAAGCCGGTACACCCAGTGCAAAATTTTAACTAAAGAAAAAAAGCCGGTGACTTAGACGAAGTTGAAAACTGAAAGAGACAAAGCAAACTCCATATTTAGAAATAAATACCACGATATCGACATCGGTTTGTTTTCTATTAACCAAACGTCTTTCTTGCTAGGGTAGGGAGCAGGAAGTCCAGACAAGTAATTTTGTGCGTATATTTTTGTTTTTCCTCTAGTAATACTAATAATTTCTCCCTTTTTCATGATCACCACACGAAGTTCAACACAACTTTCATCTTAAAACCTGGTATGCAAAAAAAATCATTAATATAAATATTATGGCATTCTTTAGCTGTTAATATTTTTTGTTGATTTGCTGATTTGTGACCTTTTCTGATGGCTTATGACTTGTTTTCTTAGCAATCTCGTTTTGAAAGCTAAGTCTGAAAGGCCTTACAGCCTATCCGTTGTTCGTGTTATACTACATGAATGATATCTGAGTGATTTATATATAAACAGGTTTTAAGTATAGTTAGTACATATTATGGTCAGATAATGCGGCTGAACCGTACTTTTATTAGCGATCAAAGCCATTTTAAAATGAGACAGTCTCGGATTGATTCGTTTATTCTCTTACTGAGTGTGTGGGGTTTCTTTTGTTCAAGGTAAATTAGTTTTTAAAAGTCTGCTTTTCGTAGTATTTTAGAGGTAACGAAGATTATCAAATACATGCTCTGTTTCAATGACTTCTCATTCAATAAATGGATAGATAGATATATGCTTTTAGATAGATAGATACATAGATACATAAATGTAGATAGATAGATGATCCACGTGGACTCATCACAAAGTGCTCTTCCTGAGCGACGTGCTTTAATCTTCAATCTCCACTAATATTAATGTATTGATGGTCTTCCTCAGCCATGGAAACACTTATTTCCTCGAAACAATTTCGCGTCTATTAAGCTTTAACAGGGAATCAATACTTCATTAATTGCTTAAGTTACCAAAAAATCCTAGAAACATAAATTACCTTTCTATTTAAAAGAGCAATTTAGCAAATTTACTTATCGAAGTTCCAAATCAATTAGCTCCCTTCAGATGGATTCGTGTGCAATGGCCGCAATAACAATTGTAATAATTAACAATTAGACTATGGACTGAGCTCGAAGTTTCTATAGGCTGATAGTTGACGAGGATAGCAGCCATAGTAACTGAGAGCGAGTGTCTAGTTGTTTAAGTAGAAACCAATTCAACTTGTTAAAGGGACTGTGTCATGGTGAGAGACCATTACATTATATGTCCGGGCCGGACACGGTCATTATCAACAATTCTCATATGAACTGACGAACGTCGTTGGATGGTAAAAATCAAAGCAAATATTCAAAAATGACTAATAAACTATTTAAATATAAAGTATTCCAGTAAAATAATGAAAATACTTTCAATCAAGCATTGAAGGAGGGGGGTTTAACTGTTTTAACCTACCAATGACTCCATACATGTGCAGTATCATGACAGAGCCCCTTTAAATCTTAAACTGTAATTATCACAAGAATACTTTTTTTTGTACTTTGACGACTTGGCAGCTATTGTTTTGCTTTCACAATGGGGAGGTATTCGCATGGTATGTATTAAACTAATAACAATATATCTTCTCATCAATCATTAGAAAGCATTGTTTGCCTAGTATATCGTTACATGAAACTGATTACTGTTACAAAGCTTCTCATTGTTCCTTTCAAAATACGTAGCTTGTAGTGTAGTGAATAGGACAGAGGACTAGTACAATAGAGAATGAAACCGGTCGAACGCGGCAGTTCGAGTTCCACTCATGACACATGCTCTTTGTTTCAATCTTCTCCTTTACTTCTCCGGGTTCTATGTCGTAAATATCTAGAGTAAGTAGAACTAAGTACTAAAGTGCGAGGGGAATATGTCTAGGGCCAGGAGAACTATATTAGTGAAAATTCCCTCTGCCTTTGTAATAGTCCAGTTTCGTATTCGAAAATTACCGCTGAATGCAATGACTACAGACGCATGTACGCAGGGTTAGTCTCATTCTGAAGTTAAACATTCATAAATACCAGCGAGAAGGTGGGCTATTCACAACTCTGTGTATTGTTGTAGTTTCGCGTTTTGCACCTTCTCGCTGGTATTTAAGAATGTTTAACTTCAGAAGGAGGCTAACCCTGCGTACATGCGTCTGTATTCATTGCATTCAGCGGTAATTTTCGAATACGAAACTATTGGGCAATGGTTAATAGATATATACCCCCGAAAAAGGAACAAACAAAACGGATTCATGTGAAAAATAAATAGATTTATCATTCCATGTTTAGTATTTACCATTTATAAGCAACTAAAGCCTCCCTGACCTTGCATAAGAAGAAACCTCGAGTCAAAGAAATATAAAATAAGGCAAAACCATCTTGTTTGAGATCGTAAGCCAACTATATATGAGTTTGTGTCCAATTCACGCCTACATTTAGCTTCTACAAAGGAGTGGCCATAATTTATGAATCGGGGGTCGCCTAAATCATGGGGAAAGCTAGAGAGGGGGGGGGGGGGGGGGGGGAAGGGCACAAAAAGTTTGAAGTGCTTTTGTGGGGGTCATCAAAGTTTGGAGTCACGAAAGGTGTTTAAGACTGACTCCCCCCCCCCCTTCCCGACCAATAACTTGTAACATTTAATTCATATATTTTCATTGCCTCCATAATTTATTTTCAAACCAAGCTTTTGTTCGTGGCGCACTGGCAATAGAAGTCTTTCATCATTTATGAAAACCAAATTGCGAAAGTAATAAAAACAATTCCAATTGTCCTCTACTTTCATTAAACGAAATCCCTGATTGTGGCTTCCACCGCCATCTCAATATTCAATTTCTAATAAATATTTGTAATTTCTCCATAATGACGTCAGAGCAATTTGATATCAAATTACCCACGAAATGGAGAATCTATGGCCCTCTTTTATTCTGATATGATCACTTTTGAAAATCAATTTTTACTAAAGAGATCGACCACAAAATCCATTATGTTTGCCACTGAAAGATTCAAAAGAGCAGTTAATGATAACCGACTACATTTATTTCGATTCATTATAGGAACTCGCTTTAAATCGACGTCAAAGATAATGCCCAATTTAAGAAGACTGGTCATATAAATTGCTAGGTAATCTCCTCTTTTGCAGCACGAATCTAGAAACCGAAATCGAATTAGTGAAATAAATATCTGTTTTTAGAACTTTTTATTATTTTGTTTTTTAATGCCCACTTTGTTGTAAAATAATATCATCCCAAATCAGTTTAAAACATTTCGTATTTTGTATTTCCTTTTGGTAATCTATCTATCTATCTATCTATCTATCTATATCTTTCTTCCTTTCTTTCTAGTTTCAACTTGTCTGAAGTCATGTAGCTTTAGGTTTTGACGTGTATATCAGCATTTAGTGAACATCAGGTTTGGTGTTTGAGGTCCCGTCAAAATTGAGAGCTTTTTACTTACTTATGATACATTTCATGCATCTTTTACCTCTCCAACAGATCTCTATGCTATTTTTACTCAAGTGAAATTTCATTTAACGGCAAGTTCCTTCAGAAATATACCAAGTACCATGGTTACCTTAGCAGACCCGGTGAACAGTTGAAGTAGAAGAACCAACTAATCAATTTTGTATTTCGTATTGGTAATCTATCTATCTATATCTTTCTTCCTTTCTTTCTAGTTTCAACTTGTCTGAAGTCATGTAGCTTTAGACGTGTATATCAGCATTTAGTGAACATCAGGTTTGGTTGTTTGAGGTCCCGTCAAAATTGAGAGCTTTTTACTTACTTGATACATTTCATGCATCTTTTACCTCTCCAACAGAGTTTTATGCTATTTTTACTGAAGTGAAATTTCATTTAACGGCAAGTTCCTTCAGAAATATACCAATTACCATGGTTACCTTAGCAGACCCGGTGAACAGTTGAAGTAGAAGAACCAACTAATCAATTGTTTTAATACATTCTTCTTCACACGCATGCGCAAATAGTTTCTTCATGAGGGAGGGTCATTAGGAGATGAATGATGAACCATTGTGTACTTGATTGGCAAGTAGTGCTTCCACTTGGGAAGGGGGTATGTACCGACCCAAAGGGTATGGTTTTCGAGCTGTTTTAGCCTGAAATACGGTTACAAATTTTGTCTTTTAGTCTGTAATAGGGTATGATTTTGAGATGAGATCACACATGTTCAAAATAAACTTAGAAAGAGAACCACGGTGAGAAACGTCATTTGTTTAAATAATGCGATTAAAGAGTCTGACAGGGTCAGGGTTGACATACCACAACCCAAAATTCAGGGAGTACCTCGGGTGTGTTGTTGCTGCCGCAGCGAGCAAGCCTGAAGCGAGCGTTAAAAAGATGACTGTATATTAAAAAAAAGAAGTACAGATAACGTTAGAGGAAGAAAATGAGATTGTGCACAGTGGTTAAAGTACCACAGAGCTTTCGAGTGAACCATTCAGCAGTACCAGTTAATTTGTGTAGTGGAGGGCAATTTTTTTTGCCGCATTGCCAGCAAAGTGTATTGCCGTCGTGCACAAGGACATATCAATAATATGCGCGGACAAATTGCATTGTGGTTATGCGCAAGGAAACAAAAAGTCAATGCGCGCGGACCATAATGCAATCTGATCATTTACTACAGCGAGTGTAAATAAATTGTGATCGTATTTTTACCACAATTCCTTCAGTGCTCCTTATTAGTCTCGTGTTTTAATATGAACACGGTGGGCATAAATGACCCCGAAATCGCCAGGGTTGAGCGTGACCAAAATTAGATAAAATGGCACTATTTCCTAAATTCTCTCTGAAATTGAATAAAATGTTCACAGTTTACTATGCAAGTAAAATTTAAGGTTCTGGTTAAATTAGTTTTAGATAATGACATTATTGTGACGTCATAAGAGTAAGCTCCTTGTTTGGTCAAATTCCTTTTTAAATAGTCGTTTAAAGTAAAGTACGCTATAACGAAGATATGGCGATGCGTTTTTATTTGGCACAATTTTGAAGTCTCTATGATAAATATTCCCGAAGTTATTAAGGATTTAATATTTTCATGACGTCATATATGTGACCAGAAGTCCATAACCAGAAGTGTCCATCTGGTATTGGGGTAGCGGCCCATCAGTTTACAGAGTAGTCTATTTTTAGAAATGCTAATCTCAAATTTCGCGGGGAAAATCAATGGCGGACATTGGGTCAGATGCGAGAGTCATGGCTCCGGGGGGGCACTCATGTACACGACGTAAATGAGATGTGCGGCAGTACCGGATAAAGGTTTGAGCCCAATTTGGCAAACTAAGTCTTGTTTTGGAGCAAATCAACTATCAATTCGGGTTGATTTTCATATTTTATTGGAAATTCTGGTTAATAAAAACACCTTCATTACATTTTATTTTGCAAACTGAGTCGGGCTCTGAAGACGATACCTCACATACCTCCCCTTTATTATGCAAGCAGTGCCCCCCGGTTTGAAGCTCAGTACATAAAGTTCGCCAAGCGGTACGGTGCTACAAACTACAAAGCTAAGTACGGTGGCAAATGTCGGGCTTTTGACGACTAAAATTGAAGATATTGGAATTGTAATGAAACGAAATGTATAGACTGATCATCTGTGCCTCTGCTAATGGATCTTGGGGTGATTTGAGAAAGTTAAAAGTGATTTTCAAGTCTTCAAGTGTTGACTAGCGACGAATATAAAAGTTTGAATTATGACAATGAATGAAAACGGAACCGAAAATTCACATTCATCTGGCCAGGAACAACTGACATTATACAAGGACAAAATTAAATCAAAGTAAGCCAAGTTTACTTTTAATTTTTTATTTAATTGTTTTGTTTTTAATCCATTGAAATCGGCCTTGGAAACTCGGTCGCATATGACCCGTTGCCGTGAGGCATTTGATTCAAATCTTCTAATAATCTTGTTCACTGGTTGTCTGAAGAAAAAACCCTTGTTTGTACTAATTTTAACAACTTTCTAGTTTTCGATTGTGAAGTTTATTCTTGGAGATGCACAACAGTTAGTGTCTTTAATAAAACAGCGAAGTGACAACTGTTTCATTGTTTGATTGTGCTCGATGAACTGCCTGAAATCAAACTTCGCTTCTTGCTAATGTTAAGTGTACCAGAAATTGACTTTTTTCACAGTTTATAGCTATTTTTATTCAGTTCCAGTCGATTATTAACCCTTGCTTGGAGATTTGCCGGGCTGTTCTTTTATCTGCCAAATGCAAATTACTTCAGTACAGGATTTTCAAATGTTCACTTGAGCTCAAACTCAAAGTAAACAAACTCGGTGCACTTAATTACTCTTGAGAGAACATGTGATTGTCTTTTTCAGTACATTTCTTAGGTCATATTATAAACAAAAATAGCATGATTTGTATGTGATATTTATCACTCGCTGTATTTACGCCAAATATCAGTACAAAAATCTGTGTTTATGAACCAAAAGACAAAAACTTAGCTTCGTTCTGTATACATCACACAAGTGCTGTAAACACGAAGTCTGAAACGGATGAAACGGAGAAATAAAAGGTTACAAAGGAACCACATGTTCTGGTTTATAATGGTCTTTCCTGAACATATGGTGCTCACCAGTTCTTGCCTGTTATAAATGAGAAATAGCTGATTATCAAGACGTTTCTACACTAGCACCTGTTAAAACGTTCAATGTCCGCGGGAGACCAAACCCATGCGTAACAGACAATATTCGCGGAGTAATGAAAACTAGGGATCATTGGAGAAAGGTCGGTGGCTAAGATAACTAACGATCCTATGGCGTGGTCTGCTTACAAGAACTTTAAGCGCGAGGTGAAACGGGAAATCAGAATTGCAGAGCGAGAATTTGTTAACGATCAGATCAAGAGAAATGACACCAACAGCATTTGGAAGGCAATTCGCCTTTGCATCCCTAACAAGTCGACTTCTCAGAGAACTTTTAGCAAAGACGACAAATCTGTTGCGGATGAATTTAATCAATTCTTCGTCTCTGTTGGTCAAAATACTGTCGATAAGATCAAATCCCTGGCTAGTAAATGTAATTTTGAACTTAACGAAACACCTTTCACTCCAAGATGCTACCCAATGGATGAGCAATTTACCTTCAGTGTCGTACAAAGTAAACACATCAAAGACATAATAACATCAATGTCTTCCAACAAAGCTCCTGGGATTGACAAAATTCCAATCCGTGTTATTAAAGACAGCCTCCCTCCCATTCTTCCTACAATTACGTCCATTGTCAACGCCTGCTTTGTCTCTTCCACGTTCCCTACTGTCTGGAAAATAGCGGAAGTTATACCAATCCCTAAAGACGGCGACCATGAACATGCAAACAACAACAGACCTATCTCGTTACTACCGGTTCTATCGAAGGTTTGTGAAAGGGTCGCCCATAACCAATTCACGTCGTATCTAATCGCAAAAGGAAGGCTAACAAAGAATCAAAGCGGAAATAAGAAATGGCATTCGACTGAGACATCTGTGATCCAAACAACTGACGCGATCCTTAACGCCATTGATCAAAAGAAATTAACTGCTGTCGTGTTTCTTGATATGAGCAAGGCCTTCGATAGCATCAATCACGAGATACTCATATCGAAATTGCAAGATGTCGGCGTCTCTGGCTCTAGCCTCCAGTGGTTCCTCAGTTACCTCTCTGACAGACAACAAGTGGTACGGATCCACTCAGCAGTGTCTGAGCCCCTTCCTGTGGTCAGCGGTGTGCCCCAGGGAAGCATCCTTGGTCCGCTTCTCTTCAGTATATACGTTAACGATCTTCCTTCAGTACCACAGAAATGCAGTTCTCAGTGCTATGTAGACGATACAAAGCTCCACGTTTCCTTCCACCTACAAAACAAGCTAACTACTATTGCTGACATGAATCAAGACCTACTTAATATACGTAACTGGTGTTTCGACAATTTTCTTCTTCTTAACCCAGACAAGACAAAGCTTATGGTGTTTGGTAGCAGACAGATGGTGACTAAACTACAAGACTTCAGTTTAGAACTACTAGGAAAAGACCTTGTACCAGACCAAGTGGCCAAGGACCTGGGTGTTATACTTGACCCTCGCCTATCATATGATGAACACATAATTAAAATCGTATCTTCGTGCATGTCTCGTCTGGGACAAATAAATCGTGCTAAACATGCATTCGACAGGCAAACGTTACTAACAGTCATTAATGCCTTAGTTTTTAGCAAATTATTTTATTGCTCAAATGTGTGGGCAAATGCCACTAACTCTTATATTAATAAACTGCAGGCTGTACAGAACTTTGCATGCCGCATCGTTAGTGGTGCACGGAAGTTCGACCATGTAACACCAATTTTAAAGGAACTACACTGGCTGCCAGCTTCAATCCAGCTCCATTATCGTAGTGCCATAATGGCTTTTAAGTGCATGACTGGCTGTGTCCCTGACTACCTTTCTTCTCAATTTATTAAGCGTAAAGAAATCAGTAATCGCAATACCAGAAGCTCCCAAAAACTGAATATTCCTCTATTTAAAACTGCTAGTGGTCAGCGAACCTTCTACTACAGAACCGTCAGTATCTGGAACTCACTAGATCCGACCTTGAAACTTTGCCGAACTATTAGTAGTTTTAGGCGTTCTTTAAGACATAAATTACTACAGAATTTTATTAATTAATATTTTCCATATACATTAGTCCTTTACTATGCGTATATAAGCATTTGCATATAGTTTATATAGATATAAAATTAATTAATTATATATTTAATTGTAATTATCTCTGAAAAGCCCCACGGGGGAGTGGATAATAAAAGTATGTATATGTATAATGTCTGTATGTATTCGCTCGGCTAGTCCGCCAAAATTTTGTCGCATATATAAATAACTGTACAATATTACAAACAAAGGAAATCGCTGTATTAGCCAATCAGGTACTGCTGATAAATTTTCGAAGAATATGATTGGCTGCGAGATGGCGGGAAAAGCTTTCTATAAATAGACTACTCTGTAAACTGATGGGCCAAACCCTATAGTGGGAGATGGACACTTCTAGTTATGGACTTCTGATGTGACGTAATGTGTTTTACATAAATGGAGCTTTCCACTGTAAAAGAAAAACAAAAACTCGATATTACAACTACTTAGTGCGTTAGAAGTGCATTGGTAAAAAATATAGATACAATGCTCACTCGCCTATATTTAGAGGGCGTTTCCAAATGCTCATGACGTCATAGTGACGTTTACGTTTTTTCAATGTAACCTTGAAAGCATTTACCCATTAAAAATCACAATTCAAAAAACATACGATTTTAGGTACTAAGGTCTTCTTAAAGTTTCTAGATTGTCATGTAATAATATTTAAGACTCCAAAAGTTATTTGAAGAAATATGTTTCATAAATGGTTTTATGGTGTTTATTTCCCGCCAAAATTTGGCGGGAATATTACGAAAATTCAAAATTAAATAACTTGTCTCCCTCTTAACCAATCGAAATAGGGTTTTCGATTACTTTGTTCCCAACAAGAGGAGAATTGAAAAATTTAACATTTTAGTATCTTACGGCTACTTGAAAATATGGAGAAACCTATTATAAATGGCTAAATGACGTCATTGTGACGTCATTAAGATGTTCGCGTTAACACAAAACACAACATTTTATTTTGTTTAGCGCTCTAAACCTCTCCATAAAAAAAATCATTATTGTACTGTTGAAAGTCTTGAAGATATAGACAAATAAACCAACCCTGGCGATTTTGGGGTCATTTATGCCCACCGTGAAGGTTATCTAACGCACAAAATATGTTTTGTACCTTGATGATCATGCTAAGTTGACGACCGTCCACGCGTTACTGGAGTCGTTTAGTCGGATTCAGTGTGAGCGTATAGTTTGATAGTTTGGGGCGAAGATAATGGGAATTTTCTAAAGAGCAATCTTCTGTTACCTTCGATAAAGTCAAATCAATTTGAAAAGTGACAGCGGGGTTCAAAACATACAAATTAGCATATCTCAATTACAGTTGTTTTTCGGTGTTTACGCTTCTAATATATGCATGCCTGTTTCGGGAGAACATTTGTTTTGTCTGGGTATCTTAAGAAAATAATACCTGGGGTATATTTAGTATATGCTAAATATGCGTTTTTTTTCGTTACTCTGTAATTTCTACTGCTAGAACAACCAAATTCGGTAGTAGGATGCAGTTTGATGCCTGAAACAATTTCAAATGCTTGGTTGCCAGATTTAACGGGCACTGTAAGAATTTTATATTTCACGAAATGGGGTACATAACAGCTTTGAAAATACACAAGGTAAGCACAAATTCGTAACAATCAGATTCATCCGCAACTTTCTGTGTCCGGAATGGTTGTCCTTGAATCACGTGACCATGGGAACCGTTACTATAGCAACATACTGCCTTTATTATCTAGGCTAATACGTTAGATAGACAATCATTCCGGGCAGAAGACAAATTTCGCCATGAACATACTTGAAGAATGTATAGAAATATTGCTGGGAAAAAATCGTTCTAGCAACTGCATTTTCACCTAAATTCTCAAATGTTCGAAAATTAATGAGCACCCTTAAAATCAGTTTCTATGGTAACCAAATATTCAGATATTTTAAGGACCATGATACCAACACACTTGCCGAGTTTGGTTTGCATGGGATGTTTAACGAACGAGAAATGGCCGAAACACTGTTTTTCTGAAAATTAGTCTCCGACGGGAATTGGTACACTCAGAGAATTTACCGGGAAATTATTGATATATATTGAACTGAGCGGCACCATTCGCTACCTATTAGGAATACTAGTATCTAATATAAATGTTTTCTAATGGATGAGTGAAGGGAAAGAGATTAGAATTCACCTTTTCGAAAAAATGACGTGATTCAATTCTTAAAACAGTTACAATTTTTGTTTGGTTTCATGTAGAGGCCGGATGCTCAGATGCAATCAAGGAATCGAACGACTTGTGTAAGAGATGGAAGAGGAGTGAGCTATGTGATGACAAACGCGTCGAGACGGTGTGCATGGAGACATGTGAACTCTGTGGAGATAACGGTAAGATGATGAATCCTACCTTAAAGAAAGGTAAACTAACAATTGCAAGGAAAGGATAGGGAAGACATACTTAAAATTGGGAATTACTTAAAATGAAAGGGCAAAATGAGGGAAAGATTTTATAACAATTCAAGGTCCAGTATAAATCAAGGATGACCGACTCAAATCCTAAAGATATCGTAATTTAAGACTTGAAATGGCGGTTTGCATTATTGCATTGATGAGGCCTCGGGTTATATGTTCAGTCGAGTGTCGCTACCTCTGTCGCTTTTCACCTACAGATACAAATAATCTTTATTTTACCACTAAATAAATGGCCCCATCAATTTCAAACCTGCCCATCCCACCCACTCTCCCCCTTCCCGGCATACGTGGGGGCCTCACTGGTTAGCTCAGTTGGTAGAGCACGGTGTAGAGTGCGGGAGGTCGCGTCCTTGGGCAGGGACGTTTATAAGCCGTTGGCCTTGTCTCCTACTTCTATTCAGAGTTTGAAGGGGACCAGCAAAGAAAGTTTTTGGGAACTCGTAAAAGAAAGGCAAAATAGCGAATTTTGTAAGGGATTTGCACTCGTTCCAAAGCCCCACAGTAATACCTTTGCATAAATTAGCTGACCCACGGTGGAGTATCTGAAACGCTCTGAATCACAAATGGCAAATGCCCCACAAATTCCCGGGGGGAGGGGCGATGGCAAGTTTTGAATTGATAGAGCCATAACGCCATGAGGGCAGTAACTGAAAATAAAAAAATTCAAAAAGAAAGAATTTCAGTAGAAAATGCAGGGAAGATTTTCGGAATTCAATTTAAACGCTCTTTAGTAAGAGAGCCTTTCGCTCCGTAAAGTAGCAGGATTTACACATTGCGAGGAAGTGCTCTTCATCCTAAGTGATTTCACATGAAAAATATTTTGTCTGCCTGAATAAATGGTCGTTTACATCAACTTTTTTTCAATTTCCAGTTCATGGTCACTTATCCTTAGTTTTATTAGCGCTTGCCTATGTTTAGTGGTCTTTTTATATACATTGTATATAGGGGGGGGGGGACTTTTGATTACCGTTACCTGCCCAGGTTACTTGGAAATTGCAGCCAACTTTGAACAAACTTTAGCGTTGCTCTTTTCTTGTACAGAAACAGCAACTCAAAATTGGGTCCGTGGGTGGGGTACTCAACATTTCATTTTCCGACCAAACTCTTCACTTCAGCCCGGTGTCCCCCCTCCCCTTCGGGCTTAACATTGATAGGTGCATTAGCTAAGGATCACATTGCCTGTCCTCCGCGATAACATTTATGTTCCTCCCTCACCTGTTAGTGTAATAGTCCACTGCTACTTTTGAAAGAGAGTTATATTCCTGTGACTGTAGCAAAGCGAGAGGAAGAGAATCCAGAATACAAAGGATGTTTCCAAGAAACTTCAGACTCTGGCTTCAAGATAGTGTATGTCCGGTCAGGGTTGTCAGTCCGCGCATGCGTGAGTACTTGTCGGAAGAGGCGATACGCGTACGCCGGACTACAGAACGCGAGGTTCTGCATGTGTGGCGACGACTACAGAAGCATGCCAGAAGTACATAAGCGTGACGGATGTTCTAAGACATGCGCAGGACAAGGTGCATGTGGTGGCTTCTTGGAATACTCAGTGTACGAAACAGGTAAACTACAACGATTACATGATCTCCTCGGCGCAAGTCAGGAGCCCTTAACTAAAAGCATCCATCCCGCATACTAGGCCTACTATATGTTACAGCGTTTTCACAAGTTAGGTTATTTTTAGAACTGTTTCCCGCTTTTGTTGAGTTGCAAAAGCGTAGCAGCCATGTTGTTTGGTATAACTCTGAATTTCTAACTCTGAATTTCTAACTCTGAATTTCTAAAGAGACCTGAAACAACCATGGGAGCTGATAAAAGCCGGGTCCCGGATAATCCACAGATTGAATTGGAATTTAGCGTGTTGGTTTTTGCGGAGGGAGGAAAACCGGAGGACTCGAAGAAAAACCCTCGGAAAAAGGGCGAGATACCAACAAACTCAACTCACATATGGCGCCGAGTCCAGGAATCGAACCTGGGCCACAGAGGTGAGGCAGATGTAGCTATGAGGCATCTTTTGTTATGCCACGGTACAACCCACAAATTGGCGTTGAAAATAATCTAAAAATAGCCCAACTTGTAAAAACGCTGTGACACCTGTATAGGAGATATGGACGCTCCTGGTTATGGGCTCCTGCCCAAGTACAATGAGCTTAATGTAACGTGCTTATAAGCCCTAGCCAGAAATAGTTAATTTTGATGTGGTAAAGTGTTTTAAATATTGTTCAACAATTTGTGGGCGATTTATGGTCGTAATATTGCTTTAAAATGCATTACAAATCCTTGAAATGACGTCACTTACGGAACATCACGATCAGAATGAGTCGAGAATGAATTTCAGGTGTCATACATTTCTTCCATGCAATCTTAGAGAAGGCCATTTTAATAACTGGAGCTGACAACAACTAAAGGAACTAGAATTGGCTTCGGACTTAAATTACGTCACTGATCCCTTTATAAACGAAAATGGCAGAAGTGCTATGCCTATGCCGTTCATTTTGTTTTTCCAGGTCGACCTTTATATCAATGATAACTGGCTAGGGATTATTCTTGGGTTGCTATCATTCCTAAGGAAATGAAATCACAAACGCGCAGCGGTCATGTTGGTTGGTAGGAACAAAAGTACCTAATAAGGATGTATCTTTTGTTCCCACCAACCAACATGGCAGCCAGTCCAACCCACCAATCACAAGCATTCCTTTTGCAGGAATGCAATCACGTGGATGTGCTGGGTTGCAAAAATCGTAATTCATAAAAATAGCTGTGATTACACTAGACCAGTTTTACTAAGGATATTGGAAATTTATCCGGGTAAATTCGTGTCTAACCGATTTCCCCAGGAGAAAACGTACCTACATGTAGGTATATTTCAATAGTTACGAACAAAAGAACAATGGAACTGTTAACTCAAGCTTAGTAAAAAGACAAGATATTTGCGCTATAAGCCTTAGATTGAACCTATATAGCCGTACAATTCACACTGTCACTGAGTTGACTGACACATCATATTCCTACTGTCAACCTCCTGTAAGAGGACACCTCCCGTAAGCGGACAGCTACGCTAGGTCCCCAAGGGTGTCCGCTTACGGAAAGTTCGGCTGTACACTGATATCTAAAAATGCCATTATTCTGTTTTGTTGTAGCCTGTGTCTCATCCGAACTGAACCCCGGTTAAGTACGTCTGTGAATTAACGAACGAAAGCTTGTTTTGGAACCCCAGCAGAGTAGCACAAATATATGTACCCTCCTCTGATTGGTTTTTACAAATGTTCATTCTTACACGTCTTCTGAATGGCCATTCAACTGTGACCAGTGTGACTTACGGCTAATTTACATTTCAAAATATGGCGGCTTTTATACACGTCATTTATGAGAAAAGCAATGGCATCTGTACTGAATATCAGTTTGAACTCAAGATTCGTTTGCTAGAACAAGAGCAGTTGACCGGAGTCGAGTTCAGATGTGGACATACTAGATCTTTCCAAGCTGCATGGGAGATTTGTTTGTGTGTTCCTCGAACGAGCATTTTGTCGTGACAGATTCTATTTAATGTGTTCGGCAAGTTTCCTTTCATGTGGCAATAAACCACAGCCTCTGACATGAACTGCCCATCATAACAATCTCCGAGGCTGGTGACAGTTGAATGGCCAGTCAGAAAACGTGTAAGAATGAGCATTTTAAAAACCAATCAGAGGAGGGTACATATAATCGTGTTACTCTGCTGGGGGTCCAAAACATGTACAAGCTTTCGTTCCTTAATTCGCGGACTTAACCGGGGTTCAGTTCGGATGCGACGCTGGCTATTTTGTTGCTATTAATATGATGAAAGCACGATTTCCCTTGTAATAATATAGATACACAATTACTCTGATTGGCTGAACCGATGCCATGAACGGCAAGGAATGTAAAAGGTGCTAATGCTCTATTCTTCTTTCTCGTAATTTCATTGGTTGATACCCAGAAATTCAATAGAAACCCATCGAAATAGTGCATTTTCATTCGATAATTTTTTAAGTTATAATTATTTTTTTGAACAAACTAACTAACTTTGTATGTAGAGAAAGTTGTCAAATTTGAGATCGAAAAAAAAAAAAGTTTTCTCCCTTTTCGATTGGCTCGACGTTGGCTTCTTTGAGTTTTCACAGTAAAAAGAACCCATAGCATAAAAAATACTTAATTTTCGAATTATAGGTGTTGTTTGGATTGTAGACATCTCATACAGTACTTCAGGCATATTCAAGCAAAATCGTGTGTGGGGATATGCTCATTGCCGCAGCCTATTGTCTTTTGCTACAGTTCTTAACTGAATCATTACTTAATCACTAATCTCAGTGCAAACACAGTTAATTCCTGCAAAAACTAGCTAGTTAATTCGATGCAAAAACTAGTTAATTCAGTGCAAACACAGTTCATTAGATGCAAAAGTTAGTTAATTCGATGCTAAAACTGGTTAATTCAGTTCTCCTTTTCATTTTGGGTCGGACCGAAGTAGCTAACAACCTGCCATGTTATTGGCTCGCTATCGGCCCTAACGAAACAATATTTACTATATATTATTTGCACAATAATAATCACCAATACATATCAGTTCTGGAGTATTTACTATATTATTTGCCTATACATGTTTTTTGGTGTGAATGTGGCGTAATTAAAAACCTAAATTCTAAACAAACGTCATATAAAGTACTCTGATCCCAGATCCTTATTTTCTAATGTTTTTTTCTTTGTACGTGGTTTTGCGCCGCAAAGCGGTGTCAGCGAGCTTCAAAGCAATGAAGAGACAATTTATCTTCCTTGCTGTTTTGCAGCTCGTTGACGCCGCTATGCGGTGCAAAACTATAGAAAAAATACATTAGAAAACCTATGAGACCACTGAGAGTACCTACAATACTGTTCAATTTAACATTTTGTTCTTAATTACACGAAATCCCAACACGGAAACTTTCAGTCTACCCTGGTTCCAGAGGTTTTCTAGAGAGAGGAACAGCCGCGGAGAAAGAGCCGCGAAGCAGCGATCAGCGAGCTGCTAAGTAACGAGAAGCGAACTACGAGAGAACCTCTGGTATCGGTGGGTGCGAATCTCACTTTCATGAGAGTCAAGATTTGACTGTCTTTTCTGATTGGAGGAATATTTAATGAGCCCAACAATAACTGATTGGTTAGGTATATTGTTCTCAGGGATTGAAGGATAAGTAATTATTGTAGATATCGTATGGTCAACTGGAGGGGACGGGAATTATTTACGTTTGCTGGTTCAGCTTCGATCTCGCACGTAGCAATTAACTTGTAGTATTCGTATACGTATGGCGATTCCTCAAAGCATCTATGAAGACATCGTATCACCTGTACTAAAAGATCGCTTTCCCAAGATAACATCACCGACTGATGAGCAAGACAAAGCGTTATTTGGCGTTATAAATCGGAAATCCTACCGACGGTCATGGCAATTAAGTCGATAATTTTTCAGTTGCTACCAGATATAAGCAAAGAATTATCATTCAGAGGGTTTAGTTATCCACGGAACGCAATAGTTATATATGATATTGTTATTAGCTACCCTGAAGTCGTTCATTGCACAACAATAACTATTATGTTACTCTCTCTTTTTCAGCACAATCGCCCAGTGTGAAGAGGACATTCGACCCTGATGCAGTAGAAGAACTCATTCTCGGAAAACAGATGGTAGACCAGTTGAAATCAAGGAAAAAACAAAAAGCCAAACGTGTCATCAAACTTATTGTACCCAAGAAAAGGAACTGGAACTTTGAACTTTGGTTAAGAAAGTTTGTAACTCGTAAACACAAATAGATCACAAATCTTGTATAAGATTAGTGGAAACTGAAACAGTAGAAATGAAGGTTTTTAGGGGAATTCATAATGGTTTCTTTTATCAAATTAACGGATGTAAATGCATGGGCCGTCTGTCAATGTTCCGAATTAAATATGGTTACCAAACTTGATAGAATAATGTACATGTATGACCAGGTAACTTGACAAATAATAAACGCACTGTTATTGCTGGTGGGCACCACTTTTTCAACTCCTCTTAGAATTCCCTTCAGTTGAATCTGGCATAAACTACGTGTTATATTGCGACATATTTTAACGCGTTCGAACGCATCTTCGGAAACTAAGACTAAACGAAATAAGGATCATTTCAAACGCTATAAATATTGAGAGCCTTAGGGGCACCGACAAGCTCACGATCAATGACAAAAAAACTTCCTTGATCATGAAGTAAACACTTTTGGAGAGTATTGGGACATCTACATGGCATTGTCTTGTAACTAGGGTGTTTTATGTATTTGTGTTTTAGACGAACTTGAGGGTTCAATCCATTGACAGTGCCCCTTTTGATAAGCACTATTTTAATGTTATCTTTATGTAAGCACAAGTAAAAATGCTTATAGATTCAACCAGACATGGTACCCGCTCATGTAGATTAAAGTTCAACCCTTATTTTCGCTAGACAAATGTAGGGGGGCGATCAAAGCTAGTTTATAAAGTATCCTTAAGGTAGATAATTGTTTTATAGCAGCCTTCATAGTTAATACGGTTGAATGGTTATGAAACCCAGCGACCTTCTTTGTTATACGTATTTGTTAGTTTTTTCAACCACTACCGTGCACAAAATACAATGGAAATTCCAATATGTTAATCAATCAGCCAATAGAAACGTGTCAGTTCAGTCGTTCAGGGGACGCTAATGAACTATGACCGTGCACAATCTTTTCTCTTACCCCCTTCCAACATAAATCGCAGCGCCTTTGTTAGCCCCTATGAAGTTTGCCGGGTTTCCTAACCATTCCACTCTATTAACTATGCAGCCATACACCGAATGCACAGATGGCGATGTTTGATTTCGCTTTACAAGTCTTACTATAATAACTGCCCCTATACTGTCTAAAATATCACTTTGAAATCAGTAATTTTGGAAAGTTTGGCAGGATGTTATACCAAGAAAGGCTTCAAAGATATCTCAGCTCAACATTAGAGACTTTAATTTTGTGTTTAGCATACTTCAAACTTTGATCCATTCACAAGGGTTCATTATTTCTTCTTCAATCTTATACACCTTACTAACATGCATATTTGCTTTTAAATGGCACAGTTTATTCTCATGAAAATAACAGGCTTCAACATTATGTTAATTAGCCGCAGCCATATTTGCTTTCGGTGTATAGTGGTAAATATTTAACAATTGTTTCTGCTATATACCACATCTGTCACGCCTCAATTTTCAAAATTTCATATTATCAAAATGTCAGAGTTCTTTCTCTTATTTTAATCTTCTATTTATAATACAGAAGCATTAAGGAGTTAGTGCCTCTTTGTATCTACAACTGGATATATAGAGGTTATTGACCAAGCTTAATTGTTCGGTCCGGCTGGGGGAATATTGGTAGAGTTCTTTTGTTGTGTGTATGGACCGAGCCAGAAGGGCGAGGTAAATCGGGCGAGGGCCAAAACATACTAAAAAAAGAACTGTTCGGTCGGGATGGGAGGATATTGGTCGAAGCTTGGTCAATAAATGTTTTATTGCATTGTAAATGGCTTTGTGCTTTCAATTTGTTCCAAAAATACCATTGCAATGTTTTTTTTGGAACTTGCAGTAGTATTATCAGCTGAATTGGATTGGTCAGCTGAATTGGATGTCATACCTGATTGGCTGTATGTGATATAGAAACCCTTTCAAAGTTAGAGGAAAATTCGGTGTACATGAAAGTGAAATTCAGTTACAGGAGCTCACGCCTCTTCGCTCGAAGGACAGCAAAGAAATTAGCAAAACTCTTCAAATCATCAAATGTAATATTGGGGTTGTCATCATCGTCGTTTACATTGCTTTTTGACAATGGGTTTTTGTTATTTTATTTATATTCTTTTAATGGGTCATTGTGCCTTTAACTTGTACCTTTATATAATAATTGCGTTCGAGCGAGAGCGAGAACGCATACTAATCTTAACGCGGGCTACCTGTGGTCCATAGGCGCAATCCAAACACGAAAAACGTGTGTTGTACCTTTGCGCATAAATTAACTCAGCATGTCCATGATGCATTACGATATACGGTTCGCCTCGTGGTTTGAACAGTGCAAAAGGTGAGTAGTGATTTATCTCGGTAATATGCTGAAGAAATTCATAAGTGTTGTTCATCAAAGCGTACCCTGGGTACCAGAG
This sequence comes from Actinernus sp. WN-2022, assembly GCA_030867875.1. NCBI lineage: Eukaryota > Metazoa > Cnidaria > Anthozoa > Actiniaria > Actinernidae > Actinernus > Actinernus sp. WN-2022. The sequence continues at coordinate 37,611,477 of JAOWCC010001368.1, forward strand.
ATTCTACTGTCTGATCAAATTCTAAACTTAACCACAGATCGTCTCTTCTCGCGTCAATATTCTTGCTGCTGGAGCGGAAAGCGGCTGGGAGGCATCGCGAACTGACTGATCGGATCCGATGCATTAAAGCTCTTTTAATTCAAAAGGAATTGCACTTTCCCAGTAGAAGTTTTCTGGTAAGAGTATAGAAGTTTTTGCACGTCTTTCAAATATGACAAACGTTCCTTCAAAACTCTGTTGATGTTCTGTAAAAAAATCAGACTGACCCGTTCACGCCTGACTGATTGCATGCACGTGGAAATTCAGACTACAAGAAGAGTTGAGATTTTAATACGCAAACATCTACAATGATTTCTGCCGAAACCTTTTAATACTAGTAACAAGACAAGGTATGCCGTAAACGTGAAACTACACTGAAGCAAAAGTTTATTTAGTATTATGCTTTGCGCTCAGCGAGTGAGTCAAGCTTTAAAGCGGGCCACGTACCACCGGTCTGGGAACTAAGCGAGCAGCCGTTTTGTTTATTTTACGGCTCACGACATTTCGATAACTGCATGGTCCGAATTTACTTGAAAACTTTATGCAGTGACTTTTACAAAATAGTGAAGAAAGTAAACTTAAACATGGTTATGATGCTATATGCCCGTAGTAGACCATTTAAATGAAAACATTGCTATACATTAATGCATGTTACAATATTACACATCAAATCTTATACCGTTACCGTTAAAAACAGTTAAAATATATTAGTTATGTTACTATATAGTTGTATACCCAGGGAGCCAGAGGCAAATCTTCCAAGTAAGAATTGCATGTGTACATGTAGAAGATAAGTCTAGCACAAGGGTAACCAGTTGAATTGATATTCATACGATAATTGTAAACAATGAGAATAAATATATTCATTTGTGTTTACTAGTCCATTTCCTCTAGACGCAATCAGACAAAAGGGTATGATGTAAAAAAGTAAATAAGAAGAGGTATATTTTTCGGTACTTTCCTTGGTTTCACCAAACAAATACATTTCTAAAATCTGAATGAAATTTATATATTACTTCAAAATATGATTATTTTCGAACGAACGCACTTCCTAACTGATAGTTACTCTAGTAATAATTGCGTTCGAGCGAGAGCGAGAACGCATACTAATCTTAACGCGGGCTACCTGTGGTCCATAGGCGCAATCCAAACACGAAAAACGTGGTGTTGTACCTTTGCGCATAAATTAACTCAGCATGTCCATGATGCATTACGATATACGGTTCGCCTTGTGGTTTGAACAGTGCAAAAGGTGTGTAGTGATTTATCTCGGTAATATGCTGAAGAAATTCATAAGTGTTGCTCATCAAAGCGTACCCTGGGTACCAGAGGTTCTACTGTCTGATCAAATTCTAAACTTAACCACATATCGTCTCTTCTCGCGTCAATATTCTTGCTGCTGGAGCGGAAAGACGAGAAACACATTCAGCTATCGTTGTTCTCTGACGCCTCTAATTCCGGCTGGGAGGCATCGCGAACTGACTGATCGGATCTGATGCATTAAAGCTCTTTTAATTCAAAAGGAATTGCACTTTCCCAGTAGAAGTTTTCTGGTAAGAGTATAGAAGTTTTTGCACGTCTTTCAAATATGACAAACGTTCCTTCAAAATTCTGTTGATGTTCTGTAAAAAAAATCAGACTGACCCGTTCACGCCTGACTGATTGCATGCACGTGGAGGAGTAACTGCAGAATACCCCCTCCGAATAACGAACCTCACAACCAAAGATACCACTGATACCCCTGACACGTCTGATAAACGTGACATCCCTGACACGTCTGATAAACGTGAAACCCGTGACACGTCTGATAAACGAGACACGTCTGATATGCGTCATACACGATATCTCTGATATAAAGATACACGTGATACGCTTGATACACATGATACGTCTGATACCCCTGATACGTCTGATACGCGGGATACGTCTGATACGCCTGATACAACAATAACAACCCTAACCGTCAGTAAAGAAGTTACAAGGGAAACGTTGAGGTTTTAGGGCTAATTGGTGATTCGAGATCACAGGTAAACATGTTAGATTTGTTTGTATTTATCATAATACATCAGCTTACCTAACAACAATAACTACCCTAACCGTCAGTAAAGAAGACGAGCTCCTACGGAGAGGAATCGTTCACTTAATTAATTCATGAAATAATGACAATATAAACTAACTAAAACCCTACCCTGAACCATAAAAAACCCTAACCGGTCAGTAAACAAGATCTTACCCACCTAGAGCTAGGCCGTTCTCAAGAAAAACCGTTCTCAATTTTTTTTAAATTTTAAAACCACTGCTATTCTATGAATTGTTCATGAATTAATTAAGTGAACGATTCCTCTCCTTAGGAACTCTAGTAAAGAAGTTATCAGGTAAACGTCGAGGTTTTAGGGCTAATTGGTCACTAGATAAAAAAAAAAATCCCGATATACAATACCGAGTGATACGCCTGATACGCGTATCATGATACCGGTAACACACATCTGGGAGGTGGTATTCTGCAGTTGTACCCACGTGGAAATTCAGACTACAAGAAGAGTTGAGATTTTAATACGCAAACATCTACAATGATTTCTGCCGAAACCTTTTAATACTAGTAACTGCAAGACAAGGTCTGCCGTAAACGTGAAACTACACAGCGAGCAGCCATTTTGTTTATTTACGGCTCACGATATTTCGATAACTGCATGGTCCGAATTTACTTGTAAACTTTATGCAATGACTTTTACAAAATAGTGAAGAAAGTAAACTTAAACATGGTTATGATGCTATATGCCCGTAGTAGACCATTTAAATGAAAACATTGCTACACATTAATGCATGTTACAATATTACACATCAAATCTTATACCGTTACCGTTAAAAACAGTTAAAATATATTAGTTATGTTACTATATAGTTTTATACCCAGGGAGCCAGAGGCAAATCTTCCAAGTAAGAATTGCAAGTGTACATATAGCAGATAAGTCTAGCACAAGGGTAACCAGTTGAATTGATATTCATACGATAATTGTAAACAATGAGAATAAATATATTCATTATTCATTTGTGTTTACTAGTCCATTTCCTCTAGACGCAATCAGACAAAAGGGCATGATGTAAAAAAGTAAATAAGAAGAGGTATATTTTTCGGTACTTTCCTTGGTTTCACCAAACAAATACATTTCTAAAATCTGAATGAAATTTATATTACTTCAAAATATGATTATTTTCGAACGAACGCACTTCCTAACTGATAGTTACTCTAGTTATAGAATAATAAAGGTACAGCTGAATCAGTTAAACACTTTCTTATTTTGTCCCCGGTATGCTGCTCAGCGCGTCCAACTATTTTCCTCTGCTGCACAGATGATTAGCTCTTGGTCAGGGTTATCTAACTCAAAAAAACTAAACTTATTACTCCGTAAGGCTTCCGATATGTTGCTATCTATAAACGAAAATCCAGAAAATACGTCAAGAACGACCTCGACCGCCGTGGGGTCAAGGCCTGGTGACTATGGAGCGCCATCGGTGCCAAAATTATAACTTTTAATTTTACACAAAAATCCATTTTTTGACAGACATTGTTGAGTCAGTTTGTATTTTTTATCTGGGTAATACGCGAATTTGTGACTATACTTTCCATTTGGTTATACTTTTCATTCGGGGAGACTTTTCAATCGGATATACTTTTCATTCGGATAGACTTTTCATTCGGGGAGACTTTTCATTCGAATAGACTTTTCATTCGGGGAGACTTTTCATTCAGGGAGCCTTTTCATTCGGATTGACTTTTCATTCGGATTGACTTTTTCATTCGGATTGACTTTTCATTCGGATAGACTTTTCATTCGGGGAGACTTTTCATTCGGGGAGACAGTTTCATTCGGATATAGACTTTTCATTCGGATAGACTTTTCATTCGGGTAGACTTTTCAATCGGGGAGAATTTTCATTCGGATATACTTTTCATTCTGATCCGATCACGATCAAGTGTTTTGGCGCTGGCTTAAAGAAACGCGGGCTCTAGGGAAAGGAAAGAGATTTCCCGCGTTTTTTAATGTCATCTTTGAACATGCGCATTACCGTCTACTTTTACCGCTCATTTTACCTTATTGTAACTAATTTTCGCGGTAACTTAATTTCGCGAAAAATTAGACGGCAGATTTCGCAAGACTTTATTTTCGCGATTTCGCAAAAAAAGGTGAGTTGAAGGAACTAAATTTCGCGAAAATGAAGATCCACATTTTAATTTTTTCACTACTTTATGTTACATTTCAATTTTAAAATCGCCTACCCTTAATAAAACGAAACTAACATCATGATCGTTTATGACCAAAGTACAACTGTACGTCTTGTACACTCAAAAACGATGCCTATTGATCAGGGGACATCATCGTTTCTTAGCTGATACCATGCTGATTTTTCGGACTCTGGACTCTTAGACACGTTTTAGTTTATGCATACTCGTGTAAACGTTTGTTAAAGTTGATAAAAGGGTTTTACCGAAAGGCATTAAATTTCACGTCGTCAATTTTCGCGGTATCTTTTATTCGCGGGATTTTTTTTTAATCGCGAAAGTCGCGAAATTTAAGTCCCGCGAAAATTAGTTACAATAAGGTAATCAATGTAGCTTCGTAGCTGGCCATGCCATGGAGGATAGTGATGCTATAAGAGAAACTCAGCGACTTTTACGACAATGTGCCGGTTCACTACTATCTGCAGTGTCCAGAATTGGTAACAGCTCGAACAGTACTCCAGTTTCATCGACATCGACGTCAAATTCAAGCCCATATGGAACTATAAGATCGACGGCTACAACTACAAGCACATGTACAACTCCCGGGACAGCAAGGGCCTCTACGTCGACTTCTACTTCACCTGCATCCTCAGCGATTACTGAACATTATATAATTTTTGGATTCAGACAACCGGCTCTCGGTAGAACAGTCGGTCATGGTGCAGGTGGAAATAAAATGAGAAAAGTCAGTGTAAAACCTCAATGGGTTCATATATTTATGTATCTCGTATGGATGACGAAAAAGTACCATCGTTCAATCAAAATGCAGACCTTGCCCTCTCAGGGCTAGGAGAAAAGAAAATAACCTTTCCTGCCGATGAGAAATTCACTATTACACTTCTAAGGGAATTTCCGTTATTACACGATGGAGGAGAGTTTGAGGTTTTAAGGAGCAATGGATAGTGTCTTCAACCTCTGCCTTCCCCTGTCAAGGGCTACTCTGTTGAGTTTTTGAGAGGAGTTCTAGCCCAAGCTAAAGGTTATATTCGTTCTTTACAAAGACATCTGACCCTGGAAAAAATAGAAGTAGGGCTTACATCCAAGGCAAATTATTGTAAATATTATTATATTTATATTAACCACAAACCACAGGGAGCCCAAGGACATAATTGTTCAAATTATTTACATACATGTTATGTACCGGTCAATGATATTTTGTGTTCAAATTCCCCTCCCAGGGGCCACATTTGTCATTCAAATGCCAATTTTCAGGTCAAATGCCCCACCCCTGGGATGTCCACGTGTACAGTCTTCGTCGCATTTTACTATATATATATATGTATTTCTAATTGTATTTTTAATTATTATTATTTTCAGTTTTATTTATTTAATCCAGGGCACCCATTGATAACAGCTTGTAGCTGAAGGGTTTACCCTGGTTAAACAAAATTATATTATTATTACCGGTACTATCATTATTAATAATCATGAAAGAGAATGCTTCTAAAATAGGAAATGTGTTCACCAACACGTATGAATGTACCACATGATCGAATCTTTATACACAACGTGACCATGGCTTTCGTATTTGTTTACGTTTGAACTGTCATATTGTTTTACTGTTTTATGTTCGCCCGGACTTCTGGTGTGGGAATGGCCAACTTCGATTGGCTGAATCATTCTAGCGTGACTTACATGTCATGAGAGTCTGAGAGAATGATCTTGAACTTTTCATTGTGATCCAATTGGCCTATATCATTATGACGTCAAATCAAAACAATATATTGTTTAAACGCTAAGGGTTACGGTCGTGGGAGGGGGACAAAACAGCAACAACACAAAGGAAATAGCTCTCAAATGCATTTTGTAGGACGTAGAATAGCGGTAACAGCCACCAAATACGGTAAATATTGTGGGATAAACATTGATACAGCTGATATCTGGAAATCAGACAATTCGAAGTTAAATTTTCCTCAGCAGAGCAGATTTAGTTCAAAATACTATTGTTCAAGTCGATTCTGTCCCTTCATAAACAAGCCGTGACGTCATAATGATATAGGGTAATTAAACCTCGAAATGTCCTTGGGCTCCCTGTAGTTTGTGGTTAATATAAATATAATTAACAAATATTCACCGAAGTGGAGGTGATCATGAATAGCGGTGGATATTTACCGAGCCGCTTCAGCGAGGTAAATATCCACCACTATTCAGCGACACTGAGGTGAATAATTGTTTTGGTATATACCACACTGCAGGTGAATAGCCAGCACCAAATAGTTATTTTATTTTCTGTCAAATGGACAAAAACGCACGCGAAGTGATTGCTGCTTCGCTCAGAGGTGAATATGAAATCATATTCCCTGTTTGAGAAACCAATCAGAGTGCGCGAAAAGTCATTCACTGGTGTGGTATATACTAATAATATTTACAATAATTTGCCTTGGATGTAAGCCCTACCTCTATTTTTTCCAGGGTCAGATGTCTTTTTAAATAACGAATATAACCTTTAGCTTAGGCTAGAACTCCTCTCAAAAACTCAACAGAGTAGCCCTTTGTTTCAGCCCTTTTCTCCTTTTCTTCACACCGTTTCTTAGGCCAGCTGACTCGGGATCGTTACTGAATAAGCAGGCGCTCTTTGAGTTGTTCTTAATTTATTCTCGAAAGTCCCGAAAGCCTCTTACAACTCTGTCCCCTAACTCTTGTTAAATATATTTTATCCTTATTTAATGTTGATTACACAATCTGATAATGCCGACTAAAAAGGCAAGCTAGAATACAGAAAGAGCTGCTATAGGTCAGCTTTTGACAACCTATAATACTAGAAAGTTCCTTTGATTATAAACTCTGATATATAAAATAACTAAAAGACTGTACTTGAAAAGACACCAAGATTTATAGTAAACTAACAAAATAATAATTCTTATACGTAATTCTAAATACTAGAAACTATCCCTTTTACAGGCTTTCTTAGAATTTGCTCTCACTTCTTATAAGTCAGGATCACTTGTTTAGGACCATACCCTTGTTTTTAAGAGCGACTGTCCACTAATATCGAGCAAACCGCGGATCCAGCTTTATGCATGTCACGCGGTCTTGTGTTTGCGTGGGCATGTCACGCGCTCTCGTTGGAGAGGGTGGGAGGGAGGGAAGGGAGAGAAAGGAGAGAGATGAAATAAATAGGGGGGGGGGGGATTTTTAACAAACCCTAGTGGGAACAACATCACAGGGGAGCATTATCAAATTATTTATCCGGCTTATATCTCATTCGAACTTTCCCTAATAGTATTGTATACGCCTTGTGTACAGTTGAGGCTGGCTGTACTTCTGATATGTATGGTAAACCATTCATTGAGCCAGTTTCATATCCAAATTTGGTACGGCCCAAAATAAATAAGAAACAAAACAAATAACATCCAACATGTCCAAATGGGTTGTTTAATGTCCTCGTTCGGGATACCATAGAGGCCAGCTTTTTCCCCGCTCCACGGGTTGGGTGTAGTCATGTAATGTGTGCATAACGTGAAAACTAGCAGTGTGAATGAAGAGCCGTGAAAAGAGCCTCTTGCTAGTTCATTTGCGAGAACACAAGCTTTTGTTAGATAGATTATAGATAGATACAGCCGATTGCACTGAAATATTCTGATTTCACCAAATATCCAAAATTACCAAATACCCAAATTTTCACAATGCCGTCTTTAAGCCATGCGTATGGTGGCACAAAATGTCTTGTTCACGAAAAAAATTCTCGTGCAAATTCCTGTACCTAAAATATTGTGAAAATGGAAATGATATGGTATATGCAAATTAATATATGGATATAGTTGGTGGAATCTCAACACAAAGCAAAGCCAGTGAAAACGAGTCGGAAAGTTGAAAAATTACTCTGGCATTTTTCATTTATTTTGTATATACTTGGGGAGGGGGTACCTTGCTAAGCTCGCTTCGCGCCTAAAACTAGAGAGAGTGCGAGAAGTTAGAACCTCTGGTTCCTAGTTAGGTTCCTAGACTTTTGTTGTCATTATCCGTCATTGATCATCATCATGCTTTTTTATTTCTTTATTTTTATTTTTATTTTATTTATTTTGGGGGGGGGGGGGGGGAGGAGGGGTGATTGGACAATTTTGGATTTTTCCTGTTACTCATTGTCAGATAACATAAGAAATATTAAAACTCGATGAGATGTAACATGTTTATTGTTCTACTGCTTATGAAATATTTCTCTTTTTTCTGATTATCGACTTTACAACTGACTTTAGATAGTATCTGAGACGAACATACAATTTTTTTAATCTGACTGACATCTTCTCCCGAGGAACCTGTACATTTGTGTTTTTTTACAGGTACCTGATACTAACCAGCTAATTGTGTACAGTACGAGTTTACAACAAAACATTCAGCCTTCGTTAGCTCTCGAGGCAATAATTCAAAGATTCGAGCCAATCAAATTCGATGGCTCCGATGGAAGTCGTTGCACTGTGAAATATCTAAATCTTCGTATACATTTTATACTGAGCAGAAAAAGAGCACCTGGGTTACGTAAATGTTGCTGTGCATGCCCTTTATAGAGACCCATCACTTTATTTGAACACAATGCTGACAACTATATTTACCTCTTATTAACCTCGTTTGCTCGGTCCGTACCGTAGGTCATGGACCGAGGTTTTCCCCTTTTTATGGCTCAAGCGCGAAGCGCGCCGAGCAAACGAGGTTAATAACATTTTTATTATATAGTTTCTTCATTTTCTTTGAGACCGGAAGTGGGCGGAAGGTCCGTACGGGAAGCTATGATTTACCAATCATAGATCGCGACTTAGCTATATAATGATTTGCTTCAGTTTGCTTCAACAGCCGGTGGGAGTCTGACTGCCACACAAATAACAATTTAGTATATCACATTAGCCAGTTAGCTACACTTCAGCTGAGCGGTATTAGCAAGTGTGCGCAAATTATCAGGGCAAGGGCGGTGACACACTCGACTTCCCATCCTTGCTCTGACACACCGCGCACTTTAGTATTAACACACTCTGCCAACTTAGCAGCGACAAAGAACGAGTCTGTAATTTCGAACGCGATTGAGTACATATTGTGTTTTGTATAGTTGAGCATGATTAGTCAGATTCGATCATGATTAAAGGTAATGTCTTCGCAAAATATCAAATTTCAAACCGCAAATGGTTAGACCTTTTTGTCCTCTCGGATAAAGATGATAAATTGTAGGTCTATCCGTGAATGTTCACGAAGAGCCACCGTTATAACATTGCCACTGATCAATCGCACTGATATTATTGTCATCGTTGTCGTTATTGTTGTTGCTATTGTTAATCTGTTTTTTTTAAACGTTAGACAAGTTGTCTCACGAGCGCGCAGTTGGGGCCTTGGTAGCCTGCTTGTAGGCTCTGGTTGATTTGGAGTCCCTGGGGTGGGAGAAAGGAGGGAGAAGGGGGAGAATGAGAAAGGAGAGCCTGCGAAAAGACCTTGTGGACGAACGAGAATTTCAAAAACACAGGATCTTGTCGCAGACTCTACTTTCCCCCTCCTCTTTCTCCCCCTTACCCCTCCTGTCTCCCACCACAAGACCTCCAAACAACCAATAGCCCCAAATCAACCAGAGCCTGCAAGCAGGCTAGGGCCTTGGCCGAATGGCATCAAATTAGGCAAAACGCCTTTATTTACTAGCACTTGTTGCAGTTTGTATCGTTGGCAGGATTCCAGATTTATTTGACGATAAACATAATCATGGAAATAGCCTAAAAGAGGAGTAAAGGAAGGGGTGTTTGGTAAACACTAAGAGGAGAAAAGAGGGACCCCGTCCCCTCCTCTTATGCCGCTTCGCAGACTTCCAGTCTGATGCTTTTATTTAGTACAAAGCTGGCTTGCTTTTCGCCTATTTTTGAAAAATTCAACAGCCGTTATGGGGTTATTTAAAAAGACATTGGGTTAGCGGCACTTTAAGCCCAACGCCTTTCGCCGCTAGCTAATTAGCGAAAAGTTGTTGATTTCACTTTTGACCGTGAAAAGTTCTTTATGCAGATCAACTATATCGATAGATCGACGATCCACGTGTTCTTCTGACTAAGGTTAGGTTTTTTAATATGTTGGGTTAGGGTTTGGATTAGTTCACAGGACCATTAAATAAACAACACTGTAATTCCTCTTTTCTAACCCTGACTTGGTATCCCCAATTGCTCGCTAATTTAGGGTTAGTCACTAGACCACGTGGATCGTGGCTCCTTACACCTGACTGCCGCCCGTACAGAGATTAACACGAAAACTCTTACCCGAACCTACAGGAACAAAAATGTCAGTCAGCTGTCAGGATCGTTCTGGACGCCTCTTTGTTGGTGCTGCCCTCTGCTTTTGGCCATTTTCTTGCCTTTTCGTGTTTGGATATTTCTTGAGTAACACGACACGGCTAGGAGCCTCTGCGCCAGCCAATGCCTATAAGTACGCCTACAATGTTTTGAAAAGCGCAGTTCACTTTCGCACGTTCGCCGCTAAAACTTAGCTTCCTAGTTTTCACGGCTCTTCATTCGCACTGCTAGTTTTCACGTTATGCACACATTACATGACTACACCCAACCCGTGGAGCGGGAAAAAGCTTGCCTCTACGGTATCCCGGACGAGGGCATTAAACAACCCATTTGGACATGTTCGATGTTAATTGTTTTGTTTCTTATTTATTTTGCGCTGTACCAAATTTGGTTATGAAATCTCAATGAATGGTTTACCATTCATATCAGAAGTACAGCCAACCTCAACTGACTGTATAGAAGGCGTATACAATACCATTAGGGAAAGTTAGAATGAGATATAAGCCGGATAAATAATTTGATAATGCTCCCCTGTGATGTTGTTCCAACTAGGGTTTGTTAAAAATTCCCCCGCCCATTTATTTCATCTCTCTCCTTTCTGTCCCTTCCCTCCCTCCCACCCTCTCCAACGAGAGCGCGTGACATGACCACGCAAACACAAGAGCGCGTGACATGCATAAAGCTGGATCCGCTCTTGTAACTGTTGCCTACAAAAACACGAAATGCAATCGAAACAGTGGATTTTTTTTTGCAGCTAGGTATGTTTTTAATGCATTTCCTGTATTAAGCGGTCAAAAGCCATTCGATTAATGCAAGAATCGTTATTATTCCATCATGTCTGGAAGCTGACCCGCCGAACAGTTAATTGGTAATTGTGACCTTGGATTACAACAATTGAAGAGGGCAACTTTAGAAGGAAGAAAACTTAGTAAGAATCGATTTTCAAGCAATGTTCATTCAGGTAAGTTCATTCAACTCTTTTAAGTTATGTTTATTGTTAAAAACTGCTGGTTCAATAGGTTTCTGCTCGATATTTTGCACTCTTGTCGAAGAGTAAGACTTGACTGTTTACAAATTCATGTTGTCATTTCGTCGAAATTCACACCGCTCGTGTGAAGCACTGAGAAGATAACCCAAACTAATTCTCATATATGTTTTAGATCAATGCTAACTTGTATCAAAACCGAAACTTCAATGGATTCTGAATTATACCACATATAAAATTTATTTTTACAAAAAGTGCCCTGAAATAAGGTTTTCAAATTAGCAAACTACAGCGTATTTAAGTGGGCTCTCAGGATCTTGAGAATAAAGCTATAATCTAATTATTGCACCCAAACAGTTGATCGATACTTTCTAAACAAATATCCGAATTCGAAAAATGCGAAGCTCCTTTAGCGTTTGTACAGGGCAAGGTTAGAGAGACCGGTAGAATCACTCTTATTTCAGGCTGTCTCGGACTCACGCCGGCCGTAATCGTTTTTTCAATTTTTCTCAAAGTTAAATAAATGTTTGAACAAAAAATCCCAGCACGTTTACTAACTGACCTAAGCCTATCTTTGAACGAAATATGAAGAAATTATTTTTTTCATATTTTGCCTCGATGTTCTGATTTCGCTCGATATTAGTGGACAGTCGCTCTTAATATAACAAATAGGAAGGACTAAGTTTCTGATTGGCTAATTAGCTATTAAGAAGCAAGTGTTACAAATAAACCATTTGCACTTTGAATACAAATTTCTGCATCGTAAAAACAGCTCTAACAAAACAGTAATTATGACCATTACCACTTGGTGTTATCAACAAAGCCCATTGTAGTTCTAAACTGTATCCTTACTCCTTCTTACTTATAAGGGTACTAATAACTCAAAATCATTATTTTCAGCATAAGGTTAGCGACACAAGGTTAACTACTTTTCTCTAGAACAAGCGTAGCTGTCAACGATCATGCCACTGTGCATGACAGCTAAATAATTTAGGGTATGTCCGATAATCCACCGACTAATTAAATCTTGTTCAAAGGGATACCCGAGTGAAAAACACATTTGGGCTGAAAAGCATCTTTCAGATGTACTTTGTTCAGAAAATGTTTTAAAATTTGATAAAACTTTTTCAGACTTCAGAACGAGCCCCTGAAAGTTGGCCCCGCGAAGACCTGGGCGCCGCCATTTTGTTCACATTAATTCGTGTGACGTTTTTTTACGTCACTTCGTCCCACCGGAGTCTTGCGGCTAACTTGTAGCGACTTGTTTTCTTTGTAGAATTTTCACACGCTCGGAATTAGAGTAGATTTTCATCGATGGGGCAATCCCAAGGGACTGGGGCAATCCCAAGGGACTGGGGCAATCCCAAGGGACTGGGGCAATCCCAAGGGACTGGGGCAATCCCAAGGGACTGGGGCAATCCCAAGGGACTGGGGCAATCCCAAGGGACTGGGCAATCCCAAGGGACTGGGCAATCCCAAGGGACTGGGGCAATCCCAGGGGACGTGGGCAATCCCAGGGGACTTGGGCATATATGGTCCCAGGACATTTAGAATGAATGCTAAACAAAACTTTCCTGCAAAAAATATGTTTTAGAGGTTCGAAATACGAGCGATGGAAATGTATTCCTGAAAGTCAGGGAATTTTGAAGTCTGATCTCTGTAGCAACCATGACAAGTCTTGTGTTCTTGTTTGACAATCCTGTCAAGTGTCCTGTGCCTTATTCTCTATAGATCAGACGTTTAATAGAAAACCTGATTACTGGAATAGACCGCATTCAAGAATTACAGACGTATTTACTCAACGTTAGTCTCGTTCTGATGTAAAATATTCACAAATACCAGCGAGAAGCTGGAGAAGGTGGAGAAGTTCAAACTACAACAATACATAGAGTTGTGAACAACCCATGTTTTCGCTGGTATTTGTGAATATTTAACATCAGAACGAGACTAACGTTGAGTAAGAGTCTGTAGTCTTCGCATCCAGCCGTAATTCTTGAATGCGAAACGGTATATTAGTCGACTTTCTTTTTCTTTGTAAAGTATATCTTATTATCAAACTCATTAATAATCCATGAAACAAAAACAAAGGAAATCAGTGAACGATTAGTATATCTGCTAGAGATTTCGTCTTGATTTACATAAACTTTTGCTTCTATCACCAAAATAACTGAAAACAAGACTATACATCAAGACGTTTGAGAAGTCAGATACAGAATTCGTGTCCATGCTTTGTGGGATTTACAAACTCTCGCTTTCATCTCGAGTTTGTAAATCCCATAAAGCATGGCCACTCATTCTGTATCCATTACTTACAAATCTTTGAAATGACGTCATTTAAGGAACAATATGCTAATGTATTTAACATGAATTGAGTCATAACATTGAATTTGCTTATATTTTCCACTTGTTTTTAGGCTTTAGGCATTTGATCTTTGCAATCAATTTTTAAAAGTTCTTTTAATAAGTGATCGGAGCTGATATAGAAACAGCAAATGAACTAGAATTAGTTATGATTCGAAAAAACCTTGCACCATGGGGAGCTCATCGAAGTCAGGACCCGGCTAATCCCGAGATCGAATTGGAATTTAGCATATGACATCAATGAAATTCGATTCATAATAAACGAAAATGGCAGGCGTTAATTATGATTCCATGTTGGTGATTTTGTTTTTTAGCCAGTTCAAACTTTAAATCAATGATAACTGACTAGCGCTTACAAGCATTTTAACAAGAGTCGTAAGACTAAGAGTTTATAAGTAATATTAAATTAGCAGACGGAATTAATAGAGCGTAATTGGTACGAGTGGGGAGGTTATGGCAATGACTTTAATATACAGCACGGTTACTGTTCGACATGCTGTCACACTGAAATGGCTTCCCTACTGCTTTTGTCTTTCTCCGCATCCAATCAAGTTACAGAGTTACGGTACAGTAAGTTACAGTACGGTTACGGTAAGGTTAGAGCAGATTTCGTATGAGTGGGACAAACTACGGCATGTCCGTAACCGTACAGTACCGTATTTCTGTAATTTGATTGGATCAGCAGGGCAAAAACAATGGGAAACCATTTCAACGTCACGGCATGCCGTACGGTAACCGTGCTGTAGTCAGTGCTGTAGTTTGTCCCACTCATACGAAATCCGCTCTATTCAGTGCAGTGTTGCGGTATAATAGTTAACCTTCCATCGCACGACGCACTTTTTGTTCTCGCCCCATTCTCCCGTACTCCGATCTTCCACAAAATACTCTGCTACACCAACACGCTAAAAAAACCAAGAGGAGAAGCTAGCAGGCTTTTTATCAATGAAACTGCGAGGCTGGAGGTTTCTATCGGCTTATAGTTGGTAAGGGCGATAGAAATCAAGAGCGAGAAGTCTAATTGTTTCAGTATAGCCAAGCTACAGTTCTTTCCAATTTAGCTGTCGATTCACATATAGAGAAAAACCTGTGAAAAACTTTGGAAAATAAGCAAATATAATGTTCTAGTTGACTTTTAACTTTGCGCGACTTTTAACTTTGCGCGCTCGGTACCTGTGTAGCCAATCAGATTTCAAATTGAAGATCACATGTTTATGGCTCCCGCCTCACTGGTTAGCTCAGTTGGTAGAGCATGGCTTAGAGTGCGGGAGGTCACAGGTTCACTGGTTAGCTCAGTTGGTAGAATACCGTCTAGAGTGCAGGAGGTCACTGGTTCCCTGGTTAGCTCAGTTGGTAGAGCACGTTCTGGAAGGAGACAAGGTCAACAACTTATACAGTGTACGTCCCTACCCAAGGACGCGGCCACAGGGTTTCGAACCCAGGACCTCCCACACTCTACTTCTAATCAATATAAGGGAGACGTGAAATAACTCTTGTTGTGCTATTTCGGGAAATAGTAGGGGATTGTCTCCTGACACAACAGCCTGGAATTCTGGAGATACTAACAAACACTCTTGATTGTAAACTGCACAGCGGCACTGCCCCATAATGGCAGGCCATATCTCAAGCTATATAAATGAAAATATTTACCTTTTTTATTACTCCAAGGGGAAAATAATTATTATAAACAATTGATGCTTGGATCATTCCTCTTGCATTTAAGGAAGTAAGAATTAATGGCCGTCATTCTAAATACCTTGGGATCTTCTCCTATTTTGCCTCATTTGTGTGCTCCAACTGGGTTGAAATATCGCAAAGATACCACGTTCCAGTCCTGAATAAAAATACAAAAAGGAAAACATGGTCTCAATTAGAGTTAATGCACCTACGAATGTCAAGCCCGAGGGAGGGGCTGTGGGCAAGGGGTGAGGATTTGAATTTTTTGCCCAAAAAAATGTTGAAATCCACAGTCTTGGGACAATACCTTTGGTCAAAAGTATCAAATTCCCCACCTCACTGCACTATCTTCCTTACTTTACCTACAAATAACCCCACCCTGGGGCGTGCACACTATATTAAGACCCTCCCTCTCTGGGTAGCCAAGCCTGTCTGCCTTATTACCAAGAGCTCTGAAAGTCATTCAACCTTGCCAGTGTTCTTCAGAAGCTCCAATGGCCAGCGTTTCTTTACCTGTGTTTGGCATATATAATGTGTTGGTACAGGCAACTGATCAATGTCTAGAGAACACTGCCTTGCACCAGTGTTGGCTAGAGCGGAGTTTGTATGAGTATATATAATGTGTTGGTACAGGCTACTGAGCAATATCTAGAGAACACTGCCTTGCACTAGTGTTGGCTAGAATGGCGTTTGTATGAATATATATAATGTGTTGGTACAGGCTACTGAGCAATATCTAGAGAACACTGCCTTGCACTAGTGTTGGCTAGAATGGCGTTTGTATGAGTATAGATAATGTGTTGGTACAGGCAACTGAGAAATGTTTAGAGAACACTGCCTTGCACTATAGTGTTGGCTAGAATGGAGTTTGTATGAGTATGGATAATGTGTTGGTACAGGCAACTGAGAAATGTCTAGAGAACACTGCCTTGCAGTTTATTGTTGGCTATAATGGAGTTTGTATGAGTATACATGTAGATAATGTGTTGGTACAGGCAACTGAGAAATGTCAAGAGAACACTACCTTGCACTAGTGTTGGCTAGAATGGCGTTTGTATGAGTATAGATAATGTGTTGGTACAGGCAACTGAGAAATGTTTAGAGAACACTGCCTTGCACTATAGTGTTGGCTAGAATGGAGTTTGTATGAGTATGGATAATGTGTTGGTACAGGCAACTGAGAAATGTCTAGAGAACACTGCCTTGCAGTTTATTGTTGGCTATAATGGAGTTTGTATGAGTATACATGTAGATAATGTGTTGGTACAGGCAACTGAGAAATGTCAAGAGAACACTACCTTGCACTAGTGTTGGCTAGAATGGAGTTTGTATGAGTATAGATAATGTGTTGGTACAGGCAACTGAGAAATGTCTAGAGAACACTGCCTTGCACTAGTGTTGGCTAGAATGGAGTTTGTATGAGTATGGATAATGTGTTGGTACAGGCAACTGAGAAATGTCTAGAGAACACTGCCTTGCAGTTTATTGTTGGCTATAATGGAGTTTGTATGAGAATACATGTAGATAATGTGTTGGTACAGGCAACTGAGAAATGTCAAGAGAACACTACCTTGCACTAGTGTTGGCTAGAATGGAGTTTGTATGAGTATAGATAATGTGTTGGTACAGGCAACTGAGAAATGTCTAGAGAACACTGCCTTGCACTAGTGTTGGCTAGAGCGTCTATCGTATGAGTGTGCAAGTTACGTGGGGTGACATTTATAGAAATGAAGTCTGGCTCTGAGATTTAAAGGTGCTGTGGATACTCCCATATAAAAGCTATAGGGCTATGTGCCACGTAATGCATGTGCTTGTGGACTATTTAATTGGCACATGGGGATGAGCCAGCTCTAAGACCCTGTTTACATGAAACAGATTGAGTGGTCGATCCAATCAAAACTCAAACCGACTAAGATTTTAGGATCAACCCTGTAGTCTCTCTTTATAGGCTGTATTTACATGAAGCGGATTGAAATTTTGTCAATCAAATCGACTTCAAATTTCAAGTCAATCCTAAAGTCGAGCTGCTTGACTTGAGTTTGCAGTCAGATCAAATTTAAAATGCTTGAGTACCTTCATGAAAACTCTTCAATAGGATTTGGTTTTAGATCGGATTGACCACTCAAACGGCTCCATGTAATTATAAACAGGGGCTAAGTTTGAGATAAGGCTAACTTGTTCTGTTTGCTTTTTGAATGCAATGTTTTGGCATTTGCTTCTCTTATGTTCGCCTGGTACTTACTGCAGAAAGCATATCTCATAAAAAGGCTGTGCTCCACCAGAACTGATAATATAAATGTGAAGCTGAGAGTGATATAATAATGTCAGCTTCTGTTTAAACAAGCTCCTGTTATTCCTGTTATTCTTGCAATTTGCTAATGGACGTTTATTTAACCAAAATTTAACCCTTTAGTCTGAGATGGAGTAAGAAAATTAGATTTATTAGGTCTGAGAAGGGGTAGGTCTCAAAGATCCACTCAGCCATTATGTGGTAGGGGTCCTACATGTAGGTCCCAGCAAAGCATTCCCATCCAAAAGTATTGTGCATATATATGTGGGATGGTTAAAATCAAAGCAAATATACAAAAATGACTAACTGTTTAGATATAGTCTTCAAGGAAAATATTGCACATCATTTCAATCAAGCATTAAGGGAGGAAACTGTAACTGTGATGTAAAACCAAATGCAAATTACACACAGCCAGCCAATCACAGGAGCTAGTAATTACCAGTAGCATGGAAAAGGCTTACCTGTGAGCGAATTGCAAACCATAGTAAAACCAAAACCAAAGTGTGTTTGGTTTTACTTGGTTGATTGATTTTCTCAGCCAATAGGATAATAGCTTAGTAAACGCAAAACCAAAACATTTTCCACACTCAAGTGAAAACTGCTCTAACCACCACCAATCGAACATCGACTCGATAATTGACTCCATATTCAATATGTCTGATTAAAGATAAAGATGCATAATACTATGACATACAGTACCGCCGGGAATTATAGGGACATCCGACCGTGGAAAAACCTCGTGCACCAGACGCGGAGCCGCAGTACGGCGCCGCGGTCACCGCACAAATGACCGTGGTCACCGCACAAATGACCGCGGTGACCGCACAAATGACTGCGGTAGGTTTTGAGGACGCCGCGGTTGCAAACTGAGGTGATAAACCGAGGTACTTGCCGCGGTGCCGCAATGGAAATACATGTACGTTGTTAGCAGTCTTCGTACTTGAAAGCTTTGAATGTGATGGATGACAAACAGCTTATGCATTGAGCCTAATCACCCAAAGAACGATCACCGGCATTAAACTTCTGGTAAACAATCTTCTGTTAACTTTCGTAAGTAAGTGTTGTCTTTCTTACTTGAGACCGCCGTTCGCGTTCTTATTAACTAACGAAACCAACTGCTTCAAAATAAGAATTTCTTGAGAGACGACCCGCTAACAATCTTCTGTTAACTTTCGTAAGTTGTCTTTCTTACTCGAGACCGCCGTTCGCGTTCTTATTAACTAACGAAGCCAACTGCTTCAAAATAAGCATTTCTTGAGAGACAGCCCGCTAACGATCTTCTGTTAACTTTCGTAAGTTGTCTTTCTTACTCGAGACCGCCGTTCGTGTTCTTATTACTCGGGCTGCCTGTGGCAGCAACGAGTCTTAAAATGCAAGTCGTTATTTTTTATTTATTTTTTTATTCAGTGTAGCACGCGGTCTGCGCATGCGTTAAAGGTCAAATTCACACCAATCAGATTGCACTGTGCTGGTCACGCAACAATCGCCAGGTTAATTTATTTACATAATTGAATACAGTAAAATCAAGATGGAGGAAGACCCGCGAGGAACTTTCTCTCTAATTTGGAGTCTCATCTCTCAAATGTAAGCCAGTTTAATGTTTTATTTAACTTCACTTGTGCGAAAGCCTTCCAACAGGCTCAGGATATTTCAACTGGCGCTATTGACGGAGCCGAAGGACCGCGTTTTTTACCCAGATGGCCAGTGATTTTATATACGACACGTACGACGACCTGAAGCAAGTGAACTGGGGCCAGGATTCGGAAAGCTAAAATTCGCAGAAATAGATATTGGAATCTATAAGCCATCGCCTCGCTGTGCTGCATTTAAAACAACCGAGGAAAACATATTGTTTTGGGTGAAGGCACTGCAAGACCAATGTTACGAGTCTCTTAAAAACTGTCAGAGATTTAAATTTACCGTAAGTTGGATCAGAGAGTATTGAGATCAAGTTATTTCGTTCCAGCGAGGATATTGGCCTAGCGGAAACGGTACAAGCTGTCGAAGAATTTTACTTATAATCATCCACGTCTACTTAACAACAGGAATAGTTATGTGCCAAGGCCGGCATGGGCAAAGATTGAGTTTCCCAGATTACAGATGAAAGTAGAGAACTTAATGAATGAAGAAACAGGTCACGCACGACATGCTTGAGAACATGAACATGTTCCACACTTTATATTATACTATTACTAAGAAAACAAAACAAATTACAGAGCCTGCAAGTTCACAAGTCAATGAAAAACCCTAAGAGCCTGTAGTTTTGGATCAACATATCCTTGAAACTCCAAAAGCAACATACACATGAGTCAAATTCAAACCGGAAGAGACAGAATTCTTTAGATTATTCACGAGGATAAATTTGTTAGCCCGCAGTAAGAACTCTCTCGCTGCTTTAATGACCTTGATTTGTAATATGGAGGCTGACCTAACTGATATGCGTAATGAATTTTTACTCTCGTCACATCAAAACGAAACTCAGTCATTTGGAAGACAAATTAGTGCAGCAAGATAATACATACAAGACCGAAATCAAGATGCTGTCATCGCGTATTATTGACCTAGAAGTTGAAAATGGCGAGTTGAAAGCGGATATAATAAAGCTGTGATCCGACTTTCAAACTTTAAAAACAAAATCAAGAATACAAAAAAGAAGACAATGAAAGACCAAGGTCTCCAGTGTTCCGAGACTACCCAACCTACTGAAGCTTATCAGTTTGTTCAAGAGCCATCTTTCTTACATGACAACCCGATCCCTATTCATCAGAATACATTTTCTGTGCTAAATGATGAGAGTTTACAATGTGTGTTGATATAAATGCAAATTTCGCAGTAAATGCTATCTATAGACCAAACATAAGTTTAGCAATAAGCATGAGGTGTAAAAAACTTAAATGACTTTTTTTTAAATATATTACTGACCGAAACTTTAGCAGTTAATTAAATGCTAAACTTACGCTCTGTATATATGCGAGCTCACACTTTAGAAGTTAATTAAATGCTAAACGTACGCTCTGTATATATGGAGAGTCACACTTTAGCAGTTAATTAAATGCTAAACTTACGCTCTGTATATATGGGCAGTCACACTTTAGCAGTTAATTAAATGCTAAACTTACGCTCTGTATATATGGAGAGTCACACTTTAGCAGTTAATTAAATGCTAAACTTACGCTCTGTATATATGCGAGCTCACACTTTAGCAGTTAATTAAATGCTAAACTTACGCTCTGTATATATGGAGAGTCACACTTTAGCAGTTAATTAAATGCTAAACTTACGCTCTGTATATATGCGAGCTCACACTTTAGCAGTTAATTAAATGCTAAACTTACGCTCTGTATATATGCGAGCTCAGACTTTAGCAGATAATTATATGCTAAACTTACGCTCTGTAAATATGGAGAGTCACACTTTAGCCGTTAATTAAATGCTAAACTTACGCTCTGCCGGTATATATGGAGAGTCACACTTTAGCCGTTAATTAAATGCTAAACTTACGCTCTGTATATATGGAGAGTCACACTTTAGCAGTTAATTAAATGCTAAACTTACGCTCTGTATATAGGGAGTCACACTTTAGCAGTTAATTAAATGCTTACGCTCTGTAATATACAGGGTCAAAAATGTTCTGCGTAATAACGCCGCCTCCGAATTAAAATTATCTAGACAGTTTATGTTACAATCATGACCAACTGTCTATAATCATGAAAATTAACCAATCAAAAAGTGGTAAGACATGGTGTGTAGATATCATGGTGTGTGATGTAAAAGTTGCCGCAACTCGCAACCCCATTTTAGAAGGCGTTTCCCCTCTGTTATTCGTTTTAACAGGTCACGTGACCACCCAAAATTCAAATATGCTAGTTAAGGTTCTTTATCACGTGAAGTTCTATTGATGTACTGAGTTTCACTTATTTTTGTCAAGGTTCTAGTTCATAATCTTGAAAATGTTTTTTCTATTTTCGGTGAATGACCCAGGCCTTACATATTTGAGAAAGCGGCGTTTGGAAAGTTAACACGAATAAACCGCAGAATAGTGTAGAAAGCCTACCGCACCACAACTGACAAATGTAAAAACGGATTGTCTCAATCTTCAACTTTAAAATGAGACGTTTCTGTGTTTCTTTATGCTCTAGAAGACACACTATACAGGGGTGTAGCCAGTCAGCCCGGGGGTACAAGACAAACGAGCGCTGATGGCACGAACTCAGGAACTTTTTGAAATTTACAAGACTGTGAAACGCTATTTCCCAGCGTTTTCAAACATTACAAATGGACAAAATCTGAACTATTTGTTTTAAAAGTCATGATTATATTTTTCAAAATCAAAATATGGTTTAGTAAGATTGGGGTTCGGTTGAATAGTGCAGTACATAACATATTCGCCATGCTCACTCAAGGGTTAGAGTTGAGTTTCTAATAAAAGTTATACAAAACAGAAGAAAATCACTGCTACAGCAAAAAACTAAATCACCAAAATTCCTGTTAAGCCCGGGCTTAATGGATTAAAAGGCAGCTACGCCCCTGCTACAAAATATAGGAACTAACTGCTGTAAATGTTGTCCGCTCACTCAGAACAGGCTAAGAGTGCGTTCGATTGGCCGTACTATGGAATAAGAATACACAGAATATAATGATCACTACAAATCGCTTATATCGTAAAGTTAGACTCTCCATATATACAGATCGTAAGTTTAGCATTTAATTAACTGCTAAAGTATGAGCTCGCATATATACAGAGCGTAAGTTTATCATTTAATTAACTGCTAAAGTGTGAGCTCGCATATATACAGAGCGTAAGTTTAGCATTTAATTAGCGGCTAAAGTGTGACTCTCCATATATACCGGCAGAGCGTAAGTTTAGCATTTAATTAACGGCTAAAGTGTGACTCTCCATATTTACAGAGCGTAAGTTTATCATTTAATTAACTGCTAAAGTGTGAGCTCGCATATATACAGAGCGTAAGTTTAGCATTTAATTACTGCTAATGTGTGACTCTCCATATATACAGAGCGTAAGTTTAGCATTTAATTAACTGCTAAAGTGTGAGATCGCATATATGCAGCCCGGAGTAGCCAATCGATGAAATCGATGATCGGAAATCCAATCGATAAATCGATATCAATCGATAAAATCAGTTAATTGATATCGATTGGTATCGGTCAATCGATGACGAATCGATAGTCACAGAAAAATTATCAATCAATGAATATCGATTGGCATTTTCGATTAATATCGATTGAGGGGGTGTGCTTAATTTTCGTCAATCGTCTAAAAGGAAACGGAATGGAATATCATGTTACTAGCGGCAAACTTCACTGGTAAACGTACATACGTATACACTGGCAAAATGGCACGAGCATCAGAAGGTAGTACAGATAAGCTTTCCATTTACTGTATAGTGAAAGGATTCCATAATTGTTTATTTGATGTGGCCGTTGGAGATACGTTTACGATACGTTACTTTACCTACCTGCCTTGTTTATATTAATCCTTTCAAAAATTGATGTCAATCGATACCAATCGATGTCAATCGATTGCAATTAAGGGCAATCGATATCAATCGATAAGGTCACAAAGATTTGGTCCATCGATTGTTCATCGATTTCCAATATCAATCGATTGATTGGTATCGATTGGCATCGATTAATATAGATTTTAATCGATCATTGATTTCATCGATTGGCTACGCCGGGATGCAGACGGTAAGATTGCACGACCTAAAAAACGATGGAACCAAGGTCCCGCAGACGATGAATTCATAATAAGGCAGCCAACTAACCCTAACCCTAACCTAACCTAAACCCTAACTAAACCCTAACCCTAAACCCTAACCTTATTTATAATAAGGCAGCTAACTAAGTGGCACCGTGGTCCGCAGTGCCGCAGTGAAGCGATTGAATTTATAATAAGGCAGCTAACTAAGTGGCACCGTGGTCCGCAGTGCCGCAGTTAAGCGATTGAATTTATAATAAGGCAGCTAACTAAGTGGCACCGTGGTCCGCAGTGCCGCAGTGAAGCGATTGAATTTATAATAAGGCAGCTAACTAAGTGGCACCGTGGTCCGCAGTGCCGCAGTGAAGTTGTTGAATTTATAATAAGGCATATAACTAAGTGGCACCGTGGTCCGCAGTGCCGCAGTGAAGTGATTGAATTTATAATAAGGCAGCTACCTAAGTGGCACCGTGGTCCGCAGTCCCGCAGTGAAGTTGTTGAATTTATAATAAGGCAGCTAACTAAGTGGCACCGTGGTCCGCAGTCCCGCAGTGAAGTTGTTGAATTTATAATAAGGCATATAACTAAGTGGCACCGTGGTCCGCAGTGCCGCAGTGAAGTGATTGAATTTATAATAAGGCAGCTAACTAAGTGGCACCGTGGTCCGCAGTCCCGCAGTGAAGTTGATAAATATGCTAATCAGTCGACTGCGTGACTGCGGACCACGGTGCCAGTCTTTTATGGCAGTGCCGCAGTGAAGCGATTGAATTTATAATAAGGCAGCTAACTTAGTGGCACCGTGGTCCGCAGTGCCGCAGTGAAGTTGTTGAATTTATAATAAGGCATATAACTAAGTGGCACCGTGGTCCGCAGTGAAGTGATTGAATTTATAATAAGGCAGCTAACTAAGTGGCACCGTGGTCCGCAGTCCCGCAGTGAAGTTGTTGAATTTATAATAAGGCATATAACTAAGTGGCACCGTGGTCCGCAGTGCCGCAGTGAAGTGATTGAATTTATAATAAGGCAGCTAACTAAGTGGCACCGTGGTCCGCAGTCCCGCAGTGAAGTTGATAAATATGCTAATCAGTCGACTGCGTGACTTCGGACCACGGTGCCAGTCTTCTATGGTAGCTAAAAAAGTGACAGGGTATTCTAAAGTCTAGCCATTAAATTACATATACATACTAGAGGAGCAGAGAATGAAAGTCATCGCGCTACCGGTCACTAAAGACTGCTAAATTCAGCTAATAATTCTTCCCTTTGGCTATTACTAAGAGGATTTCAAATGAAAGTGTATTACATCTTCAATCTCATGTGGCCCGAGCCGGAAAGCCCAGATGGGCTCTTGTTAACTAACGAAGCATAACACCAAACAAACTTTTGCTTCAGTGTAGTTTCACATTTACGGCAGATCCTTGTCTTGTTACTAGTATCAAAAGGTTTCGGCAGAAATAATTGTAAATGTTTGCGTATTAAATTCTTAAACTGAATTTCCACGTGCAATCAGTCAGGCGAGAACGTGTAAGTCTGATTTTTTACAGAACATCGACAGAGTTTTGAAGCAACGTTTGTCATATTGAAAGACGTGCAAAAACTTCTATACTCTTACCATAAAACTTCTACTCGGAAAGTGCAATTCATTTTGAATTAAGAGCTTTAATGCATCGGATCAGATCAGTCAATTCACGTAAATGGAAATTACTTGCGCCCCGCGGTATTTGTGTCAGAAATGAGACACGCGTCTGGCTGACAGTTCACGATTGACAGGAACTTTTATTATACTGCGTAGTAAGAATCTTCAGTTGACTTTTTGACGCCTCTGGCACGCAGGGTATTTACCAAAACTGTTTGTTATGAATTCGAAATCCTGGTGAAAGAAAGGTGGTTATAACGCCAGCCACTACAGAGCGGGACTGTGGCCGAGCATGAACAACGCTGGAATAGGCAAGTTGCATCCTTTGAAATCATCCCTTTTTTTACCCATGGCTATTTTTAGTCCTATACGCTTGGTTTATTAATGCTTAAAAGACTGTATTTTCCTTATTTTTTCTCTCTATTTCCGTAAGCAATTCGTTTTCTACATTAATTATTCATGTAGTGATCAGTTTATAAATATTCAATCATTATACATATTCAAACTTATGAGATCTCTGTCGCCATTATTCACGAACTTCGGGTGGAATGCATATATTTACTTCTCATATCAGGTGCTTCTTCATTACAATAATCATACGAAAGCTGTGGATAGAAATTCCACTATAAGTGAGTTTTTGTCCCATGCAAGCCAAGCGTTTGGTGTCCCGGGAGGGGGGGGGGGGTATGTATGTGAGGCCAAGAGGCTCAAACCCTGACCCTGTTTGACCCAATCCGAGCTCCAAAACCCTGATTGCCCCATTTTTGGAAGAAAAAAAACGTGATTGCCCTTCTTAAAATTGTTTTCAAAACACGGTCGGATATATATCCCGGCCGGTATACCGCGTACCGGGATTGCATGCAAAATACGGAACATTTCAAGTCGGGACGTGGCATTGGGTAAACAAAATAGCAGATTAAGTACATAGATAAGTACTGAAGCACGAATTAGCGACGTCACGATGTATGGGAACCTCAGTGCTTGCATGTGGGCAGGCGATCACAATGCGGCAACAGAATGTCTTTTTTGGCATAGTAGCTAAAACAAACTGAAACCTAACTGCCTAAAATATACTGAACCCCGACCCTGACTGCTCCCAAATTATACTCAAATCCTGACCCTGATCTGCCCAAATCAGATCAAAACCCTGACCCTACCTGCCCAAACTGAGCTCAAAACCCTGACCCACCCCGGCGGCACATACATAATACGTCACAAACAGGAGTACCCCCTGGTGTTTTTGCAAAGACTTGATGAAGACGGGGCGAACGGCTTGATGTCGACGATAGTAATAAGAAAATATAGTAATAGAAAGTGTGCTTCAGAATTTTTTTTTTTTTCAAATAATGGAACAACGGATTAGGTACTTATTGACTGAGTGGGAGGGCCGGACGGGAAAATATTTGGCTAGAGGTCATGATGACGTACGAACCTCGGCGGCTTTTTCCGGCCCGCTCACGCCATACACGTCCGGCTATCATCACGTGACTTTTGTAAATGGTTTGAAATCAAAGCGCGCGCGGGCCGTATGGGTCATATGATACTGAAGCTGATGTATATTCAATTTCTCAATGCCTCCTCCTAATTGAAAATTCTGAAACACATGCCGGGACCATAGGGATGTCGGAGCCATAGGGGCGGGTATTGTAACAGCCAACTGCCCCCGATGGGCGGGGAAAAGGTCAAAATGTAACACTGTATAAATGTTACACTCTCCGCTATGTCCCGGGAGTCGGGGGGCCGAAGTTTCAATTGACTAGTGCATAAGCATTTCTTAACACACGGCGCGCTAACAATCTTCTGTTAACTTTCCTTAGTTGTCTTTCTTACTCGAGACCGCCGTTCACGTTCACGTTCTAACGAAGCCAACTGCTTCAAAATAAAATGTATGAGATGTACAAGTAGATGTTACATGAGGTCGCGGTTAGCGCCGCGGCACGACCACCGCAGCTATCTCAAAAGTGACCGCGGTTACCTCAAAAGTGAGCGCGGTCACCTCAAAAGTGACCTCGGTTTTTCGCGGTAAAACCGCGGGCATTGCATGCGGCACAGCCGCGCTAAATGTCCCTATAATTCCTGGCGGTACTGTAGCCCCTTTGCAGTGTGACTACTGTAAGCAGGACCACTTAGACAACGAGAACTAAACATATTACAACTACAGTGACTACTGTAACCAGGGCCACTTAGACAATGACAATTAAACACATTACAACTACAGTGTGACTACTGTACCAGGGCCACTTAGACAACAAGAACTAAACACATTGCAATATGAAATAAAGCATTTCAAAATACAAATCCTAGCATACATGTACCCATGAGATTTTCTTTATTCAAACGACTGACTTCAGAACTACATTTTAGTCCACCAAATTCGGCTTTTACCGGATTGAAGCTTGAGCAAGTTGAATTGCTATTGTCTTGTACTCAACACTGATTGGCTCAAGTAACCGTAAGTTGGGGTGCTTTGTTTTCGTTCTGCAATGTGATTGGTTCTCATTGTCTAAGTGGCTTCGATTACAGTAGTCACAAAATGTCGAACCATGCCTAAATGCCAACCTTCTCACCATAACACAAGTCTTTGAACATTTCTTCAATAAAGTACTTTGTCTTGCCATAAGGGTTGGTGCAGCCACCCACAGGACGTTCCTCTGTTAGTGGAAGAAATTGTGGCACTCCATAGACTGTTGCAGATGACGAAAAGACAAAATTATGGACTCCATGCTCCTTCATGCACTGGAATAAAAATGAGAAAAATACCAAAGTTGAGTCAAATATCCATTATACTTGCCATTTAGACACTTGACAGGCAATGCTGAAACTAGGCAATACAATGCAGTATATACATGTACATGTAATAGCTAGCACAGTGCAATGCAATACAAAAAATTGTGTGCCAGTTTTCAATTGAGTGACCAAAGTTATTAGGGACTGGTCATAAAGTATAGGGGGGAGGGTTAGGGTTAGGATCAGGGAGAATGAGAGATAATTTCAGGTAAACAAGTGGTTTACAGCCTATGTTTAGCTTTGAAAGAAGTTGCAACACAGTTCAAATTTTCCCCTCTAGGATGATAGACAGACATTTTTTATTTGGAGTCTTACACAGTCAGAGAGTATAATTATAGACTAACGTCCAAATAACCTTAAATTAATTGAATAATAATTACAATAATTACCTCGGAGTTTAAGGGTTGTTTTTGTATTCGTACACATGGTGTGGTGCTATCTTATCTTGGCCTGGATTTTGACGCTATTTCTATGTAGCATACATTCAAATATGTATTTTGCTATTTCTTTCTGTATAGCTGGTTGTTTGATTGGAGGGTTAATAAGAAACAAAAATATATCATTGTCAGTCATTCAGTTCATCTTATTTTTAGTTTGCTTTTCTATGCTGGAGAAAATAATATTCCTTTTTCCATGGTATAGAATACATTTTATCAAGAAATGTATCTCATCCTCTATGCCTTTTTTGCATATTTGGCATATTCTTTCTTCGAGGTTTTTATATGGTTTTTGGAGTTTAATATGATCATAATAAAATATGTAATTGTTCATATTTTTGCCATTGTTGTTAATGATAACTGTCTTTGTTTTGTCTAAGTTGACCTTTAGATCTGATTCTTCGCAAAATGAACTTAGCTTATTCAGGTGTTTGTAGACCTTTTGCTGTTTTAGAGAAAATTACTAAATTGTCCGCGTATAGGAGGCAGCTTAGGGGTTTATCATTTAGCTGTATGTTGTTTGTGTTAACCAAATTCAGTTCATAAGATAGATCGTTTAGATAAAGATTAAACAGAGTAGGTGATAATATACATCCCTGTTTTACTCCTGTGTGACAAGTAAAGGTTGGTGTTAATGACTAGTCTATTTTGACTGCGGATTTATCATTTGAGTACATTGATATCAGCAATGTGAGAAATTTTCCATTTACTCCTGTATTCCTTTTAGTTGATTAATTGCAATATCAATTTCTTTTTCGGATATAGGGTAGTCAAGAGGTCCTAGTTCATCATTACTTACATCTGGATTCATTTCTTCGCAATACGTGGCAGCATTCTGATCTCTGAAATGCTCATAAAATTCTGTCGTATTGATATTTTCTAACGGTTGTTTTCTCTTTTTCTTGATATTAAATATTTACGCAAATTTTTCCATACGCTTTTTGAGTCTTTAAAGTCAATTTTGGGCTAAAGTGAACAATCTGCACCGAAAAAAAGTGGTCGGTAAGTGGGCGGACGACCACTTACCAACCAATTACTGACCACTTACCGACAACACTTGAGAACTGCAGTTTAGATGGTTTCCTCTGCCATTTATGCATTGTAACATACGCTTACTACGTTGTACACAGTTGGATATTGATGAAAATAGACCACTTACCAACCACTTACCGACCACTTACCGACCACTTACCGACCACTTACCGACCACTTACCGACCACTTACCGACCACTTACCGACCACTTACCGACCACTTACCGACCACTTACCGACCACTTACCGACCACTTACCGACCACTTACCGACCACTTACCGACCACTTACCGACCACTTACCGACCACTTACCGACCACTTACCAACCACTTACCAACCACTTACCAACCACTTACCAACCACTTACCAACCACTTACCAACCACTTACCAACCACTTACCAACCACTTACCAACCACTTACCAACCACTTACCAACCACTTACCAACCACTTACCAACCACTTACCAACCACCTACCAACCACTTACCAACCACCTACCAACCACCTACCAACCACCTACCAACCACCTACCAACCACTTTTTTTCGGTGCAGATTGTTCACTTTAGCCTCAATTTTGCCTATATTTTGTGTAAAATATGAGTGTTTTTTTCGTCTACAAACTTTTCTAAACATTTTGTTCTTTTAATGTAAATGTCACCTTAATGTTGTATTGTTCGGAACAGCTAATTTGTTTCCCAAGAGCTTGTAGGGTCTTTTTTTCTGTTTCACATTCTTGATCAAACAATCCTTGATTGCTTTTTGTCTCTATTTTGGTGTTATTGTTTTGGTAACATACAGTACCAACCGAAAGTTTGTTAAAATTTTTTGCGTGTATTGCGCATGTAGTTTGTTTAGTGTACTACACGTAAATGAGTGTACTACACTCATTTGAGTGTAATACACGCACAGAACTACGTGCACCTGTAGGACTCATTAACAGAATTAAATTTGCCTGGGGGATACACAATTGACTAGTACATCAAAGTTTATCCCGCCAAGCTCACACTTCGATGTGCTGTCGTTTTTTTATTTGATTGTTTGTGTGTTTAACTTCCAAATAAAGCACTCTGCTTACACCGATTATTTCGCCAAAGTTTATTCCCGTAAACCTCACAGTTCGATGTGCTGTCGTTTTTAATTGTTTGTGTTTAACTTCCAAATAAAGCACTCAGCGGCCCCGACTAGTTCGCCAAAGTTTATTCCCGCAAACCTCACAGTTCGATGTGCTGTAGTTTTTGTATTTGTTCATCCCGTCCAGTCCACACTTCGATGTGCTGTCATTTTTTTAGTTAAGCACTCAATCGTGAAATTGCACTTAGAGGGAAAATACAATTTCACCTCAAAACTTGACAAAAGTAAAATTTCACTTTTTAGGGTTTATTTCACTTTACCACATTACAATCATTTCGAACAGTGTGTGTATAAATAGAACACTACAATTTTGGAAAATAACTAGTGCTACATACAAATGTACATCCCTCATATTCAATAAAATTAATTATAACACTCTACTGTCTTCCATCATAGGCACAGCAGATTCGGCACAGCACTTTGTCACTTGATCTCTCGCAAGTGCTTGAACAAGGAGAGGTCTATCGATTTGCAGATCAGATCAAGTACATCATTTAGAAATTGTGTGGATTCAGTTTTAGTGAGCCAGTGCAGTATGAGTCCATGAAATATAATGGACATCAAGTTAGTTGCAATAATTCTGCCGTGTTTTGTGGTAGAGGTCTTTTATTAGATTTTATGTTACCAGTCTATAGCCAGGGGCTTAATCATACCAGAAGAGAGTATAAACAGGATTTATTATAATTATATATATACCAGGGCAGCAGTCTTACCTGCTTTTAATACTATCTGCAACCCTGGATATTATAATTATTATCAATTATTATGTTATTATGTGCAACAATGAAAATAATATTAAGACATCATTTTCAAAATCGACACTTTTGCAATTCAACAGACAATGTGTTGAAATGTATTGACATTTTGTGAATGCATTATGTACCAACTAAGGAGTCTATTTCATAATAATAAAACAAATTCGCTTCATTAATTTGTGATATGTATGCTGTCCTGGGATGGATGTAGGCGGGATCCAATCTGAGATGGACGTAGGCAGGATCCCACCTGGGATGTAGGCGGGATCCCACCTGGGATGTTCCATAATCCCGGGTGGGAGGGCGGGATACCGGGTGGGAGGGCGGGATCCCGGGTGGAAGGGTAGGATCCCAGGTGGGATCCCGCTGGGAGGGCGGGATCCCACACGGGATTGGAGGGCAGGATCCCACCTGGGACGTTCCATAATCCCGGGTGGGATCCCAGGTGGGATTGGCGGGATCCCGCCTTTGATTTTTACATGGGACATACTTTCGGCCGGTACTGTAGTCCTGCTTCTTTGCATACATCGATTAATGTTCTGGTGAACTCTTCTGTCATTGTATTTGTTACTATTATCTAGTGATGCTTTTAATCTTTTTTGAGTCTCAGAAGATCCTAATAATTCTTTCATTTTATCTTTTGTTTTCTCATCCCACAAAAGTCTCTTGCTATCAGTTACTGTGGTATTGACAGTTGACTTCTTACAGACATTTGCTCTTCTAACTTTTATAGCGTATGACAAATGACAATGATCTGACATGTGGGGTTTTAGAGGTTTGACTGCCAGGTATCTCATTTTTCTTAAGATCTGTCTATTTCCAATTACATAGTCTACAACACTGCTGCCGTTGTAGTGAAAGCAGGTCTTTTTACCTTCCAGGTCACCAACTACTCTACCATAGACTATATCGCAACTCCGCCGTCGCAGTGCACTCCGGGACGGATATCTCAGTTTCCATTGTTAAATCCAAGATGGCCGCCCAACAACAACAATGGAAAACTGAGATATCCGTCCCAGAGTGCACTGCGACGGCCGGGTTGCGATATAGTCCATTGAATATTCTTAGATTTAATTCGGTGCAAGTTTCTATCAGATTTCTCCCCCTACATGTAGTATCTATTGTTTCACTATCTTGAGATTGTCTTTTATATTGATCGTCAACCTCATAATCTTCTGGGAGATCTATATACCTATTTTCATCATTGAAGATAAATTATTGCATATTGCCAGTACGTGCATTGAGATCACCTTGGATAATGATGTCTCCTTTTGTTGAAAAGTTGAACATTTCACATTCTCGATCTCCAATCATATCTTCGTTATTACTGGTACTTTTTTCATAATTAGTTGGGCTTAGGTAAACTGTTCCTAAATAAATATCCTTCTGTAAGCAAAAATATTTTTTGTTTAGTTTGCACCATATTACATTTTTGTCGTATCATGCTTATTAATTATACCAGTACTTACAAAGTCGTCCGTCTCCAGTTTATTGCCGAGTACTCTACTGTTATATCCATTTATGTTCCAGAATCCTATTCGTAATACCTCTGGCATAATGGCAACTTAGTGAATATCTAGTTTCGGAGAAATACCTTTGATTCGCTCTAAACCAATCGGCCCGGATATTTAATGCCTCTAAGTGGCTGGTAATTTCTTTCACGCGCATAGCCATATTGTCGGCTCTCAATATTTTCTTGCCTTTCCCAATGCTGGTGGCTGTCCGGCTCGTATCTGTTATGGACCTGACACTAGTCATATTGCTGGTTTCGATATCTACCGCGTTCGTTTTCTGTTGAACATTCTCTTCGGTTGTCTTTCCTTGTTGGCAGGCCAAGGTTGTACTTAAGATTTGACACTAGCTTCTTTGTGCCAATTCTATTGTTCAGATGCCCCTCATCATTAGATAGTACACCTCTTCATTAACGCTCCCATCTGCATTACATGTGACACGTCTATTGTCAATAAATTGAACTTTCCCTTGGCAAAGTCTCTCAAGACTGTCTATTTCATCTATTGTTCTGTTTTTTCGTTCTCCTCTTGGGGCGTACATACATGTAATACCTGATATTGCAACTGTAGCATTAGGCTATTTTTGTTGGACAATTGTTATGCAAGTTTCAACGTTTGCAGTTATCTCATTGATTTCTTTGTATTCTACATCATTTATTCCGAAGTGAATGATAACAAAATCGTAGATATTATAATCCTCCAAATTCTGTATTTGATCAACCATTTCGTATGTTCCACCAGCTACATACTGTTTATTCACGTAACATTGTGGTGTAAATTTAGTTTGTTGGATCCTGCGGTACATTGAGTCGCTAAGTATTAATATGGGGCCATTTCTCATGTTATTTTGTTCTTGGGATAGTTCTCTTTGTTTAGGCCTTGGCGTTTCTTCGGCTAAATAGGCTTTCAAAGGTTGTGTTGTTCTTCGTGGAAATTTTCATAACTGTTGGATATTATTATACTGTAACTTAATCACTATTCAGTTTGCAGTTCAGGTTCTGCCGGTTCGTGAGTTCTTGTCTCACTTTCCATGGTTTCTCTTCTCAAACCCATGTATATCATCATTTCTTTGCAGTGACCAAACTCTGTTTTTATCGTTTTGACCACAGGGAGTCCCTAACCTTTACTAGAATATTGGAAGATTGGATCGAAACGTTAGTGTGAGTTGTTTAAGTATTTTCTCACTCCTGTTGTGACTTTTTTGGCAAGCCTTATAGTTTAAGACAACATTTCAACACATTTTATTTTCGTTTTTGTGAGCCGAGGTTTTTACTTTTTTGCTGCAACTTTGTTGACCAAAAAACGACTCAGTAGGGGAGGTACTAGGAACATTTAGTTTGACAAAAAAATCCCTTTCGGGTTTATTTAACAAGGGCACCCAACGAGCACTTTTTGAAATTCGTTTGAAACCAGTTGTCTGCAGCTTATCTAGCCATAATTTTTTTTAAGGCGCCTTAGTACTACATTGTATGTCTTTTGACGTATTCTAGAAAGCTATTAGCTATTCGGATTTTCTAGGTGGAAATCGCGTCAACCGAAAATACTATGACAAAATATTCCCGGCCTACGAATTTGTTAGTAGTCTAGAACATAACAAGAATTTTCTAGCCCAAGTAACTTCATGTTGCAAAGTTTTGTGGAGGTACGAATTTTTTAGGGATTCGTTTTTCCTGTTCTGACTCTATTGATCAGACGAATTGGGACGTACAAATATTTTAGGGGAAACCTTTTAGTCTCCCTTTTCTTCTATTATTTTCTAGGGATTGAAAACAAATTTTCTAGCCAGTATTTCAGAAAACAATTTTCTAGGGCCAATTTTTTCAAATCTGAAAGTTTTAGGCTAACTTACTCTCCCGAACAGCTTTTTAACCGAAAACTTCGTTGGGTGCCCTTGATTTAACTAAGGGGTTGAGTCGTTACGAGTCACGAAAAAGGTCGCGTGACGTACAGTGTATCTCCCTTCTAGGATATGGTAAGGCATGTCCCGTCGCTCCCCCTGGGGTTATACGTTGCAGTCAAAAAGTAAACACCTCGGCTCACCGTGTCTTCCCTTTCTAATACCTATACTGTAGTGAAAATGAGTGAACAGGTGTCTGTGAACTCAAACGCTTAAATCTTGTTCAAAACGTTCTCCAATTTCTTCAAACTAATACAGGCTACAGAATAATAAATAAGCTACACATTCAGCGGATTTGTTTTACAGCTACATGTAGATAACTTTATTGTCCATTTTTCGGATGAGAATTAAAGTACAATTTTGGATCAAATAGCGAAAATCAGGGAACAGGTATCGGTGAACTCAAACGCTTAAATCTCGCTCAAAACATTATCCGGTATCTTAAAACTAATGCAAACTACAGAATAATAAATAAGCTACACATTTAGCTGGTTCATTTTACAGCCAGATAACTTTATTGTCCGAATTTTAGGCTGCGAATGAACAATTTTGGGATAAAAACAAACAGAGACAATGATAAATTCACTACCACTCTCGCGTGGCAAAGAAACCACAGGTAACCCACACACATCAAAACAAACGTTTCAATCCAATCTCCCAATATTCTAGTATCGGTTAGGGACTCCCTGTGGTTTTGACCTCGTTTGAAAGCCTTGATTGCGATTTCTGTAATATTTTTATACCATTGGCAAATTTGTTATTGAGCCTTCGTTTTTCTTGTCCAGCTCGGTTCATAGTGCTTTCTCGAAAGTAAGTGATTTTTCTGTTGACATTCTAGGTCTTTAATTGCAATACATTGTTCGTTGACCTCCATATTTAAGTCTGCTAAATTCCTTTCTAATTTTTCTAATATGTCTCATGTTCGCTTTGAAGTCTAGAAATTCTTGGTACCTTTCATCATGGCTCGTCTTTCATGAGATTTAGACTTTGTTCTGAGCCTTGAATGTTCTCTTGCTCCAGATGTTGCTGCTTTTCGTTAACAAGGCACATGAGCTTCTTCAGATAGGCCTCTTTCGACGCTCCCTGTACTCGTAACGTTTTCGTACTTGTGTAGAAGTTAACGGTCGCTTTTTCGAATTTTAACACTTCAGTTGACCCGTTTGTGCTAGTACTCAATAGTCGTTCAGCTTTTCCTTCTTCTAACTCTTTGATCCAGTATTCTGTTAGTGATTTTAAGTCACTGTTCCATTTGAATTGCTTCTTACTAGAGATGTAAACTATGAGAATAGTTTGGCACAAGTCTCTATTCCTAAGGTTACTTTTGATCAATTGAAAACATTGAATAGAACTTATTTTCCAAGAGCCTCTTTCAGTTACCGACATTAACTAAGTTTACATCTTGTAAACTACCAGTGGTCATTTTTTCAACTACTGTACAATCATGTATAATCTCGAAAACTTGTTGACGAAAAATCATAAAATGATCCATTGTACCTTTACTTGTTTTGTACATAAATGATTCATTTATACAAATAGAAAAGATTACCCCACTCCTCTCACATTCATGCACTCAGCAACAACAAACAACATTGTAAGGGGAGGGGTGGGTGGTTTAATTTATAGCCCAAAGAATCTGGTGGTGCATGAGAGCATGTTAATTATTAAAAATTATCCGAGGTTTTGTTTGAAATTGTAAGTTAATTTTCTCATGATTGTAGGTCGCTTTTATCAACCTGGGTTACCAGTACTTTTATCAACCTGGGTTACCAGTACTTTCATCAACCTGGGTTACCAGTACTTTTATCAACCTGGGTTACCAGTACTTTCATCAACCTGGGTTACCAGTACTTTCATCAACCTGGGTTACCAGTACTTTCATCAACCTGGGTTACCAGTACTTTCATCAACCTGGGTTACCAGTACTTTCATCAACCTGGGTTACCAGTACTTTCATCAACCTGGGTTACCAGTACTTTCATCAACCTGGGTTACCAGTACTTTCATCAACCTGGGTTACCAGTACTTTCATCAACCTGGGTTACCAGTACTTTCATCAACCTGGGTTACCAGTACTTTCATCAACCTGGGTTACCAGTACTTTCATCAACCTGGGTTACCAGTACTTTCATCAACCTGGGTTACCAGTACTTTTATCAACCTGGGTTACCAGTACTTTTATCAACCTGGGTTACCAGTACTTTTATCAACCTGGGTTACCAGTACTTTTATCAACCTGGGTTACCAGTACTTTCATCAACCTGGGTTACCAGTACTTTCATCAACCTGGGTTACCAGTACTTTCATCAACCTGGGTTACCAGTACTTTCATCAACCTGGGTTACCAGTACTTTCATCAACCTGGGTTACCAGTACTTTAATCAACCTGGGTTACCAGTACTTTAATCAACCTGGGTTACCAGTACTTTTATCAACCTGGGTTACCAGTACTTTTATCAACCTGGGTTACCAGTACTTTTATCAACCTGGGTTACCAGTACTTTTATCAACCTGGGTTACCAGTACTTTTATCAACCTGGGTTACCAGTACTTTTATCAACCTGGGTTACCAGTACTTTTATCAACCTGGGTTACCAGTACTTTTATCAACCTGGGTTACCAGTACTTTTATCAACCTGGGTTACCAGTACTTTTATCAACCTGGGTTACCAGTACTTTTATCAACCTGGGTTACCAGTACTTTTATCAACCTGGGTTACCAGTACTTTTATCAACCTGGGTTACCAGTACTTTTATCAACCTGGGTTACCAGTACTTTTATCAACCTGGGTTACCAGTACTTTTATCAACCTGGGTTACCAGTACTTTTATCAACCTGGGTTACCAGTACTTTTATCAACCTGGGTTACCAGTACTTTTATCAACCTGGGTTACCAGTACTTTTATCAACCTGGGTTACCAGTACTTTTATCAACCTGGGTTACCAGTACTTTTATCAACCTGGGTTACCAGTACTTTTATCAACCTGGGTTACCAGTACTTTTATCAACCTGGGTTACCAGTACTTTTATCAACCTGGGTTACCAGTACTTTTATCAACCTGGGTTACCAGTACTTTTATCAACCTGGGTTACCAGTACTTTTATCAACCTGGGTTACCAGTACTTTTATCAACCTGGGTTACCAGTACTTTTATCAACCTGGGTTACCAGTACTTTTATCAACCTGGGTTACCAGTACTTTTATCAACCTGGGTTACCAGTACTTTTATCAACCTGGGTTACCAGTACTTTTATCAACCTGGGTTACCAGTACTTTTATCAACCTGGGTTACCAGTACTTTTATCAACCTGGGTTACCAGTACTTTTATCAACCTGGGTTACCAGTACTTTTATCAACCTGGGTTACCAGTACTTTTATCAACCTGGGTTACCAGTACTTTTATCAACCTGGGTTACCAGTACTTTTATCAACCTGGGTTACCAGTACTTTTATCAACCTGGGTTACCAGTACTTTTATCAACCTGGGTTACCAGTACTTTTATCAACCTGGGTTACCAGTACTTTTATCAACCTGGGTTACCAGTACTTTTATCAACCTGGGTTACCAGTACTTTTATCAACCTGGGTTACCAGTACTTTTATCAACCTGGGTTACCAGTACTTTTATCAACCTGGGTTACCAGTACTTTTATCAACCTGGGTTACCAGTACTTTTATCAACCTGGGTTACCAGTACTTTTATCAACCTGGGTTACCAGTACTTTAATCAACCTGGGTTACCAGTACTTTAATCAACCTGGGTTACCAGTACTTTAATCAACCTGGGTTACCAGTACTTTAATCAACCTGGGTTACCAGTACTTTAATCAACCTGGGTTACCAGTACTTTAATCAACCTGGGTTACCAGTACTTTAATCAACCTGGGTTACCAGTACTTTAATCAACCTGGGTTACCAGTACTTTTATCAACCTGGGTTACCAGTACTTTTATCAACCTGGGTTACCAGTACTTTAATCAACCTGGGTTACCAGTACTTTAATCAACCTGGGTTACCAGTACTTTAATCAACCTGGGTTACCAGTACTTTAATCAACCTGGGTTACCAGTACTTTAATCAACCTGGGTTACCAGTACTTTAATCAACCTGGGTTACCAGTACTTTAATCAACCTGGGTTACCAGTACTTTAATCAACCTGGGTTACCAGTACTTTAATCAACCTGGGTTACCAGTACTTTAATCAACCTGGGTTACCAGTACTTTTATCAACCTGGGTTACCAGTACTTTTATCAACCTGGGTTACCAGTACTTTTATCAACCTGGGTTACCAGTACTTTTATCAACCTGGGTTACCAGTACTTTTATCAACCTGGGTTACCAGTACTTTTATCAACCTGGGTTACCAGTACTTTTATCAACCTGGGTTACCAGTACTTTTATCAACCTGGGTTACCAGTACTTTTATCAACCTGGGTTACCAGTACTTTTATCAACCTGGGTTACCAGTACTTTTATCAACCTGGGTTACCAGTACTTTTATCAACCTGGGTTACCAGTACTTTTATCAACCTGGGTTACCAGTACTTTTATCAACCTGGGTTACCAGTACTTTTATCAACCTGGGTTACCAGTACTTTTATCAACCTGGGTTACCAGTACTTTTATCAACCTGGGTTACCAGTACTTTTATCAACCTGGGTTACCAGTACTTTTATCAACCTGGGTTACCAGTACTTTTATCAAGTTAGGATTGTTTTACTTTCAATTGAAAGGATGTGTGCAAAAAGGGCACAAGTGATTCTTGATCACATTCTAAATTCTCCCTTAGAAAACAAAGAAATTGTAGAAGAATATTAAGTATTGGTGTCAGAGTATGATTAAGTTAAAGTATTGACCCAAAAGACTGACTTACATTTGTAACTAAATTAAGCTACATGTACGTATATTATATATTATTTTAAATATTGTACTAATGAAATAATGCAATATTTAATTTTATAATGCAGGAGCTGATTTCACAGAAGTATAAACTGCTGGACCTATAGTAACTGCTAATGTCTGCTTTAACTTATGGTTTGACCAGATTGAAAGTCTGACGTTAGCAGTCTGTCCCAGCATTAATATTTATGCAACTGTCCCTGATTCTGAACTTCATATCTAAAGCAACTGAAACTTCAGAATCTAGTCAAATTGTTAGCTACTGAAAAGTGCTTTCATCTACAAATGTAAATATTGATAGAATCTATAATTATAATAGTGATATTAACTTGGTGACAGTACTGCTACAGTGCCGCTCGAAAGTAAGTGTGCAGACACGCGGGCAAATCCGCAGGCAGTCCGCGGGCAGTCTGTTTGTCATGAATTCGAATTTGTCACGCGTTAATCCTGGTGAAAGAAAGGTTAAAATACAAAACTGTGCAATTAACACGTACGCTTGCTTCGGATCCCGATATTTCGGATCACGTTTTCGTTTGACAATAAACGAAATGTCGTCGAAATGTCGCTCGCAGGTTGGCGATATGTCCCCTTGGCATTCGAATTTTCGGGTATCTGATCGATTCTTCGTCGAAATTTCGAACGAAAAGTTGCCCGAAATTTCGATGAAAATTTCGTCGACATTCGTAGGAACAAAGAGCCAAATTCGTCGAAATACGTTTGCATGACTTTTGCACAATACTGTATAAGCTCAAAATTTATTAATGTGTTTCTTGCTTGTTTATACACATACTCCCTCGACACTACAGTTATTTTGTGTAATGGCTTGGTGTAAAAATGGATTGATTCAATAAATTTTAACCTTGATACACAGGTACACATTTTACACGCTTAAGGTTTAGTTTGTGTTCGAACATCGTAGATGTGCGATAGAAGCTGGAAGAAACTTGAATATGGGCAGTCTGCCTGAATCTTGCCCGCGGACTGCCTGAAGTGTGCCTGCGGACTGCCTGAAGTGTGCCCGCGGACTGCCTGAAGTGTGCCCGCGGACTGCCCGCAGACTGCCCGCAGACTGCCCGCAGACTGCCCGCAGACTGCCCGCGGACTGCCCGCGGGCGTCTGCACACTTACTTTCGAGCTGCACTGTAGCTAGCTGTAACATATATATATACCGCCTCCCTCAACCACTGAGTCACTATCCTCTCCCAATGCCGAGGCCAAGGTTAAAGATCTTTGCTGTATTTATATTACATTTTATTGTAGGTTGTAAAATTCATTAATAATTAATGAGGCTGAAAACCAATCCCAGGTCAGTATTCAGATCACATGCACAGTACAGTAAATCCCAATAAAGATCAAGTAGCTAAAAGCACGGGAGGGTTTGAAAAGGCAGCAGGGAAAGGCTGGGGTTGATGAATTATTAATTAGCAGCCTAATACGTATTCATAACTTTGATAAAGATCTCTAATTCAGCTAATACGTATGCATAAACTTTGATAAAAATCCTTAACTCAATTACCCTATATCATTATGACGTCACGGCTTGTTTATGAGGGGGACAGAATCGACTTGAACAATATAATTTTGAACTAAATCTGCTCAGCTGAGGAAAATTTAACTTCGAATTGTCTGGTTTCCAGATATCAGCTGTATCAATGTTTATCCCACAATATTTACCGTATTTGGTGGCTGTTACCGCTATTCTACGTTCTACAAAATGCATTTGATAGCGATTTCCTTTGTGTTGTTGCTGTTTTGTCCCTGTTTTGTCCCCCTCCCACGACCGTGATCCTTAGCGTTTAAACAATAGATTGTTTTGATATGACGTCATAGTGATATAGGTCAATTAATTACAGCAAAGGAGACCCAAATCATCCCAAAACTGATCGATTAATCACACACAACAACAAATACAACGTCTTAAGGGGATATCGCTCACCATTGTGCTTGGCAACTTCGCAAATGAACTTGCATAACCAAAAGTTGAGACTGCATGCCTACATGTGTTCTATTCTGACCGTCAGGTCTTCAACGTTGTCAAAATCAAGCCCGTCCAAGCCAACTGATTCCAGTTCTGCTACTTTATTTTGTCGCTTTTGTTGCCACTCCTCAAAGAGTTTTCGACCCCATTTGGTGTTGTATTGCGTACTTTTTGGAATAACCCCCGACACTAAAGACCTCTCTTGAACCTCACTTTTTGGAGAGCGAAATCGACTGGACATGCTTACACCGAATCAACTTCCAACTGAAAGTAATTAAAATTCAATTTGGAGCTAGTTGCAACTCCTATGGGACACAACTGGTTCATGATTAACAATCTGTGAACTGTTGAAAATCATGGAACAATTATGTTCACTGCATTGTTTGTTTCATTTCACAAGCACGATGGCATTTCACAATTGCGATTAAATATAGGTTTCCATTGTTCATTTCTCTAAGTAAAAATATTCATTTCACAAGTAAGATAAAATACATGTATTTGCGTCCGATCTTTATGATCATTTACAATGGCTCGCCGAAGTGGCTCGCCATTGTAAATGACCATAAAGATCTTCCGCTCATATTTTATCTATTACTTATCATTAAACTATAGTATATACATGTACAGTGTAATGTAACTCCAAAGAGTACAAGTTTGTGCTTGTTGGACTGTACATTATGTAACTCTCACCTGTAGTAGATGTAACGTGCCAGTCAAGTTGTTGTGGTAGTAGTGCACCGGTATTTGTACTGATTCCCCTACAACCTTCAAGCCAGCGAAATGCAAAACAGCATCAAACTTATGCTGGAAAAAGAAACAGAAAATTATCATCAAATGCAGGACATATTTATTTATAAGCTGTTGGCCTTGTCTCCTTCCACTTCTAATCAATAAGAGGGGACTTAATTAGAAGAACCTGAGTGTTGTGCAACTTCATGAAAGAGTAGGGTATTGTCTCCTGGCACAACAGCCTGGTATTCTGGTGGTACTAACACTCTTGATTGTATGGCAGCACTTTGTGCCACAATAGTAGTCCATATCTGAAGTGCATTTGAATATACATGTATTTATAAATAAATTTATATAGTAATGTTACCCTTAGTAAAATCTTTAAAACCTAGCTTACATGTAGGTTTAGGCAGAAAGTAACAGTGAGAGTTAATAATGAATGTTCCATGCCATTCTAACTTTTTAACTTTTAGTTTATTACATCATATACATGTAGCTACCTGTATAGGTGTAACATGTATACAGTTTTAATAACAAATGATTCTGATCTTCACTCACTACTTGGCAGTCAACCTTTCCCTGATTAGCATTCATTGTTGGTGATGATATCAAGAATTAACCCTTTAGCCCCAAGGGTGATCAAAGGGAAGCAGGCAGATAATGAGTATTTGTTGTCGATCAAAATGTATCCAAATGTATAGAAAAAAGAATTTGGATGTCACTTTTGGGGCTGAAAGAGTTAAGAACTTTGGTCCTTCACCTTTAATCCAAAGCCTGTAAAAACAATTAACCACAATAAGAATTACGATTTTAGATGAGTACTGTGGTGTACTGTATATTAGAAGTTCCGTGCGGTTTGCTAAACCAGAAACTGACAAATATTTTTCTACATCCCACTTCTTTTTCTACCAAAATGACGGTTTCGTGAGTGATTGTGTTGAATAGGGTATTGAGAAGCACTCCAACATCAAACAT
Organism: Actinernus sp. WN-2022; assembly: GCA_030867875.1. Taxonomy (NCBI): domain Eukaryota; kingdom Metazoa; phylum Cnidaria; class Anthozoa; order Actiniaria; family Actinernidae; genus Actinernus; species Actinernus sp. WN-2022. The sequence continues at coordinate 37,654,849 of JAOWCC010001368.1, forward strand.
TTTAGAATGATAAAATTCGAAAAGGGATTAACAAGACCCGGGACATGATCATGTGAGTTTTGTTGTTCCAAAAAGGTAAAATGTTTGAATTAATTATCACTAGTACAGTATGTTGCCCTAATTCCGGCCGGTCCCAATTCCAGCCCCTTAACTTTGAAACTCGATTATTCTCCGTAAACTATAAATAAATAACAAACGACACAATACAATAAATTATTGTTTGGTGTGCTTTCGTAAACTATTGTTGTGGGCTTCCTGTCATCTTGTTAGGCGGGAAAATCCAAGCTTTTGTAAAGGTAAGTAGAGTCTCAATTTCTGCAAGTGTGTCTTTTGATTGTACTTTGAATTGGATATGTGAAAAGTAGGGTATGTGAAATGTAGGGTATGTGAAATGTTGATTTTTGGCATAGGTGAAACTCTAAAGATTACCTCAGTTCTGAGCGGGAAATTAGTCTGAAAGGTTTCAAATTACGGAGTGCAACTTCAACTAAATGTCTGCCTGTATTTTCGTTTGGTGTGCCTAATTCTGGCATGGCGGTATTGTTTCTAATTTTGGAGCCCATACTAAACTGTAAACAAGCGTTTTTATCGTGTTTATTGCACTGAGGGTCATACATTGTAGAAACAGGTGGGCGTATCTGAAATGCATGAAAGCCCTCTCCACCGCAATCAAAATGACAATGCAAACCATTTTGCAATATCCAAAGATGAGCGATTGAGCGAACAGATCAGTAGTTGTCATCGTGGGCGCAGTTGTTGTAATACAGGGATCCTGATTCATATTTTTTCATCTCAAATACCTTCCCAGGTTCAGAATCTTACCAAGATCTTGCCAAGATCTTACCAAGATGTTGCCATGATCTTGCCAAGATCTTGGTAAGATCTTATATAAAAACTTGCAATATCCTGCCAAGTTTCTGCAAGATCTTGCAAGATCTTGCAAGATCTTAACAAAATCTTGCAAGTTTTTTATAAGATCTTACCAAGATCTTGTAAGTTCTTAATAAGATATTGCAAAATCTTGGCAAGATCTTACAAGATCTTGATAAGATCTTACATTATCTTATTAAGATCTTACAAGATCTTGTTGAGATCTTGGTAAGATCTTATATGATCTTGGCAAGATCTTACAAGATCTTGTTAAAATATTCAGACGATCTTGTCAAGATCTTGGTAATATCTTATCAAGATCTTGTAAGATCTTGCCAAGATCTTAAGAACTTACAAGATCATGATAAGATCTTACATTATCTTATTAAGATCTTACAAGATCTTGTTGAGATCTTGGTAAGATCTTATATGATCTTGGCAAGATCTTACAAGATCTTGTTAAAATATTCACACGATCTTGCCAAGATCTTGGCAATATCTTATCAAGATCTTGTAAGATCTTGGCAAGATCTTATTAAGAACTTACAAGATCGTGGTAATATCCTATAAAAAAACTTGCAATATCTTGATAAGATCTTGCAGAAACTTGGCATGATCTTGCATGTTTTTATATAAGATCTCACTAATATCTTGGCAAGATGTTTTTAAGACCTTGTTAACATCTAAGTTGCAGAATCTTGTTAAGATCTTACGAGATCTTGTTAATATCAGTGAAGAGATTGTGTAAGATATCAACAAGATCTAGTAAAATTTTAACAAGATCCTATAAGTCCTTAACAAGTTTTTAAAAGATCTTGCAGGATTAATTTAAATTGATTTTCTAATGCTCAAATCCTGTTTAGAAAACAGGGGTGATTCCTTAAAATTTATCAAGTGTCCACTCATAATTTTCAAAATAATTGTATTCTTTATTTAGAAATAACTCTATGGTATTTTTAATTGTTACAATGTAGTTGTAATAACATCTCTGATTTTGTTACAGCATACAGTATACATTGTACGTACATGCATGTAATCGATGGAAAACTAAGAAGTCAAAATATATTAAGTACATTTGTAACATACTTGAATCTTGCAATAAGTGCTAATAAACTATTTGCTAGTGCAAAATAAATCAAAGGAATTCAAACCAAAATATTTAATTGATTTACATGTACATGTAAGTATAAAGTACATATGACATAAATTTGACTGCTAAACAGTCATTGTTGATAAAATGAAAAATGGAGCAATAAGGGTTGTGGACTGTATTAGGTAATTAACAGATAAAAGGAGTTTGATTGGATATTAGAGCAGGTTCCAATTGAGTGTCGATAGTTTTCGGTGTTTGCTTTGGTTTTGTGTTTACTTAGGTTTTCTATTGGCTGTGAAAATGTTTTGTAATCAGTCAGCGAATCAAATTCCAGAGTAAAACCAATCGTGGTTTTGGATTTGGTCCGTCACGCCATCAATCCACAATTGCGTTTACTTTTCCTCCTGATTGGTTGCTTTCTCATGCCAGTGACACCAATCAGTATTTACTTTAGCTAGTGATTGGTTCATTGTAATTGCTTTGGTTTTACTACAGTCAATTGAAACCTGATCTATACATGTAAATGAATAATACAACTTAGTAAATACATACAATCATTAGATAGATAGATATAGATGATAGATCCACTTAACACTTGCTGTGCTTTCACAATATACTTTCAGCTGAATGCATCCCAAATATATGGCATGCAAGTTTTCCACTTGTAATAATACATTATTATTATTATTTGTATTATTATTATGCTTTTAATTAAACTTGCAAAATTAATCAGTCTCCCAAGTTGAAGTTGCCTTCCTGTACTTGTATGAAAAAACTATACCACTAATATGCAAAATAATATTTTGAAATGTATTGCACACCATCATCAAAACATGAAAAGGGTTATTAAAACATAACAATAGCGCTGCGCGTGAGTGACGTCACCAAAATTAAGACCCCGCATGACTCAGACAAACAAACCACTTTTCGCGTAAGAACTTACAAGAATTGACCAGCACTTCAGTTCGTCGTCTGACTATTCTACCAAAAATGACGGCTTTCCTGCATTATATTCCGAAAGAGAACCTGATGATTGTACTGTCGAACAGCTTAAATGTTGGCTAAAATACAGAGGATTGAAACAAAGCGACAAACGGCAATCTTATCAAGCGAGGTGCAAAGATGGCGCGAAATACAGTGTTTGTATGGGAATCTGATGCCAAATAATTCCCGTAAAATCGAATTTCTGGACTATTCACTGCCTGAAAACTTTAGATAACAGGTAAGAGATTAACTGATCAAAATTTGAGGGATGTAGTTATACTGGGAAGCGTGCAATCGTGTTTTCAGTTTCCCATACATTTCGGCTGTTTAAAGCAACGAATCAAAGGTATAGAAAACTGAAAACACGATTGCACGCTTCCCAGCACAGCTACATCCCTCAAATTTTGATCAGTTAATCTCTTACCTGGTATCTAACGTTTTCAGGCAGTGAATAGTCCAGAAATTCGATTTTACGGAAATTATTTGGCATCTGATTTCCATACGAACACTGTATTTCGCGCCATGTTTGTCTGACCCTTGTCTTGTGCCAGACAATCTATTTTTAGAAACTGTGCGCAGCGCTATTAGAAACTCTGATATACTTCCTCTGATTATTCATCCAGTGTCCCAGACTGAAAAATGAACCCTAACTTAAACCTTATTATCACCTCCCCTTCATTATTAATGTTCGAAGTGTCTCACCCCGAAGACTTAAACCTTATACCAGAAAATTCTGATTATCACCTCTCCCTCTCCCTCCTCTGGTTACATAGGCCAATCAATCTGGTGATGCAACTCAGCCACTGTCTGGGTCACAAAATTATGAAATTGGGTTAACCCTTTCAATCCCAAGAATGCCATATGGCACTTAATTACTAGTTACTTGCTTTGGGAGTTTAAGTCTGACTAAGTTCACAGAGCAATGCCTGTGAATGTAAAATCTCATCCGGTTTTTGATTATCACTCAGCTGCACTAGCTCTCCTGTGTAGACTTGTTCAGGTCCAGTTTTAGCCATCTATCCCTTTCTATCTGCTTTGCCCTATGAGAAAACAACAACATATATATATTGAGAGAGAGCTCTTGACCCATCAATAAGTAAATTATAAGTAACTAATAATCATAAAAAATAGACTCGGTAATACTGACAAGTACATACAGTAGAACCCTGCTATCTCTAACTCTAAAGGGAAACGATAAATTGTTCGAGATAGCCGGGGTTGATTTAAGGTAAGGGAAGACACGAACTGTTCGAGATAGCAGGGTCTTCGAGAAAAAAACTATTAAAAAAACGAGGCCAAATCCACGGGAAACAGCGTTTTGTTCGAGATAATTAACCGAGTTAGAGATAGCAGGGTTCTACTGTTTTATTTTCTGGTTTATATACCTATTAACAAAGGGCTATTAATACACACATACCGTACAAATTATAACCCCCACTCTCTAATTTACATGCATACTCCTAGTCTGGTCTCTATTAATTTAATATAAGCAAAAGTACGTAGGGCCAAACAAACTTCAATGGAAAACCGGCAAAACTTGGGTGTATGTTTATTTGTGAATCTGCTACACAAACATAGTATTAGTCGTTTACATGTGAGCCAGTATAAAAGCCAAAGAGAAAACCCTTTACCTTAGGCAAGGGCGATCGAGATGCATGTACATGTACAACGACTGAAAGATATTAAAACTTGCATGACCACGGAGAGCGATGAGAGGTGAACAGTATATTAATTTACAACCGATTTCAATAGGGAAATGTTCAACATACTGTAAGTGTAAGAACTTACTTATTTGACACAGACATGCTTTGAAAACGGTTTTACTTTTTTCCTGGTTTTGAGATACTGAATCAAATAATTTAGTCCAAATAACTCAAATATTATAGACTTCGAGTACTGAATCGAAACGGGAATCATCGAGAACATGTTTTGCGTGGATGCACGTAACACTGAAATCGGTTGTAAAGTTGTAATCAGCGTGCTTTTCTGAGCGAAATTGACAATGCTGCAACTTACCTTCGATTCTCTGGAATCCTGGAGATTGTTATAAAAGAAATAGAGTTTGATAACGCTAAAACCATACCAAAAGACAGAGAGTTTGCCGCAAACGGACTTCACGGGAAGATAATGACGGTTGAAGAGAAATATTAGACTTCAATATTTGAGCGCCAAATGTGCATCCGTGTCGGATTGGGTTTCCGCGACGTGATTGGTTGAAAGTACATGTACACTATTAATACCCGGATGCTGAGTATTTCCTGGAGAAACGCCGTCCATTTGCGCGGTTTTCTTATTTAAAAAAAAAACTGCTTCAGGATGGCGATCAGTTGAAACCAAAGACAAAACAAAACTTCACAGAGTCGGAGGAACGTGATTGTTAGGAGCTTGATTGAATACTTTGAAGTGGGAGAATTAGATTGACAAACAGTTCTGTGGCGTATAGACGTTTCTGATAAAGAGATATTCACACTTGCTTGGAATAGTGAACCACCGAAACATGTGTCGTTCCAGTAGTGTCCCGGTCCAGTTGAACTTGAAGTGCAATGAACTCAGACGAAGAAACAACGAATCATATGGTGGAAACAAAGACCTGGGTCTGCAGGTACAAATTAAGAACGTACAACGTAATTAAAAGTACCTTTGCTTTGCATTTAAGTTGAGTTAAGTTTAATTTTGTTATCAGCTAAAATCAGTTTTTGAACAACTTAAAATGGTATTATTGTCACATTAATATTAATATGCATGCTGGGCTTTGGCCTTTGTTTATCACTTATGTAGCAACTTATTGATTGTTTTAATCCATGAACTTCATGCATGCTACCCTGGTTCCAGAGGGGCTCAGGTACGAATATACTGTAATGTGCCGCGATCGAAAGGGTTTTGATTCCCCTAAGGAATGCGTGAAACGAAATATTAAACAATTACAAATGCCAGCCAATTGAAACTAGCCCGGCGAATATATTGTTGTACAATTACATGGAAAAAAGCTCATATCAGCCTACTTGACCTGACTGATGATCCTTTTTGTCGAGTTCTCATGTAATTTCGGAATTGATTTTTGACATGTTCCACCAGCAAGCCTGGCCTGGTTTTTCCGATTAATGTTAATCAACAACAACAGCTTTATTTGTACTCTAGATTATTAAAATTAGATAAATACACTAAAATAAGTAAAAGAACTGTTATAGCCGTGTTATTATTGGTTAAATGTTAACCAAGGATTCTGGTTCTCTTTGTAAAAGGTGTCTTCCTGCAATCTAGGATTACAATTTTAATATAAATGTACCATTTATTCCTCAGTCATCTAATAATAAGTTATTAACCAAAAATTTGCATTCGTCAAGTTAAAATTTCAAACAAATGAGTTACCTTAATCCTGGAATCAAGCTTCAAATAACCGGTCGGCCAGGATTTTATTATACCTGTACATTTGTATTTAAACCATATATTTGACATAAAAATACTCACTTCATATATATATATATCAATGGTTGTTTTTGAATTATGTTACAGAATTGCAGTATGATTTTATTTTGAGAATGATGGATCAAACATGAGGAACACCTGGATGAATCCAAAGAGTGTCCCACATACGTGTACATGTACATTCTATGAAGATCAGGGCAATATTGAATGTTATTTAGTGGCAGCGCATAACCAAAGATTAGCTGACCCTATAATACCTGCAGGCAGATCAAACCTGCTACAATGTTTATATTTTTATACATGTAAATGTATCTGATGGCCGTGGTGCAAAAATTATATGAAGAAAACTTGTCGTGAGACACAAGTTATCATTGATAGCTATTTGTATAGAAGTCCTGTTTTTAGCAGTTGTGTGTTCATTGTCACAAAGAGAACAATTTATTATTGGTTGGAGTTCCAATTTGTTCTATATCAAGCTGGAGATGCATGCGACTTGTTGAAATGACCAGGAGAAAATAACAAAATATAATTTGTAATTAATCATTTATTCAGCAAAACACATCAAGCAAGTATTATATTTTCTTATGATATATGAATTCATTGACATAAAAACACTCAAAAGCAATAAATCTCTCGGTGCTGTGCCCTCTAAATTAAGTCATTTGCTTTCTTGTGTTTTGATTACATTGTGTAGATTTGTTCTTTGACCCCCTCCCCTCTGGATCTTCTGAAATGGACACCCAAATTGTACCCCCCCCCCCCCCCTCCTCTCCGGAATTTACAGACTTTTGCCACATGGACCCCCCAACCCTTTGGAACTTCCAGCTATGATTGTATATAAATAAAACAAACATGATTATGATACAATATTCATGCACGAGATACAAATAATTACTAGTATATAAAGCAGTTTTAATCGCGGAAGACCTGTTCTTAGCGCATGAGGCCTGGAGTTCCTAGGCAAAATGGCCGCTTTCTTGTTTTGTCGTCCATCCAGCGATGTCTTACGTACTACTCAGGAATCGCTTTGGCTTTAAGGAAAGGAACTTAAAATGGATTGTCTTGAAAGTACTCTAAAACAGAGAAAAGATTTTGAGACAACTTATTTGAATTGTACAGAAGAAATGCAATGATCATCGAAAGACATCAGTCACGTGGTTACGATTACATGCGTTACCCACTGGAAGTTTGGGCAGATTGACCCCCCCCCTTTCTGGAATTTTCAGTCCCTTCTGTTGGGGGGGGGGGGCTAATGGATATTTTCTGGAACTACACATTATCAAAAACTCCAACTCCTTTTTTTATCAACAGGATCAACAGCAACAGGATCTTGCTCATAATATTGCATGCACTGTTCACTTTACAAAATCTTGGCAAGATCTTGTTGCAATCTTGGCAAGATCCCACCAAGATCTTCCCAAGATTTAATGCCCAAACTCTTGGCAAGATCTTGGTAAGATCTTGGTAAGATCTTGCCAAGAATTAATGTACAAACCCTTGGCAAGATCTTTTTGCAATCTTGGCAAGATCTTGGTAAGATCTTTCCAAGAATTAATGTACAAACCCTTGGCAAGATCTTGGTAAGATCTTGCCAAGAATTAATGTACAAATCCTTGGCAATATCTTGTTTCAATCTTGGCAAGATCCCACCAAGATCTTCCCAAGATTTAATGCCCAAACTCTTGGCAAGATCTTGGTAAGATCTTGGTAAGATCTTGCCAAGAATTAATGTACAAACCCTTGGCAAGATCTTTTTGCAATCTTGGCAAGATCTTGGTAAGATCTTTCCAAGAATTAATGTACAAACCCTTGGCAAGATCTTTTTGCAATCTTGGCAAGATCTTGGTAAGATCTTGCCAAGAATTAATGTACAAACCCTTGGCAATATCTTTTTGCAATCTTGGCAAGATCTTGGTAAGATCTTGCCAAGAATTAATGTACAAATCCTTGGCAAGATCTTGTTTCAATCTTGGCAAGATAATTCCAAGATCTTGCCAAGATTTTCTACATTAAGTCTTACCAAGATCTTGTTGCAATCTTGCCAAGATCATGCCAAGATCTTGCCAAGAATTATCATGTTCAAGATCTTACAAGATTTTACCAGAATCTTGCCAAGATCTTGCCAAGATTATGATCTTCCTAAGATCTTACCAAGATCTTACCAAGATCTTACCAAGATCTTACCAAGATCTTACCAAGATCTTACAAGATCTTACAAGATCTTACAAGATCTTACAAGATCTTACAAGATCTTGTCAAGATTCTCAACCTGGGTTGACAAGCAACCACTGGAGTTTCTAGTTGAAATAAGCCGAGAAAATATCGTCAAAACTTCAAGTACACATATTTATTCTTATCGGCCGGAATTAGGGCAACCCTACCAGAATTAGGGCAACCAATTTGAACAATATTTTTAGAAATAACTTGGTTAAATCGTGAAGAAAACGAATCAAAACTTTACAATAGGGTTAATGAAGGAATAAGCTAATCTCGTAGGAAATTTCCAGATCGATGCTTTTATTCAACTTCAAGGTAAGTTATAATGATAAATGCAAAAACTGGCCGGAATTAGGGCAACACACTGTACAGTGACTCTCAATGAAGCTAAGTCCATCTCAACTCTTGAAGAAATTTCAGTTGAAGCTTTCATAAATAGTTTCTTCAAATATATCTTGGAATATATAATCAAGTATACTAACTACAGGGCTCCAACTATTATCCCCTTATAGGCTATAGATAGCATAAACTTTCGCTCACCTAGTACTGCACACATTTCTTCAGGAATTCATCTCTCTCCAGAACTGAAACTGCCTCTCCTCACTGAAGACCTTCTACATGTAAGTGCAACAAAATGGCCTCTTGCTATTTGAAATGTGCAACTGTTACCAAATATGGGTATAGACTTGGTTCTAGGCCACTCGGTTGAAGCACAGGCAGCCCAAGCCAAAACGTTTATAGAATCGTTAAACACAACAGTACTACACAGGTAATATTTCATGACTTTGTTTCTTGTTTTACTACAGTTTCAGATTTTTTCTAAAAAATCCCATACATTCCTAAATCAATAGCTTGGACTGCCTGTGGTTAAAATGGAACTTTGTGTCTTCCATGTTTATATCAATTGGGGAATTGTTTTAGAATCAGGTTGGTTTGACCGGGTGGAATAAATATTGAACTAGTTGAATATGATCGATGGTCAAATTGAACTAGTTTGTTTTGACTCATGGTCAAATTGAACTGAATGGTTCAACTGCAACATATACCTGCAGTATAACAGAACAGCAGACTAAATTGTCAACGTGTGTTACATGAATAAGTAGTGTTTATACGGTAAAAAGTCAACTTCATAATTTACATACATGTACGAGGAAAACAAAAATATTAAATTACGTATATATACTAGGGGAGCAGAGAATGAAAGTCACCGTGCTTGAACTGGGCACTCCTAAAGACTGCTAAATTCAGCTAATAATTATTTCCTTTGGTTATAATGCTAAGAGGATTTCAAACGAAAGTGCCTTTCATCTTCAATCTCATCAGGGACACACCATGATCTGAAGTAGTATATAAAGTAGCGGTTCTGGTACAGCACCTCCGTTTTCATTTTTATGTCACATGTATGACCCCCTTTTTCATATTTCGACCCTATCCAGCACTTCCGTTTTTTATTGCATTTTGACACCCAATTAGAGGAAGGGCTAGTATAAGGTATTGTACTATGCTCACGTTCGTCTGAGTACCCGACCTTAGGCACTTTATTGTATTTTGACACCAATTAGTACGCAGCATGTAACCAATCCCAACTTATTATCTTCAGGGTACCATAGTGAGCTGCAAATATTCATAGAGTCTTCTACCGGCATCGATATTACCTTTTTTGCTGATATCGATTAATGCGATAAATATCGTCCTATCCCTCTCCTCCCTAGTTAACTGGAACTGATTGATGAGCCATTTAGCGATATCGAGATGATCATTTTTGCAGGCATAGTATAGCGCAAAATTATCTCGAGCACGTGCATCCTCTATGGTGAGCTGGAAACGCTCGGTGAGCCATTTAGCGACATCGAGATGCCCCCCATAACAGGCATAGCATAGTGCAAGGTTATCTCTATCGCGGACATCCTGCGCGGTAAGCTGGAAATGCTTCGTGATCCATTTAGCGCTATCGAGATAACCCTCATGACAGAGGATGCCTAGTTCTCGACGCGCATCCACGGTGGAAATACCGAAAGTCCTAACTAAATCTTCCCGATTGCAAGCGTCTCCGAAATCGTACGTGAGGATTCGCAAGATCAGTATTCGACCTACATTTTTGTAGCGGGCTAGAGATGCCGCATCATCTAATCGTTTCGAAGTCAAAGACACGCTTGCAAAAGCCCAGGGCCCTGCGTGCTCTACGATCTTAGTCAAGATTTCTAGAGGGAGGTCCAACATATTAGCCATTGTTATTGGGTATATACTATGTGAACCCTTTCTCTAATAGGGTAGAATTATTAGAATGTATGAGAGGGCCCACTTTATTATCGTTTAAACAGCAATTAGAGAAAGGCTAGTATAAGGTATACATCGAACGATGGCTGAGATAATAACTTGTAGTTGGTTGATGCGGGGTAAGGACACGAAATGTGTAAGGAACTGTTCTAAGATATCAGAGTACTGTGCTCAACACAACTTCCAGATTCAAAGAGGGAGCACCATATTCGTTCCATGTTCGAAGTGTGGCCGTGGTTGTCGTACTAGTTACGGACTTTGTACAAAGTGTGGTGCACCACAGCGCCGCATCATTCCCGAGAAGAAATACCTGGAAACGAAATGCCGCACTAAGGATTGCTTTTCAAAGGTGTTGGCGGAATTGAAGAACCATAAGGTATTTCTAGATAATTAGAAAATCGCAATATGAAAAAGGAAAAGAAGAAGAAAGAGAAACCAGCATCATGTCTCTCTTTCTTCTTTTTTTCTTATATTAGATAATAGATAGACCCGATAGTATACACCACTAGTATGGATGATCCTCTTGGCTTGCTTGGTGGTGCCAGCCTACCTATGTTTGGTATTAATCCTCCTATTCCACGACTACATATCAATCCCCCTGAAACATGCCCCGAATGTCTATGTCCAATGAAGGTGCTAGGAACTGAATTCATATGTTCCACCTGTGGCCTTGTTTCCGAGGCCGATTAAGCGAAGAAACGATCGACGTTACTACTCGGTTGCTCCGGACAGCTTTCGGTATCAACACGATCTAGATCGTATGAGCCCAACAGATTACCAAGAACTTCAACTACGCACAGCTATGAGAGAACTACAGGCATACAACACTGCTTATAAACAAAGCCACAACCTCTCGTTTCCAACAAATGTATTAGTAGTCGCGGCCGACGCATTCATCCAAGCGAAGAAAGTTTGTGTCAAGCGTAGTCATGCTAAGAGAACTATTTTGGCTGCTCTACTTTACCACGCATGTATACAATGTGGGTTCGTTCGCTCTAAAAGTGAGGTTGCTCGTTTCATGCAACTCGACAACCAGCGTCTCTATAGCGGCAGCGTCTTTATACACTCTCTACATGCCGATGGCAAAATCGATGTTGACTTAAATGCCGATCACATCGGCTCCTCATATAGCAACTACGTTTACCAAACTCGACCTATCTGAAGCACATCTCCAATAAATAGTCTATGAGATCGTTAATACAGCAAGCAAAGGCCATATAGGTCTCCAGGCCACTCCCGACTTCACACCAAAGTTGTTGGAGCAAGTTACGAGGTGCTACGTCGTTCAGGATCGTGTATATCTCTTATTGACGTTGTTAAACGATGTGGACACATAAGAGTTCGATCGTACATTTTATCAATGAGTTGCTTGCTTACCATTCCCACTTCGAGCCCATGGTCTAACTACCATGGTCTAACTACCAACCCACTAGGCCGCCTAACTTTGCTCGCATCTCTTCCCGAATTTCTCCCGCGCCAAAAGTTTTATGGCGAATTTCAACCCTCATTTTTCTGCTTCGGCAAGAATTATAGTGAACTCAACTTCAGACATCATGCAGGGCTTTCGACACGAGATCACTAATCGTATTAGCTTTCGATCTCGCCAACATAGCGGTTTTCTCATGCTTAGAAACTTTGACACCTAGCTTTTTAGCCCCAACAGCCGTAGAGGCCGAGATTACCCCACATAGTCCACCAACAACACCAATAGGTATACCCACTATAGCACCAAAGCCGGATAGAGCAACCGCCAAACCCGAGCTTGATAAAATCACAGATAGGCTACCTGTTGTCAAAGCAATACCATGAATGATTCCATACGCACGAGAATACTTTTTTCGCACACCTTCATAGTGTTTTTCTTGTGCTTCAATACTAGCAAGCGTGTCACACACCTTTTGCAGTCGAAAGCTCTCTCCAGATAGTGTAGGATTTGTTTGAATCGAATCGCTTCCCATCATATGTATATGCCTTAGCTTACTCAATCTTCAATACGTAGCTAATAGGTCTACCGAGGAAGTCTATGATGTTACCTTCCTCATCGCGAATTGTCAGTCGAAGTCTGTTCATAATCTCCCCTAGAGCTCGGACGGGGAGTGGGAGCAGTTGAAGCATATGTTACTTCTGCAAATCTTTCGCCTCGGATCTCTACGCTAGCTAGTACCGTTGAGCGCTTTCCCTCAAGAAGGGAGAATTCGGGATCCACCACGTCGCAGTGGACATCTTGGAGCATCATACTGCGGCTACCCACTTTGATTATCATATCGTTTATCCCCTCTTTTATACCTTTAACGCCCAATAGTGTGCAGAGATTTCTACTCAACGGGATTGATTGCTTGACGTTTAGGATTCAAACCTTCGTCGGTAGTGCTTTCACGAGTTCTACAATGCCAGCCTCGATTGCTGGTTTTAAGTATATTTGGATGCTTGCCATATCATGATGCCCTGCAGCGACACTGTGTGGAAAGCCCACACCTAGGGTATCCCACCAGAACGAAGCCATCTTTTCTAGGTTCCACCAACTATTCTCAAAGGTGACCTCAACTAGCGAAATGGTGTGGATACAAAGAGTTCGATCAAGGTAGACCGTATGGTCAGCCGAGGCGGTGGTGACATTTAAGATCATCATAGCGGAACTGCGCTTTGCAATAGTATTAAAGGCAAGCCACTATTATACATATATGTCGAAAGCTTCAATATGACAGAGGCGTGGCAACAGTTCAAGTATCTATTTCCTGAGGCCGTACTTGGTTGGTTTGAACCCACTTCTGATAACGTCAATTTTAATGACCAGGGGATATCCCACCGAGTGTTCACCGATGAAGGTCCCCCTACTAAGACAGGTGGAGGTAAGTTAATGGGTTGGCTTGGGCGCACAGGCAAGGCGCTTGACCTAGCCTTTGGTACCAAAACAGTTTATGAGGGGGTACTATTTGCGCGGAAGCACAAGGGTCTTTCCAAACACGATTGGAAAGAAGAAACTAAGAGGATCGCAGATGAAAACGCGAGAATCACAGTACTGAATGCCAATCTATTTGAGAAGTTCAAGAAAAAATACCCACACGCAGATTTTCACCGGTTTTATGCATCCACAGATGTAGATGGAGGCAAATATTCAACGAGTATCTCATTTCGAGACGGGGATTCTAGCTATGTGGTCTATGGCGATGATGTCGCCAAGCTACCTGCTACCATTCAAAAACGCATCGACGATGTGCTGTGGGGGGTGGTTGGGGGTTTCCCATCTACCTTAACGCGAGACAGAAGTGTGAAATATCCTGTTAAAGCAGCCCCAGATACTGAAAAAGCACAAGATATCGATCTCATTAATCTATGGATATACGCCACACCTACAAAGAAGTTCAAAGCAGGTGTCCCGAACATATTCAAGGAGACCGTCGTAAAGCACACGACATCACACGAGTCTTATCATTGGTTACACGGTCCGGATTTCAAATATTGGCCTCAACAGTTAAATTTCGCAACGTGGTGTGCGACTTCTGGATGTGGAGTGTCGCTGTTCGACCCTACATTCAAAACATATCCACCCGTTGTTCAAGGATTCCTACGATTTCACGTATAGTTCACAATACGAAGAATTCTACGCGAACTTAATGGTAAACATGGCGTGCCTCCACCTGGTGGCTCTGCTTTCAGGCAAACTGATAACCTTTACAGCAAAGCGGCTCTGGAGAAATTATGCATTGAATTCGAATTTGGTTTATCTCGAACGCCAGACTTTCGATGGCACGGGGGTAGGAATAACTGGCTAGGAGATATGTTCCTTTTATACCCAGGGCCGACGGGCTACATAAACGTCCATAAAGCTCGAAGCTATGACAAAGGGGCAGCCACATGGCCCAATGTCGGTAATTTATTTGCAGATGAGGGAGGTAAGGAGGACAAGGGCGATCTGGTGGCCTTTATTCGGAATGATGAACACGAAGGGAAACAATACAATTGGTTTACACCACCAGTCGGAAAGGGTTTGACAGATGCTGGATTGGGTAGGTTGAATCGATCTGTTGAGGCTTTTGGATATTGCATTCTAGGTGCCCAAAACAACCTGAATGGATCCATCATAGATAGCTTTAACGTCAAAGAAGAGTTTAAGAGGTTGGTTGAAACCGCTATTATTGAAAACGGTTTAGTGAGAAGCTACGAAAACTATAAGGGAGCTATACTAAAAACACATAAGAGGCTTGATCTAGCAATAGCTGTAGGGGTGCGGTTACTGCCAAGCAATCTGGTGTACTACCTTGGCAAGAAGGATGGTTATAAAAATCCAATCCCGAACGATATGGTGTTAGGTGTGAACGGTGTTAACGAGGAGGTCAACGGTTCCAAATCAAATCCTATGGACGGACCCACCAAAAAGACACAACTACCACACAGCGCAAATCAATAAGTTCCACCTATCACACTTAGCAAGAAAGCCCCCCATAGCACCGACTTACCAAATCCTACTCCACAACACGAGATCAATCTAGCAATGGTATCTATTGCTGCAGCTGGATCTGCTTGGTGGTTATTTCGCTAACGCCGTCTGAATTGCTCTATTACGAACACGACTACGGCTACGATTAACAACCAAGCGTTATTTGCTAGGAATCCCACAGCTTCACCAGCCACAGTAAATATGAAGCTTGCAATTGGTCCAATCATCCCAGATAGGATCTGCCCCAGCTTTTTTCCTATTGCTTTTAACGATTTGGCAACAGCTTTGGCGGCATCTTTGGCACTGTCGGCCAAGCTCTTTGGTAGTGCGGGAACTCCCTTCGTCAGATTGGAAACTATTGCACCAATCACGGTACCTACTACACCCAGTATGCCAGTTATACCAACCCCGTACTTCCTTAAAATAGCTTTGACCCTATCGCGAAGAGGCAAACGTTCTAGTAGGGCTTCTTCTCTGCGTTCTAGGACCGCCATTTCATCACGGATGGTGGCTATTTCATTCTTAGCTGCTTCTCTCTGATTTGGGGTTGATGTAGGGTCTTGAAGTATGCCTTCTCCTTGTTTGAGATGCTCAGCTTGCTTTTGCCGAGCTACAACGACTTCTTCTAATGCCTCTTTATTCGTAGGACCTAGAACACGCTTGAGGCCCTTACCTATCTTCTTATATCTCTCGCCCTCCCAGGTGGTCAAGGGGGTAGGATCCTTATCGCTTCCAAACTCGTGCACGTAGATTCTACCCCTTTCCTTCACATCATCCCATACGTATGCTATCTCAAGTACGCCCCGAATCCCCGCATCCTTATAGTATTCCCAGACGCCATCGAACAGCATCTGTTTAGCATCGAATGATACGCCTTGTTTGAAGATGAGATGTCGAGTGCTAAACTTCGGAGCCTCACCTTTCAGAGGTTCATCTTCAGAAGCTGGGATTTCCTCCAAATCTCTGTCACCATCCTTGCTAAATGAGGTTTCCTGAGTCTTCTTCAGCTTACCACCTTCTTTGTTATAGTCACGTCTGGTTTCCATGGGAATCGTTTCGCCCGGCTCCGGAGTCGTGTTTTTTGGAAACATTAATTTCCATTCCTCTTTGTCGACAGTACCATCATCATCGTAGCCTCCACCTGCTTCAGCTCCACCAGGATTTTCCTCGTCTGGGTCAACCTCAACATCACCCATATTGAACTTAACTATATATCTTACTATATTCAATATGATATCGTCGAAGTTAGTTCCCGCACAAACACGTAGAGAGCTCCTTGGACTCAAAGCTCGACGCATCCTATATAGACGCACATTTGCACCATCATCTGCCAACCCAGGAGAGACACTATGTCGCGGTTCCAAAACTAGGAGAAAACATTGTCCTGGTCCCAGGTAGCTTTGCACTCTTGGGTGACATTGCATTGTCTGGGGGGCTCAACACCAATCGCGTGGTGGCCAATGTCGGACGGTGTTTAGTCTCTCATCGTAGATGTAGATTTGGAACAGAGGTAATAGAAGACCTTGCCCACCCTGATCTCCTACAGACATATTCAAATCTCTATCTTCCTACTCCAGTGCGAGAAACTAGGATTCAACAGGGCATCCAATCAGAGAATATGAACAAGCTTCGCTCCAAGACTAACGGCGCAACCGCTGCGAATGATGGAAAAACTGCACTCCTGGCTGCATATGGTTCAAAATATCGAATCCCATTAGATGTTGACATTCTGACACAACATGGAGCTCTGTATCCCCACGCCCTCCACGGCATTATTTCGTTTGATTTAGTTCTAGCACCGGCTGTCGATATAGTGGTTGGAACGGATGCGACCAAGATAGGCACATACAAGCTCAACAACATACAGCTGGAGTATGAGGTCATCGAGGATGAAAAACTCGCCAGACAAGCAGAGCACGCATATGCTACAGGCACTGCCTTTCTATTCAATCACGCTTTACACTCCACGACTGTACCTATTAACCGCGCATCAGACACTTTGGTGGCTAAGAACCTCACAGCCCCACGGAGATCCTTTACTGGACTACTTCTACTCTTCGTTGCGTCACACACTGCAGGCACCCGGGACAGCGAGGCATTCTCCAAACCAGGCATCACTAAGGTGGAGGTAGATGTTAATGGCATTCCAAATTTCTTCTTTCCAGATGGTATACTATCACCAGATTTCTGGGAGGCTGCCAAGGGATGGTTTGGTACGTCAGTAGATGTCGATCCGAAAATGACGCCTATGACACCCGCCAAGTTCTACAACAACACATTTGCCGTCTTGGTCGATTGTCGCACAGCAAAGGATTCAGTTGTCCATGGTGATGGTTTGGGCCAAATAGGTGGTGGGAAAGACATAGACATCCGAGTGCACAGGAGTGGAGGCAGTGGAACTGTTAACATGCACATTTTCGTTCTGTCGGATGCTCAGATCAATATATTGAATGGAACTCTGGGTAGTTTTACATACTAATGGATTCCCTGGTAGAACACATCCCATTCAACTCACTCATAGTAGGACCCACAAATTGCGGGAAAACAGCATTTCTCATAGAGCAGCTTCGTGGACCATTTCGTGGTAAGTTTGACTATAAAGTATTAGTTTGCCCCACATACGCCCACAACAAAACCTATCGCGGATTTGCCCATCGAGATCCACACTTCTATGTTGTATCACCACAACAGGATGCTATAAATGCCGCATTGAATAGTTGTGCCACCTTTTGGGCTGGGACCAATACGCTATTGATTCTAGATGATTGTGCTGCCTCGAAAGATGTAAAAAGAAGAACTGACAAGCTCGTAGATTTAGCATTCTCTGCTCGACATATAGGGCTCTCTATTTGGGTGCTATCCCAACAATTAACAAGCATATGCAAACCTTTCCGCGAAAACGTAGCTGTTGTAGTTGCCTTTCATACCGCATCAACTATAGATGGAAAAAGGCTGTTCGAGGACTATGGAGGCTCGCAAGAAGGTGGTGAGTTACAAGCAGTGCTTCGGTCTCACAAGTTTGCTCGCATATGCTTTTGTTTGCGACATCCTTTTACAGTAGTGTTAGAGCTACCTGCACCTATGACATATTATCATGGATGATAAAGAAATAGTTGCCCTACTAGGTGAGGATGTAACAGGCCCACCACCCAAAACAGAGGACGATGTAGCAGATAACCGCGAAGCACTTGCAATTTTGGCTGGAACAGGTACAACGAAGGATTACCTAGGGAAAAATGTATCTCTAGGAGATATTGCTAGACTACCTGAAAAAGAAGTAGATAGATTATATATAAGGTTCCGGCCGCTCTAGCTCAGCAACTAACAGGAAGCTTAGTCGATGGTGTGATGCGTCTAGCTATCCGCTTAGTTGCTTACCTAGTACCCATAGATTCTCAAGAAGCACTGATCAAAGATCTACAAGAAGACCATCTAGTCCGCAACGAGATCAGTGCTGCGACTGGCCTGTTATCACTTAAAGCAGGTCGCTTTGTAGCGCTAGCTAGCGTCTTGTTCCATGTATCTGGTCATATAGTCATTCCTGGTACACCTATTGAACCTTCACACATACCTACTATATCGAAACAAGATGGAGGAAACGGATCAGATAACTGCAGATCCCCCGAAGACTGTGCCTGAGAAAAAAGGAAAAGATCCAAGGCGCGTTGCTGCTGGAAAAGCATTGGCAGAAAGCAACAAACGTGCCAGAGAGGCTCAAAAGCGAGAGTTGACACGTGAAAGCGAATTATCTAAAGAAACCGATGTTGGGGGAAGCTGGACGAAAAACATGTCTACCAATACTACTCTAGTAGCTATTGGCGTGGGTGCTTCGTTGGTTGGGGCGTACTATCAATACAAAAGATACAGAGACGACGCCCATACCAATGCCAGAACGATACAACCCGCGGGTCCAGTAGAGACTACGAAGGTAGCATTGCCGGATATGGAGTAAAACGATAGAACATTTGAAGACTAGAGAAACCATAGGTTATAGGAGGATGGTAGAGAATAAATTGATGAAAACGGTAGCTGACGCTGCTATAATTACTGGGCTCGCTGCAGGCATTGGTTTGATTGCAAGAAAGGCAGTCAAAGAACCTATGCTCAACGATCCGTCTGCTTCTATAGTGAATTACGTGAAGTGGACGGCCGTATTGGCTGGTAGCCTAGCTGCCAAGCAATATCTCGTGGACCAAAAGTACATACCACCTGATTTGTAGGAGTACCCATGGCATTGGCGGCCATCGGAATGTCAATTTTCGGAGCTGTTTTGAATGCAACGGCATTCACTGGTGGTGGTGTGCTTGCTAAGCTTCTATCTGGAAACGACGATAGGATTGCTATAGAAAAAGAGAGATACGATAGGTCCATCGAGAAACAAGCGGCTGCCCTGAAGGCTTACAATGAGAAACGTCAAAGATTATACGACTATGCCAACGAACAGGAAGGTATGGAGCACGATGCTTACAATATGCAAAACGACACCAACCGCGCTTTTGTACAATCCGACAAGTTACTCCGGATACTGAAACGACTCAAAGCAATGAAAGAACCTCGTTTATCTGACTACTATCGACCCTCAAGTGAGCAGAAGACGGGCGAGTTGATCTATGTTGGTGGTGGAATGCTAGGCGCTGGCTATGCTGCTAGTCGCTGGCTATAGATCGTTTTCATGTGACGTCACAGAAAAACACGCCGCCATGTTGGAGCACATCTAGGTCACGTGATTCCGATAGTAATACATGTAAACACAAGCCAAAATACGACTTATCGCAAGTTTATGATGCCTTTTAACGACAATACTTCTAAATCTCCTCTTCCTGACGCCAACACTGGCAATCTAAGTTCTCCTCTCGTATCTGCTTACGCCAAAAAACTTGATTCCAAGGTCAGAGATCGCTATTTACAGAAGATTTCGGCGATTGGTATCGACCCTGTCCTGATAGAGGGGAAACACTTCGATCCCGACTGCCTACCGCCTGTTGAATCAACAGATGTACTTTGTTACTTGGTTCTCGAAACCAGTTTTTACACTCAAAAGCAATTCAAGTCTTTCAGAAGTCTAGAGGCTTACAATCAGATGGTTTCAGGATTTGTTTCAAGTGTTCAAGGGCACATTGTGGCGAACAAGTTTGTGGTGCTTGCCAAAGTGCGACACTCTCAGCGCATGAACGATGCATTGATTCCGGTTTGGATTATAACTGAGAAAGAGGGCACAATCAATTGCGCTCACTGCTTGGGATGTAAAGCAGGGTTGGCCGAATCATGTTCCCATATCGCAAGTGTCCTTTTTTATCTTGAGGCATGGACAAAAATCAATGGTCCACTAAGCTGCACTCAAATGAAGTGCGCTTGGATTTTACCGCAGTTTGCCAGCGATGTACAGTACGCTAGGGTCTGTGACATTAACTTTAAATCGGCAAGAAAAATGAAAGCAGACCTAGATACAAGTATCGAGAATATAACCGAAGAATTCCAGCTTTCTGAAGAGCCAGAGAGCTGCACTGAAGCCCCGTTGAACGCGAAGTCTGAGGCGGAAGTGCCAACTCCTACACAGGCGGAAATGGACATGTTTTACCTTGAGCTAAGCCACTGCAAAACAAAGCCCGTAGTGCTAAGCTTAGTACCTCCCTATGCAGACAGTTATGTTCTGCCCAGCCGTAAAATTCCAACTGTGATGGATTTATTTAATAAAGACAATCTAAAATTGCCTTACAATGAACTTCTTAAAGTCTGCCAGAGTACAACTATCCAAATAACGCAAGAGCAAATCGATCAGGTAGAAAGGGACACTGTGACGCAGTCAAGTGGGACAAATTTATTTAAGCATAGGGCAGGAAGAATTGGTGCCTCGCAAAGTAAGGCTGCAGCACATTCTGATCCTGCATTGCCATCACAGTCCCTTATCCAAAGAATTTGCTACCCCGAACTTACCAAAATAAGCACCAAGGCTACTCGACATGGCTGCACCCATGAAGCCACTGCAATTGCTGCTTTTGAGGAAGTGATGAAAAACTCGCATGTGAACTTTAAAATTGTGAAATGTGGTCTCTTTATAAACAAAGATTATCCATGGATACATGCCACGCCAGATTTCATGTGGTCTTGTGATTGTTGCGGTGAAGGGTGTGGGGAAATCAAGTGCCCCATCTGCATAGACAACTGTGATTTTGACTCCTATGTGTTGAAGCCATCATCTTGTCTTGCCAAGAACAATGCCGGGCAGTTTGTTCTCAAGACAACCCATGAGTATTACTACCAGGTCCAACAGCAGCTCTTCACTGTTAAGCGCAACTATGCATACTTTGTAGTTTGTGCTGTTGATTCTGATAAGGTTGCGCTGACGTACCAAAAGATTCTTCCTGACGAGGATCACTGGGCTAAAGTGCTCCCAAAGTTGCAGACATTTTGGACAATCTGTGTTCTTCCAGAGGTACTTGCTCACTGGTACACCAGAAGGGTGAACATTACTGCGAATGATCCTCCACCAACTAATGCTGTTTGCTACTGCAGGCAGAAGAACACTGATGAGGCTACAGTCAAGTGCCTCAATCCTAACTGCCCGATAGTGGATTTTCACCTGTCATGCTTAGGTATTGATGGTATTCCCAAGACGTGGTACTGCCCTAATTGCAGAGCATTACCACAATTCAAGCGAGGGGGCTTAAAGCAGCAATCCTCTAGTAACACAAGCGAGGCGTTAAAGCTGGATACAATTTGTACTTGCCAAATGGCCCCGAAAAAAGCAGACAAGCTAGTGAAATGTACAAATTATAACTGTGCCTCTGGGCAGTTCTTTCACTTACCATGTCTAGGCAGAAAAAGGATGCCTAACAACAGTAAACATTGGTTATGTCCTACATGCACTATCAGCAACTCCACAAACACCAAGCCTACAGTCACACAATCCACACCAAACACCAAGCCTACAGTTAAACAATCCACACCAAACACCAAGCCTACCACACAATCCACTCCAAACACCAAGCCCACAGTCACAAAGTCCACACCAAACACCAAGCCTACAGTCACACAATCCACACCAAACACCAAGCCTACACTCACACAATCCACACCAAACACCAAGCCTACACTCACACAATCCACACCAAACACCAAGCCTACACTCACACAATCCACACCAAACACCAAGCCTACACTCACACAATCCACACCAAACACCAAGCCTACAGTCACACATTCCACACCAAACACCACACACACAGGAGTTCAATGCGTCAAGAGTGTTTATGTAAACAGGCCTTCTCTGGGCAAATATGAGCCTGAAGGAAAATTGGGGCCTTATGAATATGGTCTTGTTACTTCCCCGAGTGGATGGTTGGACTGTGTTGTCATTCATGAGGCCCAAATAATGCTAAAAAAGATAAGTAGAGGCATACAGGGATTTCAAAGGCCCACGCTTGGCCCGATCCGCCAATTTGATATAATGACAGGACCATTTATTCAAATAGTTCACATTAATAATAATCACTGGGTGTGTTTCAGTTCGATACATAGTCCTCCTGGTTATGTTGACGTATATGACAGTTTGTCAACTCCAGTGTCACAAGAGTTATTAAGACTAGCATATGATTTGACTGGGCCAGCATTCAAAGGCATTCGCTGCATTACAGTGCAACGACAAATCAACGGTTCTGACTGTGGTATATTTTATATAGCTTTTGCAACAAGCTTGGTTCATGGAAAGAATCCAATGAATGTAAGATACAATATTGTTCAGATGCGCCCACACTTATTACGTTGCCTGAAAGGGGGGGGCTATGATCCCTTTCCCTACCACTTGTACTTCTTAAGGAAATTCACTTATAACAAAAGTAAGTTGGAGCCACATAGCAGACTCAATAGATAAATTATGTATGTTGACACAATCTGCTGGTTACTCTGATGTTTGTAACACTAGTCAGTACTGTTAGTAAAAATAAATACTACTTGAATCTAATTTGTCCTCGTCTATGCTGGTACAGAAACACCAATAATTATGCATGACGCAAACAAGTGACACAAAACATACATGTAACATAAGAAAATTATCATGAAAAATGATTTAGTGTTTCAAGAGTGTTGACATGCACATGAAATCTGCTTTACAAGAGTAGTCTAACTCGATGAAAATATAATGCTGCATGTTTAGGTTAGGCATGAGGCTTATCATTTGAATATCTCATTGTATGTTTCCCCAAAAAAACCATACCCCACCCCACCCATGGAAGGGTTCTTTTTAATTCCAGAGGGTGGGGGGTGTCAACATTGCAAGAAGTTGTCATACAAATAAACTCACTAAAGAACTCCTGGAAATTCCAGAAGGTAGGGGGCCAATATCGGCACCCTTCCATAGGGGGTATGGAGTTTTTTAAGAAACACATTATTTTCAGTAATTCATCTAGGAAATAAGATTCTAGAACTCTAATCGAACGGAACAATGCCTTTTGAAAAGTTGGTCAAAGCAGAACACACCCTTATGATTCGGTCGATCATAGGTACTCTAGCTTCCTGGGAACCATTCTTATCTGACTGTAAAAAATCAATTGGCAAAGTTGCCGAAAGAATTGTGTACTTTCTTCTAAGCAGTCCAATTACTCTTTCTACATGTATCCGTACATTGGCAATACCCCTGGTGTTTTCTACGTCTACTGGGTCCAACTGGTCTTTTCCCTTGGTGAAGGCCGGGATTGCCAGTTCTGCTTTGTGAAACATGAGGCTTTCCTTAATTGTAAAGCCCCTGTCGGCCATCACCAAATCTCCAGGCACTAGCAGTTTTAGAATTCCGCAGTGGTCCGTAATAAATTTGTCTTATGTTCTGCCTCCCCAAGCTTCAGATACAAAGGAAATGCTTCCTTGGGGTGTAATGCCCACCAGGACTTTCGCGGTATTGTGACTCTTGTAGTTTGAGTAAGTCTGAGCTCTTGCCATTAGATTTGAAGGTCTGTTAATAAAAACTTCAAAACAGTCCATGATCACGGTGACCTTATTGCCAAAGGAAAATTGGAAACATTGCGGCATTGTTCGCCAAAGATCCTCACGCTCTGGCCACTTTACTGATGGAGCTAGTCTCACATCCATCTTGATCATCCATGCTGTGAATATTCTTGACACCGATGCAAGAGAAACCCCAAACCGGTAAGCCAAATCTTGCATCGGTACGTTCAGCTTAATTTTCATGAGGGTGAGGGCAAACTCTTGGAACTTTGACAGTGTGGGTGATTTCCTTGTTACATGCCCTGAAACGTGCCGGAACACTGTCTGAAGTACATCAAAAGCCGGCAAACCCGTATAAAAACGAACCTTGTCATCGCTGTTTGCAAAATAATCCTCATCAAATGGCTTCGCATTTGGGGTGTGAAACATATAATCAAACTCCTCCGTTTGAGTCGCTGTTCCAGTTTCAGGTTCAAAATCTGGTTCAAAGTCAAATGAAAGATCCATTACCTTTTCCCCTGGCTCATTTAACTTCTGCTTTTTAGCCTCCACTTCTTCTTTGAGCCGCTTTTCTTCTTCTGTGGCCGCTCGTTTCAAGTCACGTTCTCTCACTCTCTCGTCTCGCTTAAAGGCAGCTTCAAAACCGGCCTGGAGCTTCTCCACTGAATCTTCGAACTTCCCATGACCAAGGCTTTGAGTTGGAACCCAATCTGGATCAAATCTATCCCAAAGTTTAGCGGGTTTCCCAGAAATGAAATGCTTTCCACACACGCGGCCGTTTTCCAAGATGGCGTCTGTTAGATCTGCCCGACTGATCGCCGAAATCCATCTCCTTCTTCTCTCCTCAGACAATTTTCTCACTTCTTCACCTTGATTATTTATTATTGAAGGAATTCTCGCCATATACAAGCCCTTGTCGCGACCAGTACGGGTCCCACAACCGACGATCGTGCACAAACCCATCGCTACACTTCACCGAAGCTTCACTTTGTTTACACTATCATGTGCTCCAAGATGGCGGCCAATTGAAATATGGTCACGTGACTGAAAACGATCTATAGCTATGCTTTTTAAAAACGAGCTTTTTTATATTTGTTGTAAAGTTGGTTTTTCTGCATCCATTTGAAGCTATGTATATACATACGTATCAGGAGCAGCTTTCGATGAAGATGGAAACCGTACGAGTTAAGAATCCCATTGGGAACCATGAAATGCCCTTACGCGTAGTATCATTTAATGCGAAGGATAAAGGAACCGGAAACACTATCCGCACTTTCGCTTTACAAGCCCCCAACTCTCCTACTCCATACCGTACCAATTCGCCACCACCTAAGTTATGCTTGAAAGATACGGAAAAGTCAATAGAGATTAAGTTGCTAGAGGCCGCTATTCTAACCGAATTAGGTTTCGAAGGCAACGTAAAGTCGATAATGTTCAAGTGGAGTACAAAGCCCCGCGAAATCAAAGGCATGCCCCATGTGAGGGGCCCATACTTAGACCTTATACCACTATATGTATGATGGTCGAGAATAAGTCAATGCAAAAAAGAAGAATAAGAACTAGTTGGATAGACTAGTCTTTATTCTTCTTTTTTTGTCTTCGTATTAGGGCCTCATCGTTATGTTACATATAATGGCTGCTAGACTTGCGAATACCTTCTATGGCCCTATGGGCTATTGGAAGGGTCATGCTGCAATTGGTAAGCTAGCAGTGGCAGCAAAGGTATCAGAAGATGTCACCGCAAATTGGTTAGAGAAACAAGCACTATGGCAGATATACCTACCACCACCACTATATATCCCACGACACATTGGACTGTATCGAAACCAAATGAGGTTCATCAAGCTGATTTGATCTTTCTACCTCACGATCGACCTCGGCGTGGGCGAAAGCTCTATAAATATGCTTTAGTGGTAATCGATGTGGCTTCTCGATATAAAGAAGCTGAGCCTTTAGCCTCGAAAGATAGTGCTGAAGTGTCTGCAGCTTTTGAACGAATATACAATCGTAGTCCACTAGAATGGCCAAAAACGTTACAAGTCGATCCTGGTAGGGAGTTCATGTGACGTATGTCTGGAACATTGGAACGGCATGGTACGAAAGTCCAACGAGGTGAGGCTGGCAACCACAGGGCACAAAGCTTTGTCGAGCGAGCAAATAGAACACTAGCTGAGAGGTTGTTTGGATACCAATATGCACAGGAGATGGTGCTTGCTTCGGAAGCATCAGATGCACGTAGTAGAGAATGGGTGTTGCGGCTTCCAGAGGTTATCAAAGCCATGAACAACGAGGTGACTCGACTTACAGGGAGGGAGCCTTCTAATTATGTTGTATCACAGCAAGTGAACACCAAAACTCCTACATATTCGCGTACTGTTGGATTAGAAGAGGAGAGGCTGCCATTCGACGTTTTAGTTCGATATCGCTATGCGCCTGGTGAGTTGGAAGGTGGAGCCAAGCGAGCAACTGACCCTGTGTGGAGTTTACAGACATACGTCGTTTGACGTAGTGCGATACCTTCGAACCAACCAGTTCTGTACTATTTGGGAAAGGGAGCACCAAAGCGGGGTTCGTGCGTGAAGAACTACAAGTTGTACCACCAGATACTGAACTACCGCCAAAGGGGACTCTAGGATAGCAGCTCGCAAATAAAATCATCAAAGTTTACCTCCTCTGGAATGGTATTCTTGTGCCCATAGGCTAGTGTATCAACCCGTTTGCTGAAATCCAGCGCTTACTATCGAATGGTGATAGAGAGATCTTATTCATATGTATACCATACATCCTGTGCCCTTCGCTTCGAAGCATATCCATTCCATGGCGAAATACTTTCTTATCTAGCAAGCACTCTTTGTATTGTTCATGACGGATGCGGTGTTTAACAACTGCCTTCTTGGTGCCTTTAGCTTTCCGAATCTCCCCACCATCTACTTTCAAGATCGAGTAGAGCTTGGATCGTAGTCCAACATATTCAACAATGGGAATACCTCCACATTCATCTTTCATTCTGCCAAGTACCTTCTTGTTGTCTATGTTATACAACGGATGGTCTTTGCTGTAGTTGCTCGTATCATATAGATGTTTGTTTACATTCATGTCTGCATAGATGTCTTCAGTTTCAATGTATAGCAATAGACTATCAGTGTCTGTGTAGAGTAGATTACAGCGTTGTCCATACTGCTTCTTGAGCTCGTTGTAGTAGAAGTCATACATCAGGTGTTTTGATAGATCTAGAATTGACATTCCAACATATACAGGACGGTCCAGCCAAAACTTACTTTTGTAGTTGTGTACAGCGGCTAGATCGTTGTCGAAGATTGTGGAGCGAGCATAGCTAGGTTTATTCAAGAGACGTTGTAGTCTGATTCCCTCTGAAGAGCGCACTAGTTGGATATCTACACGCTTTCGTAGATTCTCCATTGTTTTTCCAAATACGCTGTTGTTCATCAATTTGTAGAGGTCCTGCTCGAAGGTGCTCTTAGCTTGTTTTCGAAGTTCTGTATTCATTCGTATGTATGGCTCCATCCATGGGGATTGGTTGAATCGTAGTGCTCTGTGGATCTTCTGGAGGCGCATACCTAGAGATAAGTATAGTTGTAGGTTGCGGTAGTGGAGCACATATCGTTCTTTATAGCGAAGGGTAGGCACAAGCTTCTCCGCCTTCAAAGATCCATTTCCTTTGTATAGCTCATCAAATAGATCAGTCTTATACTCTGAGAACCAGGCACGATCCACTTGCATTCTCTCAGGAGCTAGCGGATAACTGTTGTGTGCATCGTGAAGTTCTCGAGGATATTCAAGGTCAACTTCGATGATGCATGTAACCTTTATCTGAATCGATTGCGTGCTGGGTGATCTGTTCTTCTGTTGGTAGGCACCACTCAAACCCTCCTGTTGGTAGATATTGACTCATAGCCCAGCCATAGAGATTGTTGGCGTCAAGATAGAGTATGTGGCTCTTTGGCTCTTTAGGATCGAAATCGGGCACGTTTGGGTTGTTTGCTTTGGCATTGCGCTGAGGCACCATAGATATCCCACCACGTAGACCGTTCTCAATGAATAGATGCATGTCATAGTCGGTTAATAGTTCAAGCTCCACGCCGGTCTTCTTTAACAACGCATCCCATGAGAGTCCTGGGCTAGTATAATAGTGAGCCGGGTCCAAGCCATAGTTTTGCATGCATGTCGTGCGAAAGGTCTCAAACACATCTGCTAGAAGAAGTACATCGGTTTGAAGGTAAAGGTCGTGGTAGTCTCCCAATGTTTCACACCCGAATACGTTCCAAACTTCTAGTGCCTATTCATAGTCCTTGTCGGATATGTCCTCTAGGTATAGCTTACTATAGAATGCTTCTTTCGGCGGAAGAGAAGTCTCTGCGAATCCATCCCAAGAGTCCATGTACTCATATGGATAAACACCTTTACGCAGCAGTAACTTGTTTTTCTCTGGGTCGGGCGTATACTTTGCAGTTTGTTGAAAGGTGTCTGGGGCTGCACTTGCTACGGCCAGCTTGTCAACGGAGGATAATAGAAATTGTGCGCTATCGATGAACCGTAGGTTACCAAGTGAGAATGAAATATACTTCTCCATATTGTTTGGAATTCAAGAGATATCGCCCTCTGTCTTGGAGATAGATTGCATCAATAGGTGAGAATCATATCCGCGTAAGTTGTGGAATACAACTGGAATGATAGGTGAGATACGCAATTTGAGGTTACAGACTCTATGTGCAGCACCTCGAAACTCGCCTGTGATGTGGCAATGGTCGCGTACTCTATCGCTACCAACTAAGAGCTTCTGGCAGATATGACAAATCGTTGCTCTATTATATGCCCTCTGTTCTTTCGGCAAAATATACATAGCGGCTTGGCCTTTTGGGATTTGATCTTCGCCTCTTCCTCTTGTATACATCGTAGAAAACGCTCTATCGTATCCGTACCTCTATATAGTACAGGTAGCTCGCTACAACCATCAGCACGTACAATGATATAGGAAAATCCACAGGGAATATGTTCTTCTGTCTTTTGTGTGTTGCTCTTTTTAGGGTCTTGGGCAGGTCCTTCGATCTTAGTGGTTAAAGCCTCAAGGTCGGCATAGATAACGTAGGGAACTTTGAGCTGTTTGTGGATATTCTGAAATAAGACTATGTTGTTCTCCTTGGTAGGCATTTCAATGCGAATGGCTCTGTTGTCGACTCCGTTGCACTCTGGAATGTGCTTTTCGAGAAGAGCTTTGGTAGTATATCCATGTAGACAACGCTCGCAGAAGTGCTTCCTATGTTCGTATTTTGTTTGATCGAATAGAAGCTTATTGAAGTTCTTGATCCAACAGTAGTGTTGAAGACCGCTATCTTGGTGCTCTATAAGCAATACGTTAACGCGTGTCGAGAAAGTGTCCTTTGAGATGTGATGTACGATCAAGCACTAATCCTTTGGATCCCAACCATATACATTAATAGAGGTCTTGTTTTGCTTCTCTACACGTTTTATTTGTGATATTGGTGTTGGCGCATCCACCCCAACAAAGTTCAACCCATCGTTTTCTCGGTACTTCGACGTCCTCTCGGGGTTTTGTTCGACTTTACACATCGCAGCACGTAGCGACCAACGCAAACAATGATCGTCTTTGTTCTTTACGTTGATCACGGCTTTCTTATTCGCGACTTTGGTAGGTAGTGGTAAGTATGAACCTCCACGTAGTGGTTGATATCGAGCAATGTTTAGCCATAGAATGTTGACTCTATCTATAACCCAGTTTGATCCACGACTAATCCACTTCTCAACGTGGTTGTGGATCTGAGCATGCGCTTCCACTATTGCCCCACTGATCTCAGCATCATTGGTCAAAACGGCTTGTGAACTCCGAAAGGTAGCTATCTCATATACTGAACCCTCAGGTTTGTCAAGCCGGAGTGTTATGTTCAAAGCTAGCTGAAACTTAAGGCTATTAAGGTCTTGGAGATCTTCATTGAGCTTTTCGGTAGTCTGCTTCAGCACACCGGCGAGGAAAGCATCTGGATCTGCTCCAAGAGGGTTACTATCTGGAACATCCATCTTCCATCCTCGTAAATAGCCCCTCATGGCCCTCGGTGCTTGAATGAACTCAAGCATGGTATAATACCTTATAATTGCCCTCCTATAATTGGGTGTCAAAATACAATAAAGTGCCTAAGGTCGGGTACTCAGACGAACGTGAGCATAGTACAATACCTTACACTAGCCCTTCCTCTAATTGGGTGTCAAAATGCAATAAGAAACGGAAGTGCTGGATAGGGTCGAAATATGAAAACGGGGGTCATACATGTGACATAAAAATGAAAACTTTATATACTACTTCTGAAGAAGGGTAGTCCAAAATAAAAATCCTGGAACACAAAATATCAAAGAAAAAAACCTGCCTTGCACAACCAGGGAAACAATTTCTTTATGGGAGTACACCTTCCTCTATCCCCTTCCTCTATAAAGGTGGGACATACACTAGGGTCATGCAAAATGTCTCCTTAGGTGTGTGCTCACCTTAAAGAGTGTCTGGCTGCATTGATATATAGACTGGCCCGAGTGAAAGCCCAGTGGGCTCTTGTTTGCGTTTGCTGGTCAATTGCGATCGAAGTCCGCTCGATCTCGCACGTAGAAAATTATTATTCGTACGGCGATTCATCAAATCATCTATGAAGACATCGTATCATCTGTACTAAAAGCTCGCTTTCCCAAGATACCATTACCGCCTGATGTGCAAGACAAAGCGTTATTTGGCATTGGCATTATAAATCCTAGACTGGTCATGGCAAGTGGATAATTTTTCAGTTGCTACGTTCGTATACCAGATATAAGCAAAGAATTATCATTGAGAGGGTTTTGTTATCCACGGTGGTAATATAAATAATATTGTTATTACTCGGGCTGCCTGTGGCAGGTACGAGTCTAAATCTGCTGGCCGTTGTTCTGTGCAGCAAAATTTATGCGCATGCGTCTTGTTTATGATGACCCAAGCAATATTCAACTCTCAAAGTAAACAAACGAGAAACCTCTCATGGCCGAGGTTTTGGTTCGAGAAATTAAAGGCTTCCAACAATTCCCTTTATAGCAGACTGAAGTTTTGGGAATGAGTGTAAAGCTTTTAATTAGAGATCAAACAGGCATTTCAGTTAATAATCTTCAATCCAACAAATGGTCTCGTAATAGCTCATCATGTTTAGCAAGAACAGCAGATAAAGTTACATAGAGGCACACAAATTGACATAACTAGCTCCATCACAGGATGGACAGGATACAACTTATAATATGGTACAAATATAAACATACATTTGAGACAATCATCTATTAGTACTCGGACCTGCAGTATAACAGAACAGCAGACTAAATTGTAAACGTGTGTTACATGAATAAGTAGTGTTTAAATTAAAAGATCAACATACGAGAAAAACAACAATATTAAATTACATATATGCTTGGAGAGCAGAGAATGAAAGTCACCGCGCTACCGGCCACTCCTAAAGACTGCTAAATTCAGCCAATAATTCTTCTCTTTGGTTAATATTACTGACTAAGAGGGTTTCAAATGAAAGTGTATTTCATCTTCAATCTCATGTGGCCCGAGTGAAAGCCCAGATGGGCTCTTGTTCGATATACGTTTCTTAAGAACTGTTAACCTTTGTAGTGTAACACCTTGACAAGGGAAGGCAGAGGTTGAAGACACTATCCATTGCTCCTTAAAACTTAGAAGTGTAATGGTACTTTTTCGTCATCCATTTTTTTATCTTTTTTTTTATTTCAAAACGAAAAAAAAGAGGGACGAAAGGCGACAAAAGGGATGAAAGGGTCAACTGACAAGAGACGTGTTCACATTCGGATAGAGTTATCTCCGTCCATCCTTCTCGTCCCTTTTGTCGCCTCTTGTCCCGCTTTTTTTTATTTCAAAACGAAAAAAAGAGGGACGAAAGGCTGAAAGGAGATAAAAGGGACGATCAAGTAGATTTGTGCTATTTGATACTAACTTTCAACGAGTGAACATGGAAAATCGGACTTTGAAAAACTGCCCTGTACCTAATTGTGGATCAAAGTATCTTGTTAAATTATCCAACCACTTGGCACAAGTCCATAGGTTATCAACTCAAGAACGTAAACCATATTTACAAGAGGCGAAACTTCAAAAAAGAAAGTTTTTGTCGAGGAATGTAAATCCAGTTGTTGATAATAGAAATTATGTTGGTTAGGAATCCTTGTCTGGTGTTGGTCTAACTGAGAGACCTTAGCTAAATCAGCTAATCGACATTTGTTAAACTTAGTGACCACGCCAATTTGTTTTCTATAAAGTTGGAAACTTTTAAGGGTCTGACATTATACTCCCGATCCTTGAAGAGTGAAGATATAAATGATGGCTGCTAATCGTTCCAACTCAGATGATGAAATGACTGAAGATTCTTATCAAAGCTCTGATTCTCAGGAGAGCACGGACTCCACTGATGATAGTTATGACGGAGAAGAGGATGTTTGGGAAATAATTCGAAACGAAGCTAAAGAACGGCACCAGGAAGATTGGGAAGCGTTGGTTCAAAAGTGTGAACACGATGGGGATAGTCATGAAGTTGCTGAAATCAAAGCCAGTAACGCTTTGGTTCCTACCTATAGGAAAGAGAAGCGTTGTTCGAAGATATGAAATGGATTCACAGCTTAAGAAAAGATCCTGATTTCCGAAAAATCTTGGAAACAAAGCAAAACTTGATGTCGATTTCTATTAATAAATGTCTTTTAAAATATTCTTTCTCTTGTCATCGTTTTAATATAAGCAATCAGTAAGCACCATTTATCAACAAGAAAAAATCAATGAAACATAAATCAGTGTAATCTTGTAACACGGTACATTATATCAACCCAAGAACTGAGAAATAAGAAAGTTATTAACTCCGCGACGATAAGGAAAACGATTTTTTTCAGTTCTCAAGTGTTTTCCTCAAAACAATAGGCCCTTCAGTTATCGCTAATCTCTAAGTAGTATGTAAAGTGGCGGTTCTGGGCCACTTTTCAACAAAATTCGTGCAACGATTTCAACAAAGTGTGCAAGCAAGGAGGTCGTGTCCTAGAGGCCACTCCCTCCTTGCTTGCACACTTTGTTGAAATCATTGCACGAATTTTGTTGAAAAGTGTCCCAGAACCCGCCACTTTACATACTACTTTATACACAGTGTTGCCAAGATTGTCACTAGACATTCTTACACCTAAAAAATCCAAAAGTGTAAACCTATTAGAGATATGATTAGCATATAGTTATATCGACATCGATTGCTTGTACATAAAATCCAACTTGATAATCCTATTAGAGATATAATTACATATAGTTATATCGATCTCTTCCACTATGGATTATATATCGTGCCTCCCTCTAGAAATTCTGACTAAGATCGTAGAGCATGCAGATCCTTGGTCATTCGCAAGCATCTCAAGGACATCGAAACGCCTAAAAGATGCCGCAGCTCTCTCGCGCTACGAGAACACGGACAAGGAGTTCCGCACGCGAGTACTCACACTAGGTCTTGAGTCCACCCACGACGACGCCGATCGAGACGGCTTGGTCAAGAAGTTCGACATCCCCAAGGAGGAAGATGGTTACGGCCCGCTAGTTTATGCTAGTGGACGTGGCCACCTCGATGTAGTTGAGTGGCTCGTTAACCACTTTCAGCTCACCATAGAGGACTATTGTGTTCATGATGCTCTACGAGATGCCTCTGGGAATGGTCATCTCGATGTAGTTGAGTGGCTCGTTAACCACTTTCAGCTCACCATAGAGGACTATTGTGTTCATGATGCTCTACGAGATGCCTCTGGGAATGGTCATCTCGATGTAGTTGAGTGGCTCGTTAACCACTTTCAGCTCACCATAGAGGACTATTGTGTTCATGATGCTCTACGAGATGCCTCTGGGAATGGTCATCTCGATGTAGTTGAGTGGCTCGTTAACCACTTTCAGCTCACCATAGAGGACTATTGTGTTCATGATGCTCTACGAGATGCCTCTGGGAATGGTCATCTCGATGTAGTTGAGTGGCTCGTTAACCACTTTCAGCTCACCATAGAGGACTATTGTGTTCATGATGCTCTACGAGATGCCTCTGGGAATGGTCATCTCGATGTAGTTGAGTGGCTCGTCAACCACTTTCAGTTCACCATAGAGAACTATTATGTTTATATTGCTCTACGAAATGCCTCTGGGAATGGTCATCTCGATGTAGTCGAGTGGCTCGTTAACCACTTTCAGTTCACCATAGAGGATGTTGATGTTTATGAAGCGCTACTCTATGCCTCTGGTAGTGGTCATTCCGATGTCGTTGAGTTGTTCGTTACGCACTTTCGATTCACCGCAGAAGGTGTAGAAGTTAGTTATCTTCTAACGGATTCCTCTGCGAATAACCATCTCGATGTAGTTAAGTTGCTCGTTAAGCACTTTCAGCTCACCGTAGAGAACGATTGCGTTTATGATGCGCTAGTCCGTGCCTCTGAGTGTGGTAATCTCGATATAGTTAAGTGGCTCGTTACGCACTTCCGATTCACCGCAGAAGAAGTAGACGTTCGTCGTGTTCTACGAAAGGCCTCTGCGAATAACCATCTCGATGTAGTTGAGTGGCTCGTTAACCACTTTCAGTTCACCATAGAGAACTATTGCGTTTTGGGTGCTCTACGAGATGCCTCTAAGAATCGTCATTTCGATGTAGTTGAGTGGCTCGTTAAGCACTTCAGATCTAGATAGACGTTTGAACACCAAACCACAGCATACGCGAAGGGTGATAAGATAAAGTTCGATTGGAACTCGGGAACGATCTTCGACGAGGAACTTCCATGAGGCTTTCAAACGAAACCTATGCTGCGGGGGCGTAAAGATAAAATTCAAACAAGATGTCGTGTAAGTTCGAACCATCACAGAGTCCACTCGACACTTGGGACCTTATCAATCTCGGGAACGAAAGCATGCTGTGGAACACGTCAGAAGATGAGGACACTGAGGTACACGATTGGCTCGTAGACCTCTACTTCTGAAAGCATTCATGAGAATCGGAGTTCTAGACTTTTTAAAAACCACGATGGACCTTCGTTCTGGAAAGACTTCCAGGAACGATCCATCTTTTTCCCATTCTTAAAACGGTTGAATAAAAAAAAAGGTTATGTAACGAAAATGTTCAACCTCTGGGAAATGAACTTTTCCTTTCAGAGACCCTGGTCGGCTTTTTTTTTTTTGTTGGGTGATTCTATTCTGACGAATATCTTACGACCCCAATGCTATCATGGTTCTGCGTTAGTCCGGTGACTTCCTCTACGATCATACTCGAGGTAACGTAACTATTCCACGGAGCATTTTGATTATTGAATATCTTATTGAGCGTAACGGTTCCTGTGTCTTTCACTTTTATCTGTAATTTATATGTATGTGGTGTCTTATTGAATGGAACATGGAAACCTTTATGAGACACACAGGCAAGAGTTTCTGGATTGATTGCTAATTGTGCGCCGAAGCTAGCTTTGTTACGGGTTTGAACGACATTATTTGGTAACGAATTCACGCTGATGTAAGATATTAATCCCTGACCTGTGGTTACGACCCATCGAAACCAGACGTTAGCTCCTCCCGTGTTGCATCCAAGGTAAAGCGTACATGACAACCGAATTAAATTCGTTGTGCTCTTGGGATATATTACGATGAAGAAGTGTGGTAGGTCTCCCCACTCCATATCGTTGTGTTGCCATACGTTCGAAATTTCCTTTGCTATATAAGTGACTGTCTTGATAGGAACCAAGTTACGCACTCTTTGCTTAATAATGTACTCGTTATCATCAAAGACAGTAGGATTCATGAAAGTGTTTACGTTTAGTGCTCCAAAGATGATTGCAACGTATATAGTCACTGTTTGATTAGATGATTGGTCGTGTGCGACTGTGAAGGATAGTATACCAGTATGGGTACTAGTGGTTATGCTAAGCTCTTTGAAAGCCGCATATGAGGATCCTCCTATTCTACCACCTTTTTCTGTGTTCGATACGAACCCCAAGTTTTGCTCAATTGATAAAGGACCCAATGTGAGGATTCCAAGATTTGCATAAATTTCAAGCCTAATCGTGTATGTGCTATTGCTTTTTAATCCGTAGGTTGAGTCGTCGTGGATTGGTAGAGTCATGGTTAACTTTTCTACTGATTTAGGTGAGAAGGTTTCAAGGATTTTAAAACCCTGATGCTCCGAAGGAACTATACCCACTACTGAGGCCGTATCCTTAATGATTAGGAATGTGGTTACGCTGCTTGATGACGCCCAATTATTAGAATCCATAAGGAATTTACCACAATTGAAGGTCAGATTACTATACATAACACCAGACCCGTGGATGCCTCTATCTCCTTTCAGACCTGTGTCGCCTTTGTCCCCTTGGATACCAGCATCTCCTTTTGGACCTATATCTCCTCTTACCCCTTGAATGCCAACATCTCCTTTTGGACCTGTATCTCCTCTTACCCCTTGGATACCAGCATCTCCTTTTGGACCTGTATCTCCTCTTACCCCTTGAATGCCAACATCTCCTTTCGGACCTTGGAGACCTGGATCACCTCTAGCACCTTTTAACCCATCCTTTGGATCTTGTTCTTTGTCATCCAAATCATTGAAAATGCCCATCTTATATTAATACCCCACAAAAATTCATGTTAGAGGAGTGCTAGTACAAGTATATGTGAAGGGTCTGGTGGTATGGATCAAAAATTATTCGATAACATCTACAGGATTGTCGTGACTGAGTGCGATCTTCTTAAGTCAGAGCCAGAGCCAGAGCTAGGGCCGGATTCAGAGCAGCCCATGCCTCCCATAGATCGAAAATTATTGGATGACATCTACAGGATTGTCAATGGGCCGACTGCGTACGATCACATTAAGGCGCTAAACGAGTCGAGGGCGCCCAACACGGTGGACGCGATAGGCGAGTCAGGGGAGCGCGACGTGGCGGACGTGATGGACGGACCACCTCCCACATACCATCGTTGTGAGGATAGGAGCCACCCCACAAAATTCTTGAGTTATAGCCGATTCGGATGGATTGACCAACTCGAGCGGGAGTCGATTCTTAACCTATTTAGTCAGGTCGTACACGCCTTTACTTTATTGTTTTGTGACGACCAGCGACTCCCAAAGCTTCCATTCATATTCAGAAAAATGTTTGAGCTCCGCGGAGATCGTGAGCGGGCGGCCCTATGTGGTGGAATAAAACTCGGCGTTAAGACACAAAAGAAATACGATAAGATCTGGCACCGCATTAGCAATTGGATAGAACAGGATAGGTTTCATAATGTAAACAAAACCGACCTCCTCCCCGCTCAATAATTAAGCGAGTTTGTTTCGCATTTCTTCCGTTACTTCCTTGCGAATGCGGGCTTCCAAGTCGGTCAGGGTCGATTTTGTACCCCGCGTTTTTTGACGAATCTCCTGCCTCATCGCCTCGTACTTGTTGAGCTCTGAGAGGATGAGTGTGAACTCTTTATCATCAATCTTATTGTCCTGGAGGGCCTTAGAGACCAAACCACGCACCGTGTTTAACGTAGCTTTACCACAAGCCAGCGTCTGCTCGTGCTTGATCAATTTCTGAGCGAGTCGTTTGGAAGCAGCAGTCGAAGAGACCGATATGAGCCCCAAGAGTCCACCACCACCCCCCAAAGGAACTCCAATCAGGATCCCGAGACCAGAAAGGCTGGTGGCTAGACCGGAAACACCGAGCACGACGCTCAGACTCCCAGTGATCACAGCAAGCCCTCGAACAAGAGCACAGGCGCGTGAGTATTTCTTACGAATACCTGTGGAAGTCTTTATAGCGTTCTCGAGGGAGGTCTGTACGTCACAGATTTTTCGAAGGCGAAATGTTTGCCCCTCGTCGTTAGCGGAGAGTGTGGGGTAAATACTAGATTCCATAGCGCTATATAATATGTTAGAATAATTTTGATGTCTTTGTGGGTCTTCAGCGTTAAAGAGGCCCATGAAAGTTTCGCGTCACCCGTTTCTTAGGCTTATCAACGCAAAGGAAGGAGAATGGTTGGCAGGTCGCTTTCTCGTATTGTTCAGGTGTCACTCCAAGTTCGCTTCCAATACAGTTCTTCTCACGTTTGGTTGGGAAGTCTGCTATATAGTAATGCGAACAATTTAACCGAATCGTCTTTGGGGTGGCAAAGAAGGTCTGTGATAAGTATATCGGGCTACAGTTCTTATGGCGACCACCCGTGAAGTATTCCACAATAGGCTTCTGGTTCTTTTCCGTGATGAAGTCGTCGAAGATAACAACCTTCTGGGATTCTTGATCGAGGGTCTGTAGAGGTTTGATATCGTCGATGTCGCTGCTACCCTCCAGAATGGGGTACCCAACCTTCTCACTTAACTCACCGAAAAGGTCATAAAGATCGCGATACTTCTCTTGATCGAGATTGCGGGCATATAGATATATCTTATCGTAGTACAAAAGCGGGGCGCGGAGCATGTGAATGAGCAAGTTTGTCTTCCCACCCCCCGAGGGGGCAGCGATAAGCATTCGGAAAGGCTCGCTAGGCATGAAAGGGTAGAGCTGCTTAAACTTCGTGATTGCGTCCTTCCCACCATCATAGTTCGGAATTTCCATAGCTATATATTTATTCCAACTAAGTTGATTTTTATTTAACTAAGTTGATTCTTATTCCAACTTAGTTGATTTTTATTTAACTAAGTTATAGATATGGATCTCGAAGCTTTTCAGCTACATGCTCTTCCTCAGATAGAGGCGGGACGGATGGTCAATCTTGTTCATAGCACCTTAAAGAAGGAGGAACACGCCAGGCAAGATACTTATGAAAAACAGAAGAAAGCCTTTGAGCCCCTCATCGAGGAACTTGAAGAGCTACGGGAAGAGGTCATCGAAGCCGCTGCGCCCCCACAGGTCGTCGTGCCAGCACTTCCCGCGCCTCCAGAACAACAAGCCTTGCCTGCCCCTGCGGCACCCACACCTGTAGAACTTGTTGTGGATCCTAATCACGGCTTCACCCCCGAAGAGCTGCAGATGCTAACCGAGTCAGGGCTACCAACACCAAACGAAGCCTTTCAACAAGGTACTGAGAAGGAAGCTCGAATCGCTGCGGCAAACCTGAATAAAAAACTCGGTGGGAAGAAGAGCAAGACAAAGGTCGGGTCGCCGCAAAGAGCGGAAATTGATAAAAAAATCGCACTTAATAAGAAGTTTGTGAAGAGGGCGGAAACTATTTTTGATGGTCGCTCGACCATACATCCACAGCAAGGTCAAGGCGTACGACGTAAGCGAGGCGGAACCATATACTATACCGGTCCGGGCGACCTGCTTGATCGGTTGGAAATCCTCGGAGGTTCCATAAAGGGTGGAAATACGAGTCGGCAAGTGAAGCAAGAGGTTTCTGACATAGCACACAAGCTGCGCGACCTCGGGGAGGTTACCAACGACCAACTCATAGCCCTCTTGCACGATTATGTGACCTAGAATATAGGCACTATGGATCGAGCACTCTACATCTCATCTGTGGATCGAGTGAAAGTCGGGGTCTCTCGTCCTAATAGCTTTACGATCAAGTACGTTCCTACCTTACAACTTTCACCTAACATGAGGCACTCGTTAGCACTCGATAAACTTTCTATGACATACTCCTGGCACAATATCACCCCTGCGTATCAAAACAACGATGTGAAATACAGCCCCGATGGCAATAACTGGACGACGGTGAACTTTCCGAATGGTATGTATTCATACGATGACTTGAACGACTATCTACATCAGACTATGAAGCGCAATAGCCACGATCCGAAGAAAATTTCCATTATCTTTGTCCTAACGAGTTACAAAGTGGTGATCGAGCTCGTTGGTAGTTATCAAATAGATCTTCGAGGAACGAAATTCTGCGAACTCCTAGGATTCGAGCCAAAGATCATAACCAAAACCGAGTACGGAACGAAACTACCCAACATCACCAACTCAATCGATTCTCTCCACATAAGAACCACTGCCATTTCAGATTCTCTGGTGAGCGGTGTGTCCGGCAATACGATCGCCGTCATCCCAACGGACAATCTTCAACGCTCTTACCCATTCTCAGTCGAGCCTAAGCGGGCACTCTTTACACCCCTGACGTCGAATAGCATCAGTCACATGAGCTTTTTCGTAACCGATGCCCTCAATAGACCTGTAGACCTCAACGATATTGACTGGCATATGACGCTAATCTTACGAAGCGAAAAATTATCCCAGCCTTAATATAGAGATGCCTTACTATAACGAATACAAGAGGCGCTACGACCCTGAAGCGGGAAAGTTCATCTATAGACATGTTCACGGCGAAGGTCTGTTTGATTCACTGAAAAGTTTTGGTCGGCGCGCTTTGGGTAAAGCAGCTAAGTCCACAGTCAAGTCCGCAACCCAAGCGCTTATAACCCGAACACCCGTGACCCAAGCGCCTTCGCAGACACCCAATGGTGGAGCTAAGATCGTTGAGCTTCTACGAGGCCCTGCAACATCACAGTTGACTACGGCGGATCGGATCAATCGCTTGCTGGAGGGTGGAAGAGTTTTTTAGTTTTTACGTATATATAGCGATAGCGTAAGCATGGAATCATATAGAAATCCAAAGTACGTTGAGAGATATGAGGATGTGGTCTTCGATTTGGAAACCCCACTCGTTTCAGTCGTCGCTAACAACGCGCATCAGAAAAAAGAGGGCTATCGGTTCGTTGCCGATAATAGCGGAGAGATAAGCCCTTTCGATTGGTACAATGCCCGCTTCGCAATTGATTTCAAAGTGGTGAAGCTGGCTGATGGTAGCAACATAGCCGTTGATGATCATAACGGCGTAGTAAATGGCTCACACAGTTTTGTCAACGAGTTATCTGTCAAAGGAAACGGAATGCAGCTGTACGACTGTCAATCGGCCAACCACGCCGTGAACGTGAAGAACCTTCTCGAGTATAGTCGGGGGTACGTAGAGACAACTGGCACAAACGCATTCTTTTACTTGGATACCAGTCGCCACGCCGAAGAACGAGTGGCACAAGCTAACTATAATAAAGGGTTTGCCATGCGGAAGGGTGTGTTGGGCGTATCAGCCACAGTGAACACTGAAATCCCGCTCAACCGTTATGCCTTCTTTGATGCGCTCGAGGATCAGCTGCTCCCCAACATGAAGATGGAGCTTGGTGTGGTGCTTGAGAGCGATGCCAACTTGATATGGAAGGCTGCGGACAACTGCCGCGTAGTCGTCACGAAGTTCCAACTGTGGGTCCCACGACTAGTCTTCAACGCGGCTGGCATCAGCATTTACACGAGTCAGTTTCTGAAACCGCATAAGTGGTCCTACCTTCGGGAAATGATTGAGCGCTCGAACTCTTCTCGTCAACAAACTGGAGCGTTCAAGATCACGTCTGGTATTAGTCGCCCGCGACACGTGTTCGTATGGATTGCTAACGATGCCACTCAGGACAGTCAAACAGCTAACCCCTTCTTGTACGACACATTTTCCGTGGCGGATGCCAAGACTCTCTCTAGTTGTCACCTCGAGGTTGGAAATGGAAATCAGTACCCCGAATACGAGTACACCCCATCAACCGATATGTCGAGAGTGTTCCGCGACGTCCTGAAGTACAGTTACGACATAAACAATTACGCTGGTGGAACGCTACTGACGCGGACAAATTTCGGGACCATCTTTCCCGTATTATATTTCGACCTCCGCCACCAGAAGCCAGATCTGAAAGACGGCACAACCAAGTTGACATTCAAGTATAAGCTTTCGGCGGGAACCAACGCAGACTACAGCGTATACGCCCTCGTCCTTTATAGTCAGGACGTCGAACTCCTGCAATCTAGTGGCAAGTTGCTAGTTCGGACATAAATTGTTTTTCTATAAGTATAGTCATGGCATACATTGGGTACAACATCAGTTTATCTCCTGGCCAGAAGGAAAGAATTGCTAAGGCCTATCAGAACCGAGCCCCGGTCACGATTCGTTTGGCACACGAGCAGCTCTCGGGTTCTGATACGGTCCTGTTGACGCAACGACAAGTGACTCGGCTTGAGAAAGCCAAGCGATTGGGCAAGGGGGCTCAGATCGATATTAGCACGACTCAGATCCGCCAACAGACGGGAGGTTTCCTGGGAGCCCTACTCCCAATCTTGGCTCGTGCTCTTCCGTGGCTCACCAAAGCGGCTGTCCCACTAGCTACCGGCGCTCTTTCTGGATTGGCTAGTTGGGGAGTCAATAAAGCACTTCCAAAGGGAGGTGGGCTATTCTCGGTCCCCAACGCAAAGGTGGACAAACTCATCGAGTACCAACATTACCTCACCACGAAGCAGAAGGAAAAAATCCTCCAAGCGCTGCAGGCCGGTTCTGGAGTACAGGTTCAGCTCACCAAGAAACAACAGGGTGGGTTCCTAGGCACATTGCTGGCAAGTATCGGCATCCCCTTGATCCTCAAAGCGCTAACGGGGCGAGGTCTTCAGGTGGATCCCGCATCTCTGGCTAGCGCTCGACCTACTTACTTATCTCCACCGCAGAAGGGCGGTAAAAAAAGTGGGCGTGGATTGATCCTAGGCAAGAACAGTCCGTTCAACGGCATTCCGATCTTGGGCGATATCCTCTAACAAATCTCGATTTACATAGGCTCGTAGACGTGTACGAAATTAAGAACTTTCGGGGAGTGTTCAGCAGGGATAGCCTACCCGACAAAAGACATGCGCGAGAATGTGGGATCGTGAATCTTGATGTGGCAAGTGGTTCTGGGACACACTGGGTATGTTATCGTATTGTTAAAGGAAGCCCCGCCGAATATTTCGACTCGTTTGGGCTCGACATGCCAGAGGAGGTAAGTGAGTACCTTGGGCCTTCAGTGCTCTATAGTGGCGACGAGCTCCAAGAGCGCTCTTCCGTGTTGTGTGGGTGGTGGTGTTTGTACTATCTCATAGAGCGGCAGAAAGGTACGCACCTGCTTGAGGTGATTCACAAAGACAACTATGCCTTCATCAAAAACTACTTTGGATTTTAAAAGAAGTTTTTTTTCATACATAATATAGGATGGCTTCGTACTGTGTGAAGGAAAGGAAACAAACTCAATCCGTCCCGGGGTCCGAGACCTTGGTGACCACTAAAACTGATCGGACAAGAATGCGATCTGTTTGTGCAAGCTGTGGAGCGGCGAAGTCTAGGTTTGTCTC
This sequence comes from Actinernus sp. WN-2022, assembly GCA_030867875.1. NCBI lineage: Eukaryota > Metazoa > Cnidaria > Anthozoa > Actiniaria > Actinernidae > Actinernus > Actinernus sp. WN-2022. The sequence continues at coordinate 37,698,303 of JAOWCC010001368.1, forward strand.
CACGAAAGCCGGTGGCGACCTTGGAGCGGAACTTTTCGAGGTTGGTACGAAAGCTCTCTGGCAAATGGGGAAAGCGGGGATCAGGAGTGACGCGGCAAAGAATATGGCTTCAAAGTACATCAAAGGAATGGCAGGCCAGTTGATTGATCAGGGCGTCTCCCAGACCTTGGACAAGCTGGGCAGCGGGGTCGACATCCACAAACAGATTCTTAAAATAGCGCCAAAGAAGGGATTCGTGCTCCCGGGGCATAACTACACCGGCCCTGGCAATCCTCTGGAGAAGCAAGTTCGGTGGGCGCCCGACGGTACTATCCTCGAGGTTTTTCAACCACCTACGGGTAAGACTGACGCGGTCGCTATGCAACACGATGTTGATTACAGTGTTTGTGATAACGGCGCCAACAAGCTCGCTTGCAAACACGCGGCCGATCGCAAAATGGTCAAGGCCTTAGATGCCATCCCTTGGAAAGAGCGACAATGGGGACATGCCCTTGCCCGAAACACGATTCAATCCAAACAGAAGTTGGGGTTGGGGTTTAAAAAAAGGTTATAGATCTGGGTGCGACATATTACGGTCCAAGAGGTTATTGGAAAGGGGTGACCGCAATTGGTAAGCTCGCCGATGCTGCTAAGGTACCAAAAGATGCAGCTAAGAGTTGGTTGGAGAAACAAGCACTATGGCAAATATACTTACCACCGCCACGACATATCCCAAGACCTCATTGGACCGTATCGAAACCTAACGAGGTCCATCAAGCTGATTTGATCTTCTTACCTCACGATCGACCTGGCCGTGGACGAAAGCTATATAAGTATGCTTTAGTGGTAATCGATGTGGCTTCTAGATATAAAGAGGCTGAGCCTTTGTCCTCGAAAGATAGCGGTGAGGTGGCTGCAGCCTTTGAGCGAATCTACAAACGGAGTCCACTAGAATGGCCAAAGTTATTGCAGGTCGATCCTGGTAGAGAATTCATGGGGCATATGTCTGAAACGCTAGAACTACATGGTACGAAAGTTCAACGAGGCGAGGCCGGTAATCATAGGGCACAAAGTTTTGTCGAACGAGCAAATAGAACTCTAGCTGAGAGATTGTTTGGATACCAATATGCACAAGAGATGGTACTTACTTCGGAAGGCTCGGATGCGCGTAGTAGAGAATGGGTAGTTCGTCTACCAATGGTTATCAAAGCCCTGAACAGTGAGGTGACTCGACTTACTGGTAAAGAGCCTTCGAATGCAGTGTTGGCACAGCAAGTAAACATAAAAACTCCTACATATTCGCGCACTGTTGGATTGAGAGAAGAGCGCCTACCATTCGACGTTCTAGTTCGATATCTCTACGCACCAGGAGAATTGGAAGGGGGTGAAAAACGTAGAGCTACTGATCCTGTGTGGAGTTTACAGATATACGTTATTTCGCGAAGTGTAATATCTTCGGGGCAGCCTGTGCTGTACTACCTTGCTAAGCAAGAAGGGGAGAAGGACGCACCCAAACGTGGATTCGTTCGTGAAGAGCTACAAGTAGTTCCACCAGATACGGAACTACCACCAAGAGGTATTCTGTTCGTGCCTCGTAAATGAAATCATCCATGTCCTAAGTCTTTATGTCCATAGGCTAATGTATCGATTCCATTATTATGGATCCAACGCTTGGAGTCGAATGGTGAAAGAGATACCTTATTAATGTGCTGCCCATAGATGTGGTGGCCTTTCGATCGTAGTACATCCATCCCATGCCTGAAGGTCTTCTTAGCAAATAGCGACTCTTTGTACTGCTCGTGGCGGATGTGCTTCTTTACAACTACCTTGCGGATGCCTTTAGCCTTCCTTATGCTTTTCCCATCAGCCTCTAGGATAGAATACATCTTCGGTCGAAGACCTACATACTCGGCGATCGGGCGCCCGGCACACTCGTCCTTCATCTTTCCAAGGACTTTCTTGTTCGCTGTGCTATGTAGTGGATGCTCCTTAGGGTAGTCAGATGTGTCGTAGAGATCTTCGTGGGCAGCCATGTCGGCATACACATCGTCTGTCTGGATCTCAAGTAGTAAACTGTCTGTGTCTGTATAGACTAGCTGGCATCGGTCTCCATACTGTCCAAGCAGTTGGTTGTAATAGAAGTCGTACATCAGATGCTTTGAGAGGTCAAGAATGCTCATCCCCACGTAGACTGGACGGTTCAAAGTTAGTCGACTCTTATGCATATGTAGGGCTGCCAGATCGTCATCGAAGATGTTTGCCCGTGCGAAGGTTGGGCTAGCAATCAGACGTCTAAGTTTGTCCTCTTCGCTGGCACGCACTAGATTGACATTTACGCGCTTGCGTAAGTTCTCCATGGTTTTGCCGAAGACGCTGTTGTTCATCAACTTGTACAGGTCCTTTTCGAAGTCGCTCGTAGCCAGTTTTCGTAGTTCCGTATTCATTCGTATGTATGGCTCCATCCATGGTGATTGATCGAATCGTAGTGCTCTATGGATCTTTTTCAAACGCATGCCAAGAGATAGATATAGCTGTAGATTGCGGTAGTGGAGCACGTATCGCTCTTTATCGTATAAGTTAGGTACAAGCTTTTCAACCTCTATCGATGTACCTTTAAGGTTGCGCTGATATTCGGACATCCACTCCTTTTGGACCTTCATGCGCTCTGGTGCTAGCGGATAGGCATTGTGTGCGTTGTGGAGTTCTTGTGGGTATTCGAGATCCACCTCTAGTATGTAGCCCTTGGGGCTGTCGGATGGACAGTCCACTATGGTATTGGTGAGTCCTTGAAGGTCCTCTACCCACTCAAAGCCTCCCGTTGGTAGTGGCTGACTCATCGCCCATCCATATAGGTTGTTGGCATCGAGGTACTGGATGTACGTTGTGGGCTTGGATTGGTCATGGCACTCAACCAGAGTATTGTTGGCCTTGGCATGTCTCTTCGATACCATGGATATTCCACCACGTAAACCTTTCTCTACGAAGAGATGCTGGTCATAGTCCACGAGCAGCTCGAGCTCCACACCTGTAGCTTTCAAGAGCGCGTCCCAAGAGAGACCAGGGCTGGTGTAGTAGTGTGCAGGATCCAAGCCATACTGATGTAGACACGTTTCCCGAAAGGTCTCAAAGACATCTGCCAGAAGAAGCACGTCGGTTCGGAGATATAGGTCGTGGTAATCTCCCATGTTCTCACAGCCGAAGGTGTTCCAGACCATCAAAGCGTGTTCGTAGTCCTCCTCGGAAATGCCTTCAGCTGATAGCTTGCTGTAGAAGTCGGCTTGTGGTGGGAGTGGATCTGCAAACCGATCCCAGTTATCCATATACTCATACGGATAGATGCCTTTTCGCAAAAGCAGGCGTTGCCGCTCTACACTAGGCTCATACAGAGCAGTAATCTGGAAGGCTTCTGGTTGGTTAGCTGACACCAGCTTGTCTAGGGATGCTAAGAGGAATTGAGCGCTGTCGATGAATCGCAGCTGGTCTAAGGAGAACGATATGTACTTCTCAGTGTTGTTAGGGATACACGTGATCTGCCCCTTCGTCTTGGAAATAGCCTGCATTATTAGATGTGAGTCGTAACCACGCAAGTTGTGGAATACGACTGGTATGGTCGTGGTTTTGGGGTTCAACCGCAGCTTGAGGTTACAAGCATTGTGGGCTGCGCCTCTGTACTTGCCTGTTATGTGGCAATGGTCGCGAACTGAGTCACCGTAGAGTGGCTCCTCACACACATGACAGATTCTGGCCGTATTGTGGGCAAACCAATTCTCTGGGGTCATCCGTATTGCCTTTGGGGTCATCAAAACTACTTTGATTCTCGATTCTTCTCGTTGCATTGCCTCCAGGAACCGTTCTGCGGCATCCCGACCTCTGTAAACGACTGGAGGCTCTGTATGACCATCGCATCGAACCACGACGTAGCCAAAGCCACAAGCCACATGATGTTGTGTGTTCTGAGTGTTGCTCTTTGTGGGATCCAACTCTGGTCCTGCGATCTTCGTTGTCAAAGCCTCGAAATCTGCATAGATAACATACGGAGCTGGTAGCTGTCTGTGGTGGTTTTGGAAGGAGAGCTTGCTTTCACCCTCTTTAGGCATTTCCACTCTCACGGCGGTTCCCCCTATACCTTGACACTCGGGCTTATGGGCTTCGAGGAGGTCCTTTCGAGAGTACCCATGTAGGCATCGCTCGCAGAAGTGCTTTCGGTGTTCGTGCTTGCTATGACTGTAGAGGAGGCGGTTCAAGTCCTTAATCCAGGCATAGTGGTACTTTCCGGACTCCTCTATGAGCAGCATGTTGATGCGTGGGATGTCCCCACATTGCTCGCTAATCCTATAGACCACCACACCTTTCTCCCAGCCGAAGACATTGATTGCTAGGTCGTTTTGTTTCTCAACCCGGCGAATCTGCGATATGGGTGTTGGTGCATCGACTCCTGTAAAGTCTAGGCCGTCGTCTATAGGATACCTAGATGGTCTGTATGCATGTCCTCCGTGAAGAACTGGAAATAACGATGACCGAAGAGCCCATCGTAGGCAGTTATCATCCTTATTTCGAACATTCACCACGGCTTTCTTATTTGCAACTTCCGGAGGCAGTTCGATGAAGGATCCACCTCTCAGAGGTTGGTAGAGAGCAATGTTCAGATAGAGCAGGATGATGTGGTCAACAACCCATCCAGAGCCTCTATTCGTCCACTTCTCGAGACTCTCTAGAATCTTTGGGATGGCTCTGTCTAAGGCCTCATGAATCTCGTCGGTCTGCATGACGATCTCCTGGCTATGACGCATCGTAGGGTCAGTAAACTCATTTCTACCGTCCGGATGGTCCTTCCGTAGCATCACCTTCAGAGCGAGTTGGAACTTAACTCCACGTAGGTCATCGACTTCTTCCACCAACTTCTGATGAATATCGTGGCGCGTGCCTTCTAGGAAGGCCCTTGGGTCAACACCTAGTTCGTGGCCCGGGGGAACGTACATCTGCCACCCACGTAGATACTTACCGATGGTCCGATGGGTTCGCTCAAATGTGAGGCGTTCCATATTGGGGTGGGCGTATACTATAGTGGATCTATACGTTTAAATGGTTATACGATATTGAGTAAATGTGTGTGTGTCTAGTTTTCGTTAATGATGGGTCTAGGGCGGTAGGTAGGACAATTCTTCTTCTTATGTCTCCACAAGGCAGAGTCGCAGCTTAGCTCTCCACCACAACTCTCACAAATGTATTGCTTTGGGACCCTAACGCACGGGGTCTTGCGATTCTCTCGATGGCGTTTCAGATTCCAACTCCTCTTAAATACTCTTCCACACTTTTCACACTCCATCCCATATGGATTATATATCTTAGTAAATCTATATGTTTAAATGGTACTGTCATGTTGAGTAAAAATCATTAGTCGGTTGGAACGCGCGCGAATGACACATAATCCATAGCGAAAGAGATCGATATAACTATATGCTAATCATATCTCTAATAGGTTTACACTTTTGGATTTTTTAGGTGTAAGAATGTCTAGTGACAATCTTGGCAACACTGTGTATAAAGTAGTATGTAAAGTGGCGGGTTCTGGGACACTTTTCAACAAAATTCGTGCAATGATTTCAACAAAGTGTGCAAGCAAGGAGGGAGTGGCCTCTAGGACACGACCTCCTTGCTTGCACACTTTGTTGAAATCATTGCACGAATTTTGTTGAAAAGTGGCCCAGAACCGCCACTTTACATACTACTCTCTAAGAACAATAGCAGAGTTGATCTTATGAGTCACAGTGGATTTACTGTTATTAGTAAATGTTTATAAATATTCAGAATTACGTTACGAGTGATCATGAGTTGTGAATGATATAAAAAATATCGTTGGGTTACTATAGAGCATATTACCAAAACAATAGTGTATTGTTATTCATAACAAAGATTTGCCCAAACCTGTTCAATCAAAACAAGTGAACTTTATTGATTTAAAAGTTAAAGTAATTACAAAGTCAATCTCCATAAACTCTTCATCTTTTCTAAAAAATTGTTCTGGAACAGACACAGAATATCTTGAGACAAAGCCGTGTTGTTCAATGTCATTCAGTGGATGTATTTCACGTCTCACTACTTCAAGCATTTGATCAATGATAGAAGATCCGTTGTTTCTGAACTGAAGATGTAAGAGATACACTGTGGTCCAGGGTAACTTGTAAAGTTCAGATGGTAAACTTTCCATGAGCGATGAATTACAATGTTCAACATGTAGCAAATAGCGTTCACAATCTCCCACACTCTCTCTGGTTTGACTTCGTCTTTTGCATTGCTGAGTTAATGAGATTTCACTTTATTCATATGACGCACTTTATTCATGAGCGCGCCTTAAAAATTAGCATAGCGCCTTAAAAAAGGGCGTACGCCCTAATTAATTTATGCATGACCTATGACAATAGGACTGTGACATCACCTGAATTAATGAGCGCCTTAAAAATTAGTATAGCGCCTTAAAAATTAGCATAGCGCCTTAAAAACCGGCTAATTCCATGCCTCTCATACTACTAACGTAACTCCTAAGTCTCAACTTACTCAAATGTTTTGATCTTTGCTTTGATCTAAATTACTAAAACATTAGTCTTTAGGTAGATTCAATGTATTTTACAATGGAGTCGTACAATGGAGCTACTTAGACGATTTTTTTTTTTGAAAGGGACAGGAGAGACGACGAGACGACTTCGCTGTCATCATAGAGGACATCCCTGCTGGATACTAAATGCCAATCCAAACAAACGGCTCTATTAAGAGCCACCAAATTCAATAAAGTAAATTGCCTATTTACTTCTTGTGTTCATTAACTGAACTGGTATTTAACTGTAAGTGTAAGGGCGGATATTAGGTTGTGCACGTGTTTACGCAAGAGGCACTTAAGTTAGCTAACCATGTGACTGGAGACCAGTCCACAGCAGAGTATGACGTTACATCCAAGATGGCGGTCTTAAGATGGCTGCCCGTGTGAAGTCCATGTGAAGCCAGTTTCTTGCCGTGTTTATCAATTTCATCAAGGAAAAAATCGGGTAGCATAAAGTCCTGAAAGTGTAAAAGCACGTACATGATCGTTTGAAGCATTTTAGAGAAGCTTTATAAGGCAGATTATTGACCAACAACCTACCGTCTAGTACCGACAACACGCCAACAACCTACCGACAACTACGTAAATTCCACCGACAACCTACCGACAACCACATGAAATCGGCTGACAATCTACCAACAACCTACCGACAACCTGCCGACAGGTTTTGCGCCGACAATCTGCCAACAATCTACCGACAATCTACCAACAACCTACCGACAGCCTACCAACAGCCTACCAACAGCCTACCGACAACCTGCCGACCCAAAATTTGGTACGTGATTGTTCACTATTACCCAAGGTCAGCATATGAACTGGGTTCTCCACATCTAAAAGTCCAGTTTCTTCCATTGCATAAAATGAATAATAGAACATATGACAAACGCATCTGAAAACGTCCCTCCAAAGCCTCTCTATCCTCTGGTTTCCTGTTGATGAACCAGCAATGAAACTACCTCGACCACTTCCTCGTACTGCAACCATTGCATCACAAACTGCAGTGTTCTCAACACCATAGTCCACCCTGATGCGAGAAGGCCATAGCCCACCATCCTGTTCTATGGCAGTTTCAAATAGATGCATGAAGAACAGTTGAGGCTAAATTATTTGTACTGCATTGAAGAAAAATAAGTCTTCTTGAATGGCCATCAATGCAGCCATGAATGACAAAGCCCCAACGTATCAATGAATGGTGGCCATCCAAGTGCCACAATGAGTTAGGCCATGGAACAAAGTACACTCTCCGTGAAACTAGGGCACCCCACCTTAATGCCGTGTTTCTTGGGTCTACTCTGTTAAGACTTTCCCTTATTCGTCGTCTCTGAACGTGATATCCAAGTGCTCTGAAGTGCCCTCTCAAATAGGGTTCGCCAGTTGTTGATCCATGGCGGAAATGTAGTCACTAATAATACGATCTATTTGTTCGTCTGTAAGATTACTGTAGAGGGATAAGTGTTCAAGATAATATTTTTGAACACGGCGCATAATTGTCCATCAGGAAACCTTGACCATCTCTGCAATTTTCTTCCAGGAAAACCCTAAACCTCTCAAGTCTTCCAGTATCTCACATGGAATAAAAATAGATGGTCTTCCTGCACCCCCAGATTCGATAATAGATACAGGAAACGATGTAATCTGTGTGGTCGTGGAAGTTACATTACAAAAACACTTGTTAAATTTCTCAAACAACTCAGCTATAACAAGTTTCAACTCTTCGAGAGTTTTTATATCGCCCTCGTCATCGACAATGCTCGCCAAATTTCCGAGTAGACGGACTGTTTTGCACTGACTGCAGAGGAAATACATTCCCATTTAATTCAATCAACAACTCTGAACTGGTTGACTTGTCATTTAATAGTAATACTTCTTGCTTGTGTTCAAAAAAAATCCTCAATTACAGATTGTCATCGTTAACTCGCCTTGATACAGTATCAGATCTCCAAAATGTTCCAAATCTTTCTGATTATGATGTCGAGTCACATATTCCATCCCAAGTAAATTCTAAGTATTACTCTTCTCATGACTTTCATAGCAGTGAAGAGATTTTAAACTCACCCACAAATGATTCATTTTCGACTCTACATTGTAACATTAGGAGCCTGGCAGCTAATTACGACAAATTAATAGAAATGCTAAATGAACTGCATCACTCTTTCAATATTATTGGTCTCTCTGAAACTAAAATTAAAACTGGACATGATCAATTAATCAATACTGATATACCTAATTATAAGTTTGTTTCCCAACCTACTATGTATAATTCTGGTGGTGTTGGTTTCTTTATTCGTGATGATATTCAATATCAGATTAGACAAGATCTTACTTCTTCTACAGAGGAACATGAGTCATTGTGGATCGAGATAGAAAGTAATCTCAGTCGTAACATTGTTTGCTCAGTTATTTATAGACATCCTAACAGTAATCTTGAGAATTTCAAAAACTCTCTGTTTTCAACAATTGATATTATTGCTAAAGAAAATAAGTTTTGTATTATAATGGGTGATTTTAATATAGATCTTTTGAATTTTGAATCTCATCCTAGTACTGATGAATTTCTTAACACTTTAAGTTCCTACTTTTTTCAACCACACATACTTCAACCCACTAGAATTACTGATCATTCACAAACTCTAATTGATAATATTTTCTTTAACTCCATTGAATTTTGTACAGTGAGTGGTAATATTCTCCATGATATCTCAGATCACCTCCCAAACTTTCTAATTATTAATAAACTATCAAACCTTCCAAGAAAAAATAAGATATTTAGGAGAGACTATTCTAAGTTTAGTGAAATTGAATTTATTGATGAAGTCAAAACTCTTAAATGGGATGAAATATTGCCTCCTGGAGATGATGTCAATGCAATATTTAACTCTTTCCAAACCACTATTAATGATATTATTAATAAACATGCACCAATGAAAAAATTATCAAAAAAAGAAGTAAAAATATTGGTTAAACCCTGGATCACTCCAGCAATAAGAGTGTCTATTAATATTAAAAACAGATTATTTAAGACGTTCCATAAAACCCATAACCCCTATTATTATTCCAAATTTAAGGTATATAGAAATAAATTAAATCATTTAATAAGCATTAGTAAGAAAAAGTATTATAATGACTATTTTTCTACTAACAAACAAAACACAAAGGAAATTTGGAAAGGCATTAAGCAAATAATAACACTAAAACCACCTTGCATGAATTTTCCAACTAAACTAATCTATGATAATAAAACAGTATTGGATCCCAAAGCCATTGCTAATACTTTTAATACTTTTTTTGCTAATATTGGTAGTAATCTAGCAAACTCTATTCCTGATGTTGAGAAGTCCTTTCATACGTACTTATCTAATTCTCAAGCAAACAGTTTTTTCCTTTTTCCTACAACAACAGATGAGATAGAGGATGAAATATCTAAACTAAATAATGGCAAATCTACTGGACCATCCAGCATTCCAATTAAATTGTTGAAATTGTTAAAATATGTAATTTCCAGACCACTGGAATATCTGTTTAATCTTTCATTTTCTATGGGTATTGTTCCTGAACAATTTAAAATCGCCAGAGTAATTCCAGTCCACAAGAAGGGTTCGTATACAGCTGTATCCAATTATCGACCAATATCACTTCTTTCAATATTTAATAGGATTTTAGAGAAACTAATGTATAAGAGATTGATTAACTACCTTGAAAAGAACCATATTTTGTATGATTATCAATTTGGCTTTCGTTCCAATTATTCAACTACCCAAGCAGTCTTATTAATTACTGATAAGATACAACAAGCTATTGAAGCTGGCCAATACTCTTGTGGCATTTTTCTTGATCTATCTAAAGCTTTTGACACTGTTAATCACCAAATCTTACTTAGAAAATTAGATCATTATGGAATACGTGGTGTTGCAAAGGAATGGTTCCACTCATATCTTGATAACAGAAAACAATTTGTTACAATTGGCAATGCCACTTCAGAGCTGCACAATATTTCCTGTGGTGTTCCACAGGGATCGGTGTTGGGCCCTATACTTTTCCTATTGTACATCAACGATTTTGGAAATTCATCTAATATTCTGGATTTTCATCTCTTTGCTGATGACTCAAATATATTTCTGGCACATAAGAATCCTCAAACTCTTGAATGCATTCTAAATGAACAATTAAAAAACGTGAGTAACTGGTTGAATGCTAATAAACTTTCTCTAAACATTGATAAAACTAACTATATAATTTTTCATCCTCCACAAAAGCGAATGTCCTATTCTATTTCAGTATGCATAAACTCTAGTTTCATTAAACAAGAGCATTTCATTCGATACTTAGGAATTCTATTAGATAGACATCTTAATTGGAAAGATCACATATCTCATAATTCGAAAAAAATTGCTAGAGGCATTGGTATTCTATCAAAATTAAGACATTTTACTAATATACACATCTTAACTCAACTGTACTATTCTTTGATTTACCCTTTCTTGACATATGGTTTATTAATATGGGGTAATACATATCCAACTAATATCAATCCACTGGTTGTTTTACAGAAGAAAGCTATTCGCATAATTACTTTTTCTAAATTTGATGCTCATACCAGTCCTATATTTTTTAAACTTAGAATTCTCAAATTCTGTGATATTATAATCCTCCACAATGCTTTATTTATGCACCAATTCATCTCAAATAGGTTGCCCTCCTTATTCGATAGCTTCTTCACTCCAGTTTCTAGTATACATTCACATCATACAAGACTTGCATCCAAATCATCGTTTGGACTTCCAACAATCAGAACAAACTATGGCAAATTTAATATAAGATATATTGGTCCTAAAGTATGGAATAGCATTGACGAGCTCACAAAACACCTCAATAAATCTGGCTTTAAAAGGAAGCTTCAAAATGATATTATAGATTCCTATAATAAAATCACCTGAATACCATCTGTCCTCCTTTCTATTTATTCAACATGTATTTTCTATTCATTTTGTATATAATCTGCAGCACTGTTTTGTTAGGTTTAGTTTCAATGTTTAAGTATGTTATTATATTACTTTACTATCATATTTTACTATTTCATTTCTCCTTACCGTCCATCCTGTAACTGACCTTATTAATATATTTAAATTATCAGTCTGCAAATAGTGTCATCTGACTTAGATTAGCCTCATGGTTATTTTCAGATGACCTGTACTTAACTTCGTTACTTTCCATCTTTCTATATAGTCGATCTCTCCTCTGTAAATATGTAACCTAAGTACGAAATAAACTTGTTGTAGAAGGTCTGCATGCATTAAAATACTAGTATTGGAATTGAAATTCTCATTAAGAAATCGTTCTGTTCTATCCATAACACTGTCCAGAAAGTACTTCAGTTCTTCACCATTATACGCCGATTCCGCCATCTTGTATATACTTCTGCTTCTTTCTCTACTGAACCAGTCTTCCGAATCAGATTCGACCGCCCGACACAGTCCTCCGGATTGAATGGAAATTTTCGTATTGAATGAATATAAGGATTGAATTGAATATATATTTCGAAGTTTAAATTGAACCAAATTCTGGAGATTGAATGAATATAAGGATTGAATTGAATATATATTTCGAAGTTTAAATTGAACCAAATTCTGGAGATTGAATAAATATAAGGATTGAATTGAATATATATTTCGAAGTTTAAATTGAACCAAATTCTGGAGATTGAATGAATATAAGGATTGAATTGAATATATATTTCGAAATTTAAATTGAATCAAATTCTAGAGATTGAATATGAATCAATATAAGGATTGAATTGAATGAATATAACAATATTGAATATTGCTACCAACAGGCAGGCATAATAGAGACAAAGTAGAAGCAGCAGCGGGGCTACTCCGTAAGGCTTCCGATATGTTGCTATCTATAAACGAAAGACCAGAAAATACGTCAAGAACGACCTCGACCGCCGTGGGGTCAAGGTCTGGTGACTATGGAGCGCCATCGTGCCAAAATTATAACTTTTAATTTTACACAAAAATCCATTTTTTGACAGACATTGTTGAGTCAGTTTGTGTTTTTTATCTGGGTAATACGCGAATTTGTGACTATACTTTCCATTTGGTTATACTTTTCATTCGGGGAGACTTTTCAATCGGATAGACTTTTCATTCGGATAGACTTTTCATTCGGATAGACTTTTCATTCGGGGAGACTTTTCATTCGGATAGACTTTTCATTCGGATAGACTTTTCATTCGGGGAGACTTTTCATTCGGGGAGACTTTTCCTTCGGATAGACTTTTCATTCGGATAGACTTTTCATTCGGGGAGACTTTTCATTCGGATAGACTTTTCATTCGGGGAGACTTTTCATTCGGATTGACTTTTCATTCGGATAGACTTTTCATTCGGGGAGACTTTTCATTCGGATTGACTTTTCATTCGGATTGACTTTTTATTCGGGGAGACTTTTCATTCGGATAGACTTTTCATTCGGGGAGACTTTTCATTCGGATAGACTTTTCATTCGGGGAGACTTTTCATTCGGGGAGACAGTTTCATTCGGATATAGACTTTTCATTCGGATAGACTTTTCATTCGGGTAGACTTTTCAATCGGGGAGAATTTTCATTCGGATAGACTTTTCATTCTGATCCGATCACGATCGAGTGTTTTGGCGCTGGCTTAAAGAAACGCGGGCTCTAGGGAAAGGAAAGAGATTTCCCGTGTTTTTTTATGTAATCTTTGAACATGCGCATTACCGTCTACTTTTACCGCTCATTTTAATTAATGTAGCTTCGTAGCTGGCCATGCCATGGAGGATAGTGATGCTATAAGAGAAACTCGGCGACTTTTACGACAATGTGCCGGTTCACTACTATCTGCAGTGTCCAGAATTGGTAACAGCTCGAACAGTACTCCAGTTTCATCGACATCGACGTCAAATTCAAGCCCATATGGAACTATAAGATCGACGGCTACAACTACAAGCACATGTACAACTCCCGGGACAGCAAGGGCCTCTACGTCGACTTCTACTTCACCTGCATCCTCAGCGATTACTGAACATTATAATTTTTGGATTCAGACAACCGGCTCTCGGTACAACACTCGGTCATGGTGCAGGTGGAAATAAAATGAGAAAAGTCAGTGTAAAACCTCAATGGGTTCATACATTTATGTGTCTCTCGTATGGATGACGAAAAAGTACCATCGTTCAATCAAAATGCAGACCTTGCCCTCTCAGGGCTAGGAGAAAAGAAAATAACCTTTCCTGCCGATGAGAAATTCACTATTACACTTCTAAGGGAATTTCCGTTATTACACGATGGAGGAGGGTTTGAGGTTTTAAGGAGCAATGGATAGTGTCTTCAACCTCTGCCTTCCCCTGTCAAGGGCTACTCTGTTGAGTTTTTGAGAGGAGTTCTAGCCCAAGCTAAACGTTATATTCGTTCTTTACAAAGACATCTGACCCTGGAAAAAAATAGAAGTAGGGCTTACATCCAAGGCAAATTATTGTAAATATTATTATATTTATATTAACCACAACCCACAGGGAGCCCAAGGACATAATTGTTCAAATTATTTACATACATGTTTTGTACCGGTCAATGATATTTTGTGTTCAAATTCCCCTCCCAGGGGCCAAATTTGTCATTCAAATGCCAATTTTCAGGTCAAATGCCCCACCCCTGGGATGTCCACGTGTACAGTCTTCGTCGCATTTTACTATATATATGTATTTCTAATTGTATTTTTAATTATTGTAGCTGAAGGGTTTACCCTGGTTAAACAAAATTATATTATTATTACCGGTACTATCATTATTAATAATCATGAAAGAGAATGCTTCTAAAATAGGAAATGTTTTCAGCAACGCGTATGAACGTACCACATGATCGAATCTTTATACACAACATGACCATGGCTTTCGTATTTGTTTACGTTTGAACTGTCATATTGTTTTACTGTTTTATGTTCGCCCGGACTTCTGGTGTGGGAATGACCAACTTCGATTGGCTGAATCATTCCAGCATGACTTACATGTCATGAGAGTCTGAGAGAATGATCTTGAACTTTTCATTGTGATCCAATTGGCCTATATCATTATGACGTCAAATCAAAACAATCTATTGTTTAAACGCTAAGGATCACGGTCGTGGGAGGGGGACAAAACAGCAACGACACAAAGGAAATAGCTCTCAAATGCATTTTGCAGAACGTAGAATAGCGGTAACAGCCACCAAATACGGTAAATATTGTGGGATAAACATTGATACAGCTGATATCTGGAAACCAGACAATTCGAAGTTAAATTTTCCTCAGCAGAGCAGATTTAGTTCAAAATACTGTTGTTCAAGTCGATTCTGTCCCCCTCATAAACAAGCCGTGACGTCATAATGATATAGGATAATTAAACCTCGATATGTCCTTGGGCTCCCTGTAGTTTGTGGTTAATATAAATATAATTAACAATTATTCACCGAGGTGGAGGTCATCATGAATAGCGGTGGATATTTACCGAGCAGCTTCAGCGAGGTAAATATCCATCACTATTCAGCGACACTGAGGTGAATAATTGTTTTGGTATATAACACACTGCAGGTGAATAGCCAGCACCAAATAGTTATTTTATTTTCTGTCAAATGGACAAAAACCCAGAGTGCGCGAAAAGTCATTCACTGGTGTGGTATATACTAATAATATTTACAATAATTTGCCTTGGATGTAAGCCCTACCGCTATTTTTCCAGGATCAGATGTCTTTGTAAAGAACGAATATAACCTTTAGCTTAGGCTATAACTCCTCTCAAAAACTCAACAGAGTAGCCCTTTGTTTCAGACCTTTTTTTCTTTTTCTTCGCACCGTTTCTTGGGCCAGGTGACTCGGGATCGTTACTGAATAAGCAGGCGTTCTTCGAGTTGTTCTTAATTTATTCTCGAGAGCCCCGCTCTCTTCAACGCTTCCTTACAACTCTGTCCCCTATATATTTTATCCTTATTCAATGTTGATTACACAATCTGATAATGCCGACTAAAAAGGCAAGCTAGAATACAGAAAGAGCTGCTATAGGTCAGCTTTTGACAACCTATAATACTAGAAAGTTCCTTTGATTATAAACTCTGATATAAAAAATAACTAAAAGACTGTACTTGAAAAGACACCAAGATTTATACTAAACTAATGTGGAAGGCAAGAATATCAGACGAACAACAAAAGGCGACTACCGAGCTAGTGCTATATTGGTGTTGTGCTATGATGTAAAGATTCGCTCTGTATTTTTGTATGGAACTTGTCAGCCTTAAACGCAAGACTAAGGTAGATTATGACAATATTGATATTGGCATTGCTTTCGAAACTTATGTATTATTTGGAGCTGTATAATTTGCGAGTTGTCCGGTTCGATCTGTACTGACAGCATGTGGCTTTGTGCAACTGAAACACCCGAAAAGTTAAAACCTTACTGTAAAAACCGATTATAACTAGCCCAACATAGCAGAATATATGCAATGAAACAATAACGAGACACTGGGTGCAATTTTATTGCAAATATAATTCCCTTTTTAAATTGTGTGAAAGCAATTGGCGCGATCAAGCCCGGCATGTGGCGCGCGCGCGCGCTGTTTCACAAGACATCAGTTAGGTAAACGAAATTAAAATTATGTGGCTTGCTACACCTTGATTATCTCTCTGGGTCAAATTAAACAAGTTTCGATTGCTATGCTGATATCAATATTGTAATAATCTACCTTTAGTCTTGTGTTTAAGGCTGAGTTGTTCCATACAAACACACACACGAATCTTTATAGCACCAGCTCGGTAGTCGCCTTTTGTTGTTAGTCTGATATTTTCGCCTTCCACATGCTTTTCCTCGTCCTCCAAGTCTTCTGAACTTCTCTCACAATATCGTCTTCATCATATTTTTGTTCTAGTACGAAATTGCCCTGCCATATCGATGAAAATCTACTCTAATTCCGAGCGTGTGAAAATTCTACAAAGAAAATGCGCAAGACTCCGGTGGGACGAAGTGACGTTAAAAACGTCACAGTAATTAATGCAAACAAGATGGCGGCGCCCAGGTCTTCGCGAGGCCAACTTTGAGGGGCTCGTTCTCAACTCTGAAAACGTTTTATAAAATTTTAGTTTTTCGCTCGGGTATCACTTTAAATTGATTATAATTACTCGGGCTGCCTGTGGCAGCACCGAGTCTAAATCTGCAGGCCGTTTTTTGTTTTGTTTGGTGCAACAAAATTTCTGCGCATGCGTTAAATTATGCATTAATTGTTGACGCTAATAGATTTATCTAGTCGCCTTCTGCGCAAGCTATCAGCTTGTTTGAGGTACGTTTCGTAGCTTTTACTGATGCCACATTTCATTTCACTCTCGGTCACAATACAAACCAGCGCAAACCGTCATCGGAAGGCAAACACTAAAATAATTTTGACCGCGTTTTTCGCTGGTTTACCGATCTTGTACGATCTCTCTGTGTACCGCGTTATACAGGTATACTGAATAGCTGATTTATAGCGAAATATTGCGATTTACTAGTAAATATATATACTGTGGATTAAGTTGGAGAAAGAATTGAAGAAAAAATCAACATCTTAGCTTCAAAAAATGGTCAAATCTGGATATTTTTGGCCAGACCGGGTAGGCCACTCGATATGCTTCAAAATGATATCGAACAATCTCATGGTAGCTTCAGAACATAAATGGATTAAGTTGGATTAAGTTGGAGAAAGAATTGAAGAAAAAAATCAACATCATCAAAAATGGTGAAATCTGTAATTTTTTTGGCCAGACCAGGTAGGCAAAAAATCTTGGATTTCTGAAAAACGAAGACCCTAGCGTAACTAACTGCAGCTAATGTTTTTATTCGTGCCTATATCCAATTTATATTCAATTTGTGTCTTCCCGGCTAGTCGCTCGAATTCTCTAGCTACCCTGCACAAAACACAATAGAAATTCCAATGTGTTAATCAATCAGCCAATAGAAATGTGTGAGTTCAGTCGTTCAGGGAACGCTAATGAACTATGACCCTGCGAATTCTCTAGCTACCCTGCACAAAACACAATAGAAATTCCAATGTGTTAATCAATCAGCCAATAGAAACGTGTGAGTTCAGTCGTTCAGGGAACGCTAATGAACTATGACCCTGCACAATCTTTTGTCTTGCCCCCTTCCAACATAAATTGCAGCGCCTTTGTTAGCCCCTTTGAAGTTTGCCAGGTTTCATAACCATTCCACTCTATTAACTATGGTCACATCCACGAGACATTTTCTTCTGAAATTATTGGAAACTACTGTAAGAAACTCTCAACATTTCGAAATAATATACAGGGTCTAGACTAGGGGAGTAATTAGCATTCTCTATATAGAGAATAGAAATAAGGCTATTGTTTTCTATTGTTTCATAGCCTTATTAGTATTCTATATTTAGAGAATACTAATTACTTAACTATGGGATTTAGACAGCTGAAATGGGGAACACTGATTGGTCGTGTGGGTGTGACCATGTTCTAAGTAATGTTCAAAAATTCATGAATAATTAACGAAGCAAAAAGAAAGGCAATCAATGACTGTGAAGACATTTTATACCTGATAAAATTTCATCCTAATTTAGCTTGGATTTTCTCGTCCAAAATAAGTCGTATCGCCAAAATAACTGAAAAACAGGTCTCTTTACCCTCTTTACATGTGAATGTTTTTGAAGCCGTTCAAACCACTCACAGCACGTGTTTTATCAATTCTAAAATTGTCGGGCTTCGCCCTCAAATTTTTAAACTTGATAAAACACTGCTGTTCGTGTTTTAAACAGTACTTAGTGATGATGAGCACAATCGACATCAGGCTACCTGGGCCGTCAAAGCAAAGTAGCTGGCACCAGATTAACTACCCATATGATCCAGATAGTTATCATAACAGGTATGAGAAGAACCAAGAAGCTTGTTATCAACACAGATATATATACACACAAGCACAAGCTGAGTATAAATATAATGGTAGACTGGTTTAGAAACGAATAATTCCAATCACAATGTCACCAACTGAGATAGTTGAATAGGTCTTGCTTTGCACACATTATAACGTTTTTTTTAAATATGCCTGGTCTACTTAGTCAGCAATCAGTCCCTTTCGCTGGGTTTCTCCAATTAGGAATTTGGAATATCCATCTCAAGCATGTTAAGGCATTGTTTTTGAGCAGTTCTGATAAAACATTCAAAATTCGATATCTTTGTCATTTATGTATGAAATACCCAAAAACGTTGCAGTAAGACTGTAATCGTGTCTCTTAGCATTTAAGGATCGGTATTTTGGTGTTTTGAAGGTCACGTGACCTTAAGGCTTATAAAACAAAGAAATCAAAATGGGGTGGCGGAAGTTATTGTTTTGTTTCAGATTTTCGGTTCGAAATGTTAAGCTTGTTATGGGAAATGAGAATGTGTCCGGAATGGTTGACTTTTTATTACTGAAGAGGAAATAAATGGCGAAAAATGGTTCCAAGAATAGGTCACGTGACCTGTTTATCAGGGTCAACCATTCCGAACAGATCTTTAAAGTCAACCACAAGTGTAATCAGATAAACACAAAATCGTTACTTAAAAATACACATATCAAAGTTATTGCGTACAAAAGACTACATATCGCTAACCGGTGACTCACTTCCGGTATCGGCCCAGTCATTTCACTCAAAAATACATGGATTTGGGAGCTATTTTGCCTTATAAAACAAATAAGATGATATATGACTTCCACTTATCTTCAAATCAAAGTTAAGTAACATCTAATCTGCAACTGATAACTGTTTAAAGTGATTATATCACAGGCTCCCAGACTCGACGTATATTTCCCGCTTATTAGTCTGTTGGAACTCGCGAAAATTTCTCACGTGGAACTGTCATAACACTCGGCGAAGACCCCAGCCAACTGTCTTGGTCCTCTGATTGGCGAGTTCCAAATTCAAAATTAGTCTGTAACCGCCAGTTTCGTTAAAAGGCCTAGTAATGGTCTCTCTGATTGGCGATATATTTGTTTCCGTTCCTCGAGCGGAAGTATAATTTCACGCTTGAGGGTCCCCCATGAAAAAAGGCGATTTGCATAGTTTTGGGTAAGGTTGGGAAAATTTTGGACCGCTTTGGTCGTTCTGGTTCTTACAGCTCATTGCAAGGTCGCGCTTTTTGGGTCTCGAGGAGGCCGTTTGGCGATGATAAATTTGATGGATTTTCCTAAATCTCTGGTCAGATGTTGCTTGATAACTATTCCCTCCTGTGCCGAAAGCTGAATAGCGAGCGAGGAAGAAAAGTGCCGATTTTGGGGTGATCTTTGAGGTAAGTGTGTGCTTTGGCGAGGTCGACTTGCCGACCTTGTTAATTTTCTTAGAGCCTCGGCCAACGGTCAAAATTTCGAATCCTAATAAACTGCTTTAGAAGGCCCCAAATCGCCAAAAAACCACTCACACAACTTCATTAAGTATCAATATTTTATTATTGAAGATTCATTTCGTAGGAATCGGAAAAGAAAATTCACACGAAGCAATTATTTAAACTCTTCTGAGATCGTTATGAAACTAATCGATAAACCACAGGTAACCCAACAGACTAATAAGCGGGAAATATACGTCGAGTCTGGGAAGCCTGTGATAAAACATTGAGGTTTCTTACGTTTAGAGTCGTACAAATCACTGTTCATTTTGTACTATTTTTCTTGTGTGACCTTTGGTATGGCCGGAGCTGCAGTAGGAGAGAATTTGGAGCGTTCAAACGAAAGCAGATAATTCTGCTTCGTATAGTTCTGGTATGAACAGGTAAGCCACATTATAAACTTGCAATGCGACTGAAGTTGTTCTCTCTCCGAAATAAAATCCCATTTATTTCAAAGCGATGACCAATAGCAAATGTCCTCTTCTGTGTGCAATGATTTTGATATGGTACCACCCTGTTTTTAGTTTACTTTTCAACTTTTTGTGATCACGTGGTTGGTCACGTGATAGATATTTTACCAAAATTTTATATCAGGACGACTAAAAACGCTGAAATTAGTTATAACCACCATTGTTCTAGGATTAAATTAATTTATCCTTTCTTTATGTATGGCCTACTTCTGCGGTGTAACACTTACAAATCAAGCAGAAGAAGGCCTTGCATATCATTACTTTTTCAGTCTAAACCAGATAAACACTCAGACCCTCTCTTTTATCAGCTTGAAATTCTCAAGTTAATCGATCTTGTTTCTTTCCATAATCCAATTTTTATGTACTAGTTCCATCATGATTTGTTACCCAAGGCTTTTGATTTTTTTCAATCAATATCATCCAAACATCAAAACAACACTAGACTTGCTTCAAAATCATCGTATTATATTAAATCAGTAAGAACTAATTATGGGAAGTTCAATGTCCACTTTGCTGCAGTACTTCTATGGAATAACATCGATGAACATCTTAAATTACTCCCTCAAAAATCGTTTAAGACACAGATTAAATCTCACTTCATCCAAGCATATGATATAAATTAGACTTTCCTTATAAAGCCTGATTTTCAATCACCAATTCTGAATGCTTCAAGCTGGTGCCTTCTCTAAATGTCATTTTGTTTCTTGGTCTATGTTGTTTTTGCTTAATTTATTATTATTTATATTACATGTATTTATTACTGCCAATTTAGTGTTAATTTAGTGTGTCAAACTTTATTGCCAACCCATACTCTGTCTAAAATCCTCATGTAGCCACTCAGCTTGTTTAGCTTTTTAGTTATTCTGAGTGGCTTTTTACCTTCCTGTTTGTTGTCATCAAATTGTAACTTTTTAATTTAAATCTTGGTAATAAAGCTTGCTTGTTGTTTAGGATTTGAGCAAATTCAAGTGACTATTCAACAAAATAGCTGTTCAAACCATGCGTTAACATGCTTGAGATGGCCATAAAAACAAAGAATTAGGAAGTAAATCTAAATTTTATGACGTAGTTAATATTATCAAGCGTGGAAACCCATGCGAGCCAAGAATCTCATATAAGCATCGACTCCTTTAAACATTTTTCAAAGCTCGTACTAAGACAGGAAACCGACATTTTTGGGCAATAACCCTATATATTAATAATATAATAAAATAAAGAGTCTCTTACGTACCTTCACAAGACAATAATATATTATGGTGCAAGTTAAACGAGAGCTACTTCCATATGGAGTGGGATATATTTATCGGCATTGTATATTTTAGCCCGGATAACTACGAAAAAGCGAATAATGAAGATTACTATAATAATAAGCAATTTATATAGTGCCATTTCCACTAAATGACCTACATCTCAGACCTTGAAGAAGACATACACAATTTGCTATAAAGGGGAGCATAATTCTACAATGTGATAAATAATGTATTATATTAAATGGTGATAAATATTTAGACCTAACTTGATGTTCCATTCAAACGATACTCACAAAACAAAAATAGCAGTGATAGGAGGGACAAATTACTAATTGAAGCGTGCACTGAAAATAATTTAAGAATACTTAACGGCAGAATAATAGGTGACTACTCCTTACGGCAAGAAAACCTGCTTCCAATATAACGGCAGCAGTTTAGTTGATTACGTCATTAGCAATGCCGGCATCCTCCCTTATATCCAGTTCTTTAAAGTTAACCCGCTTCAAC
Organism: Actinernus sp. WN-2022; assembly: GCA_030867875.1. Taxonomy (NCBI): domain Eukaryota; kingdom Metazoa; phylum Cnidaria; class Anthozoa; order Actiniaria; family Actinernidae; genus Actinernus; species Actinernus sp. WN-2022. The sequence goes on from JAOWCC010001368.1 coordinate 37,720,504, forward strand.
CAGATAACTCCGACGATTGTCAAATATCATACAGCATTAAGATAAACAAACTTATCCTATGACACACCCTAAATCCTTTCAGTGCAATCGAAGGGATAAATCACTTATCCCACTGTCCTAATTACGCAAGTGGGCAGGGCTTTTGAAGAGATGGAAATTGTTGGGTAATAAATACTGTTTAGTATGCGATAAGTAGCGTGATAAATGGTTATCACACTGTTTATCATCCCACTGTTTATCGCATACTAATGATATATTACAGTCGAAGAAATACTCATTAGTATGCGATAAGTAGCGTGATAAATGGTTATCACACTGTTTATCATCCCACTGTTTATCGCATACTAATGATATATTACAGTCGAAGAAATACTCATTAGTATGCGATAAGTAGCGTGATAAATGGTTATCACACTGTTTATCATCCCACTGTTTATCGCATGCTAATGATATATTACAGTCGAAGAAATACTCATTAGTATGCGATAAGTAGCGTGATAAATGGTTATCACACTGTTTATCATCCCACTGTTTATCGCATACTAATGATATATTACAGTCGAAGAAATACTCATTAGTATGCGATAAGTAGCGTGATAAATGGTTATCACACTGTTTATCATCCCACTGTTTATCGCATACTAATGATATATTACAGTCGAAGAAATACTCATTAGTATGCGATAAGTAGCGTGATAAATGGTTATCACACTGTTTATCATCCCACTGTTTATCGCATACTAATGATATATTACAGTCGAAGAAATACTCATTAGTATGCGATAAGTAGCGTGATAAATGGTTATCACACTGTTTATCATCCCACTGTTTATCGCATGCTAATGAGTATATTACAGTCGAATACAACAACAAATTAAATCACACCACCGCAAAGAAACGACACAATTTAGCATATTGAATGTATTAAGTAATGATCCGGCTAAGAACTGTAGTGGAATCCATTGTTCTACGGCAATGAGCCTCCCTCGCATACCTAACGGTTCTTTACTGCTTTAAGAGATGTCTACAGTCCAAACTACATCTCGAAAACTATTTTATGCTCTTGGCTCTGTGAAAACTCAGAGAAGCCACCATCCAGTCAATCGGAAATGGAGAAACAAAACATTTTATTCGCAAATTTGAAAACTTTCCCCACATACGATATTCTTCGAAATTAAAGCATACTTACTTTGATCAAAAATAAATGCAAACCTCCAAAATTATCGAACGAAATTGCGTTGTTTCGATGGTTTCTGTTGAATTTATCAGAATCAACCAATGAAATTACGAGAAAGAATAATAGAAAATTAACACCTTTTTACATTCCTTGCCGTTCAACACTACAGTTCTTATCCGGATCATTACTTAAACGCACTATTTCGTTACATACCGTTTTTAGCGCCCTTGCATATCTAAGAGATTGAAATATATGATAAGTTAGACCACTACCATTCTAGTATATTAGGGAGTTTAAGCATCGAGTACGGCAACGTCGACGACGACGGAACGTGAAAACGTCTTTCTCTTCAAATCGCTTGTTTATTATTTCTTTCACTCGTCTTGCGTTGCTTTTCACATCCAGATTTTTGAAAAATTGGATGCACAAAAAGTTTCGTTCACGCCGAACGAAAATAAGAACGTTTTAACAACTTCTTACATTGAGTAGACGTTCTCTGCTCAACGTAAAATTGTGGTTTTGTGCCGTCGTCGTCGACGTTGCCGTCCTCGTTCCTTGAACTCTCTATTGAATAATCCTTATCGTATACATATATTGGTTTGCAACCAATCCCCGGAGATTTAAAAGACAGAGACGTCTTTGGATGGCAATAACAAACGAATATATTACCGATATTTTGTTATTGTCATCCAACATGGCTGCCATGACGTCTGCTTCAAACGAAGAATATTGAAATAAATGGCAAGACCACTACCATTCTAGTAGATAACAATCTTACAGATTGCACTAAATGACTGATAAGACCACTACCATGCATTCTAGTATATAACAATCCTATAGATTGAACTAAATGATAAGACCACTACCATTCTAGTAGATAACAATCTTACAGATTGCACTAAATGACTGAAAAGACCACTACCATGCATTCTAGTATATAACAATCCTATAGATTGAACTAAATGATAAGACCACTACCATTCTAGTAGATAACAATCTTACAGATTGCACTAAATGACTGATAAGACCACTACCATGCATTCTAGCATATATCAATCCTATAGATTAAACTAAATGATAAGACCACTATCGTTCTAGTATGATATTGAAAAATCCTTACATTTCTTTGACGTGCGACTGAAACCACATGCGAAGTAATAGAGCGTGAAAGGCGGATAGTCGTCACGGTCTTCCTTGCGTACTTCTACGATGAATCTTTCAAGCCAAAAATTCAACTCTTCTGGGCTTGACGTTCCAAGCTATCTTTGACGTTCCAAGTATCTTTCCAAAACAGTATCGACAGCTTAATTCTTTCGAAAATTCCCCCACGACTCCCACACTTTGACTGCCCACTTCTTTGAACGTCTCGTGTTAGCTGATACTCTTTCGACGTTTCTCCTCTCTAAATCACTTCTCTCTCCTCCACAGAAAAATTCCTAATGTTTATCCCAGAAACAAGGTCTTGGATATCAATCTCCTATAAAAACTCCATTGCTAGCGAGAAGAATAATCAACTGAGGTAGTTCTACCAAATGTCAGTTATGCCAGGATTTTGCATAAACACAATTTCAACGAAAAATGTTTTGATTTCACTGTTCATTTGCACGTGAATTTCAAAACAAAGTATAAAACTATTTCATTCTCGTGCAATTTGGGATTTCGAAATGTGGCCCAGGTTCGATTCCCGGCAGGTGCGGCGCCATATGTGAGTTGAGTTTGTTGGTATATCACCCTCGCTTCGAGAATTTTTCTCCGGGTCGTCCGGTTTTACTCCCTCCACAAAAACCAACACGCTAAACACAACAACAATTTATTTCACTCTAGATGGAAGGTATACACATATTAGCATATACAGAATAGAGTTGGTTGAACCAGAAAAAAACCATGGGGTTATCTGAGTCTGGTTCACCAGGAGATAAATTCCAATTCGATCTGTGATTTAGCCGGGTTATGGTTTTGATCATCCCCGTGTCAGTTGTTTGGATCACAGGTGTCTCGGTCGAATGCCATTTCTTATTTTCGCTTTGGTTCTTCGTTAGCCTTCCCTTTGCGAGTAGATAATAACGACGTGAATCGGTTATGGGCGACCCTTTCACAAACCTTCGATAGAACCGGTAGTAACGAGATAGGTCTGTTGTTGTTTAGAATTTCTAACTCTGAAGTTTCTTACGGGATCTGAAACAACCATCGATCCTTGACGTCATTGATCAAAAGAAATTAACTGCTGTCGTGCTTCTAGATGTAGGCAAGGCCTTCGATAGAATCAATCACGAGATACTCAAATCGAAATGGCAAGATGTCGGCGCCTCTGGCTCTAGCCTCCAGTGGTTCCGCAGTTACCTCTCTGACAGACAACAAGTAGTTGGGATCCACTCAGCAGTATCGGAGCCCCTTCCTGTGGTCAGCGGTGTGCCCCCGGGAAGCATCCTAGGTCCGCTTCTCTTCAGTATATATGTTAACGATCTTCCTTCAGTACCACAGAAATGCAGTTCTCAGTGTTATGTAGATGATACAAAGCTCCACGTTTCCTTCCACTTACAAAACAAGCTAACTACTATTGCTGACATGAATCAGGACCTACTTAATATACATAACTGGTGTTTCGACAATTTCCTGCTTCTTAACCCAGACAAGACATTGCTTATCGTGTTTGGTAACAGACAGATGGTGACTTAACTACAAGACTTCAGTTCAGTGCTACCAGGAAAGGACCTTCTGCCGGTCCAAGTGGCCAAAGACCTGGGCGTTATACTTCACCCTTACCTATCACTTGATGAACACATAATTAAAACCGTATCTTCGTGCATGTCTCGTCTGGGACAAATTAAACGTGCTAAACATGCATTCGACAGACAAACGTTGCTAACAGTCATTAATGCTTTAGTTTTTAGCAAATCATTTTATTGCTCAAATGTGTGGGCAAATGGCACTAACTCTAATACCACAGAACTTTGCATGCCGCATCGTTTAGTGATGCACGGAAGTTAGACCACGTAACACCAATTTTAAAAGAACTACACTGGCTGCCAGTTTCAAGCCACACCCACAGACATAATTGTTGAGACACAAGACAACGTAGTTATTATATGAGAAGAAACAAATACTGGACACATAGCTAAGACAGCTGAAGCCTCGCAAATCTCCCTTCCCCTTTCAATGTTGGTAATGAATGAATTTCAAATTAACGTGCACCTAAACCAACATTGAAGGGGGGAGAGAGGATTTATTTAAAGAACGGTCTCTAAAAGTGAGCAGTGTCCCAAGTCATTTTGTCAGTGATTGCAGCTCCATTATCGTAGTGTCATAAATGTATTTATGCTCGTGGCCGGATTTTACAGTTATCCGCATTCCGAATTTTTCACATTCCACACTTGTTAGTGTTTCTTCTATTGTATTCTACCATATATAAGGTACTTAGATTAAGCGCTATTAACTCTCAGGGCTACACTACTACGAATGAATCGACAGTTAATTATGGCTGATAGAGATGAATCTAACGGTGTCCCAGAGCGTGTAGACGGCACAGTGAATCAGTTGAAGTCATACTTCGATTTAAAATTTAGTTCGCCTAAGAGAGAACTGTCTGACGACCAAAGAAAGTCTACCACTTTCCTATCGAAGAAATTGAAGTCGGATAACGTTAATTTCAAGTTCACTGGTAACAAGAAACAGTTTGACTTTAATTCAGATACCCTCGAGCAGATTGCACAAAGCATAGATGTTCTCGGCTCCTTGAAATGCCTTATTGACTTAGAGGAACCTGAAAACGCTGAATTTTCACGTTTAATCCTCAAGCTCGAAGAGAATCTTAACAGCACCAAGAAATCAGTTCAAAAGAGAAACAAACTGATTAGGATTGCAGACAAATCGGAAGCCGGATGGGCTGCCGTAGATGAATACCTTTCTGACGAACTCGCCTCAGGATCTGAAGACGAAAAGAAGATTCGAGCCGCAGAACAGAGGGCTTTAAAGAAAAAGAGAACTTCTCGTAGTCAAGCCCTAGGTCCCAAGTATTGACTAATTCATTTATAGTCTATTCTTTCCCGCCAATTTTACCCGTTCTTTGCCGTTCTCATGTGTTTTGTCAGAGAACTACACTAGTTCTGTATGCTCCTTCCTACCAATAATAATAAATCATATTATTATAGTATTGTACTGTGTTATGTAAAGGGAGGACTAGAGCATAAAGAAGTTATTTCGGAACAGAGTAGAGAAAATAAATGTATTTATGCTCGTGGCCGGATTTTACAGTTATCTGCATTCCGAATTTTTCACATTCCACACTTGTTAGTGTTTCTTCTATTGTATTCTACCATATATAAGGTACTTAGATTAAGCGCTATTCACTCTCAGGGCTACACTACTACGAATGAATCGACAGTTATTTTTTTACGTTTTATTTCAGTTTGTCAAGCAGCGCCCTCTATTCGCTCAGACGTCGTCATCCACCTCTGCTTCTATCTCCCCTCATAACTTCAGTAATTTTCGTCCTTCAACGAAAACGTCCAGCAACCGTTTCCAGAACCAAGGCGACATCTCACTGCTTTGCCTGCGGTGGATCAGGTCATTGGAGACGTAACTGCCCGAATACACAACATACACCCCGCTACAATCCAAGGCCCTATAACGAAACCAAAGCCAGTGGCTCAAATGGGAAATATCTCCAATACTAACACTATCATATCCAATAACGAACTAGTAAAAGAACTTACTGAAGGTAAAGAAGATCATATTCAGTTAAACGAGAGATATTACGAAGTCGAGGATAAATCACACGATAAATTGTTAGATCCAAATTACGTTGTTAAAGGTAGACTCAGAGCTCATATTGATTATTGGAGAGACACGCTAACCGCTAGCGACTTCATTATTCAAATCATAGAAAAAGGTATAAAATTCCTTTTATTACCACGCCTTCATCAGAAGCATTTTCTAATAACAATTCAGCCAAAGATCATCATAAATTCGTCTCCGAAGCAATTCCAGATCTTGTCAGTTCAGGGTGTGTTACAGAAGTTCCTTATCGACCGAGAGTAGTTAACCCGCTTTCGGTTTCAGTGCAGAAATCCGGTAAAAAGAGGCTCATCTTAGATTTAAGACATGTCTGGAAACAAAACATTAAGTTTGAAGATATCCGAACAGCATGTCACTATTTTCCTCGTGATAATTTCATGTTCAAGTTTGATCTGAAATCAGGTTATCACCATATCGATATATTAAAGGAGCACCAGACATACCTAGGTTTTTCTTGGTCCTTGGCCAGGCCAGTTTTCTAAGTTTTTTTGTGTTCACAGTTCTTCCATTCGGATTATCCTCGGCTCCATATATCTTTACCAAACTTGTTAGAGAGTTAGTTAAGTTTTGGAGACGAAATTCTATTAGGATAACCGTCTATCTTGATGACGGTCTCAGTTCCAATTTAGATTTTGACAGTTGCCGTAAATATTCTTTATTCGTTTATAACGTCCTTATGTCGTCAGGTTTCCTTCCTAACGATACTAAGTCAGTTTGGCAACCCACAACTATTTTAGAGTGGTTGGGTTATAATATTGATCTCAGTAATCATATTATATCCATTCCAGAAGATAAAATCGACAATACGCAGCAGATTATTAATGAATTGATAATTAATTTTCCAATTACTTCAGCCAGAAAACTTGCACGCTTCACGGGCAAGATTATTTCTATGAGTTTCGTCTTCGGAAATATCACTAGAATCATGTCAAGATACTCACATTTCGAGATAGCTAGTAGATCCTCTTGGGATTCTACTATTGCTATTACACAACGGACACTTACTGAGCTGTGTTTTTGGCAAAGTAATATTACCCGCCTTAACACCAAGCGTATCTTGAATAATCGGCTGAACTATACAAGGGTTTGTTATTCAGACGCTAGTTCTACAGGTTGTGCCTGCTTTATTTCAGACGATTGCAACAACATCGCCCCTCACACTTGGAACGATACGGAGGTTGAGCTAAGTTCTACTTACAGAGAACTCAAAGCTATTTCGTTAGGTCTGAAATCTTTCTCCACGCTGTTGTATGGCCATACGATTAAATTGTATACTGATAATCAGAGTGTTACACGTACAGTCGAAATCGGAAGTATGAAAGTTCAGCTGCAAAGTATAGCCTTATAAATATTTAACTTTTGCGTGCTTAGTAACGTCAGACTTGAAGTCGAATGGATCCCCAGACATCAGAATCAGCAAGCTGATTTTCTTAGTAGAATCGTTGATTATGATGTTTGGCGAGTCAAAAGAGAGTTTATATCGCCCAAGCAAAATGGGGTCCTCACACAGTTGACAGATTCGCGAGTCATCAGAATACAGAGCTTCCCAGATTTAACAGTAGATTTTGGTGTCCAAGCTCTGAACAAGTTGATTCTTTTTCTATATCCTGGGCTGATGAGAATAACTGGGTCGTTCCTCCTATTTATCTCATCCCAGAGTTCTTACTCATATTTGTGCTACACGTTGTGTAGGGACATTGGTGGTACCCGAGTGGCCCTCTAGTGTGTTCTGGCCATTGATACATAGTGGGACAGGCTGGGCGCGATATATTACTGATACCTATCGTGTTCCTCCCAGCATATCGGTTTACGAGTTCGGGTTTAATAAGAACTCTCTGTTCGGTTCGCCTAATTTTTGTTCGGCCGTAGCTTTTCTACGATTTGACGGAAATAAGCAGATAATCAATAATAGTTAAGCTATTATGTTTCATCTAAAGAATTCGCGTAATGGCAGTTCTAGGCGGAAATCTGACGGGATCATTCGGGTCCACTTGGACTCAGTCCAATAACAAGTTATGTGTCATGTTTATAGATTTTGGGCCCACTTGGACCTAGTCACATTTATGTTCATGCATTGGTCATGTTTATACAGTTTGGGCCCACTTGGACCCCGTCACAAACACGTATGATGTTTATACATTAGGACCACTTGGACCTTTGGATGATTTTTCGTACCATTGGTGATAAAATGAAGTTCCACTTGGGCCTCAAAATGCTACTTAGCAATACAATATGATGCAACGGGACCACTTGGACCCGTGTCTGGGACCGTGGGAAATTGTGATGAGCGACTGAGTCAAACTGTAATTCTGAGTTTATACATAGTTTGGATAACTAGTTAAATCCACCTGGATATTGCAGCAAATACTGCATGTGATATTACAGAATACTGAATTTATTTGTAGATATCGCAAGGGCAGCAAATTGGACGGATGCTAATCTTCCTTCAAGTTCTCCAGCCCTTGGAAACCTTCTTAAAAGCTTGTGGTCTTCCATATTGAATGCTAGAGCAGATAATACTGTCCTAAATTATTGTAGAAGTTTCATTAAGTTCAAAAGATGGTGTCAAGATAGCGACCATCTTCTTCCGTATTTGCCAGCAACGATTTTATCCGTTTCGTTATTTCTTCAATCAATGTTGGAAGATAAAAAGAGTTGATCCACGATTCAAAATACTTACTATGCTATAAATTGGGCACAAAAAATAGCAGGTTTTGAGGATGACAATCCTTGCAATAAATTTATCGTTAAGGCTATCGTTGAAGCTTCGAAACGTATTGTACCATCCAAACCTGTTAGGAAAGTACATCCGATAACTCCGGATATTATCAGATCTATTCCGGAACTATCAGAACTATTTCGGAGAAACTTGTAATCTAGTTGATACTAGGTTCACTTCCATGTGTTTATTATCTTATGCCGGATTCTTCAGAATCTCGGAATTATTGCATATCAGAAGAAATAATATATTTTTTCTTGCAGATTATCTTAAGATTTTCGTTGAATCAAGCAAAACTGATAAGTACAGAGAAGGGTCATGGGTTTACATTGCGAAAACGTCCAATAAGACATGCCCATACCAATATTTACTGAAGTACCTAAGTCACGCTCGTATCACAGAGGAATCTACTGATTTTATATTTAGAACCATTAGATATGACAAGGCTGCTAAAAGTAATGTGCTTTCTGCTAAACAACTAAGCACTAATAGAGCAAGAGAGATCTTGAAAGCTAAATTAGCGGAGGTGGGCATTGATCCGTCAGGTTATAGTACCCATAGTTTTAGATCCGGAGGTGCCACTTCCGCCGCTAATTTAGGGGTACCAGATAGGTTATTTAAGATTCACGGCAGATGGAAGTCTGAAATAGCCAAAGACGGTTACGTTCAAGACGCAGTCAAGTCTCGGTTAGTTGTTTCCCAAAATATCGGCATTTAATTCGTTATATTGTAAGTAGAGTACTTATATGATCTCAGAAGTTTGTACATTACTATTACAATTACATTACATCATCATGTAATGAGTTATGAAATGCGTTCATTCTAGTCCTGTATGCTCCTTCCTACCAATAATAATAAATTATATTAGTATAGTATTGTACTGTGTTATGTAAAGGAGGACTAGAGCATAAAGAAGTTATTTTCGGAACAGAGTAGAGAAAATAATGGCTTTTAAGTACATGACGCATACATGTTCTATGCGCTAAATAAGTGTAAATATAATTATTTGCGCAAAAATAACATTCAGCTGAAAACAAGACTGATTATGGTGTACAGATTATAGGTAGGTCAAAAAAGGTAGTGTTTTAGTTTAGCTTTGAATTTAATAACAGATGGACTTTGGCGTACATTTAAGGGGAGAGAGTTCGAAAGGCCAGTAAAGTCAGAGACTGTCATTTACTCTTAAAAACACACACTGAAAATTGCGTTATTAGCCCTTACAGAGAACAAGCACACAAGATGTAGCATGTTAACACAAAAGCAGTCTTCGTGTCTAAGGCTCTTTTTGTGTTAACATGCCTCATATGTATATGTATAAACCACCTGTATCGACCGATGGTCTTAAAAGCGCGCGCAAATTACTTCACTGTACCAAACCCTCCCCCCTGAGATGCAATTTGACATCAACTAGAGCGCGCAGATATGACGTATTGAGCGCGCGCATTTGACAGTTAGTGATGTCATAGACAGAAAACTGCATCACAATTGCACAAAACTGCCATCGTCCCGGTAACTCATCACTTTTTGCACGAAAGCCGTTGAAAGCAAACTGTGTGAAAAACTGTTAACCGTTAAATTACGAAAAGTGAACTTTGAACATGTCGCAACACCTCTCCAACGCGTGAGTACGATCTGTTGTCACGTGTAGAAATATTCTATGTACAAAATACGTCTACGGCGTGTGCCTTATTTACACAAAAATATGTAAAAGATGAAGCACAACAGATAACACCGCGAGTGTTGCTCAAAGCAAGAAGTAAGTTGCAACTAATGTTTGCTCCTGATTAATTTCGTTCTTTAGGCGAAAGCGGCGTCGAAGAGAGAGTCAAGACGTTCTTCCCGTCACGCATACAAAGAAAAAAGTCTAGAATCTACCGAGTCCTTCCAGGGTAACGTTATATAACAATACTCTACAAAGTACTTTACTACGTGCAAAGTTGTTTCAAAATGATGCGAAAAAATGGCGTAAAGATTTCAAAAATATATTCGTGTGGTTATTTATAGCTCAACAAAACAATTCAACTCAGTTAAAGCACATCCTTCACAACAAACATAAAGTCACTTTTGAAAGCAAAAAAAGCACTAAATATCTCTTATTTCCCCAGCATGCAAACGTCTTATTCTAAATATCTACTAGATATCGAGCTAGGATGCGTAAATTCATTACTTACAAACATGTCACCTAACTTATTGAACTCGGTAGAAAACAATCATTGTATTCTGTTTCTTTTTTCTCCGGCTTTTCTTCTTAGGCTCGCACAGCCAATAATGTCACCGGTGAGCAACATCTCGATACACAAGTGCGGGAAAATGGAGACAACAAACTCTCGTCTCCATCAGAGGAACAAACTCAACCCAGGAAAACCCTGCTGGGAAAAAGACGTAAGTAACTAATACCTATTTTTTTATAATGAATATTAAAATCACCCAACAGTAAACAAAATTTATTTTCTCTATGGATCTTTTCAATGACTTGATTTATATAGGCCATAAATGTTTCAAGACCAGATGACTCCACAGATAATATTGCGCTGTGTATTATTATCAATTTCAATCCACAGGGCTTCAAACTCTTCTTTAGTAATAGTCAAATCCTCTCTTATGGTAACCTGGAAAGTTTCTTGTATAAAAAATCCAACTCCACCAGCATTTGAGAGGCTAGGTTGTGAAATAAAATTATATCCAGAGAGTTTGGTATTAATTAACTGAGTTTGATCAATTTGATTTTAGTTTCAGTTAGACCAATGAGAGAGAATGGATGTTGCAGTTCTTCTAACAAGTTTGTTAAATTGTCAAAATTTGCAGCTAGGCTTCTAATGTTACAATGGATAGTAGAAAGGAATTATTTGAGAAGGAACTTTGAATTTCATAGCTATTGTGAAAATCATGTGTAGAATAATACTTAAAATTAGTCTGGGTAGGTAGCTGTTGATCTACATCTAGGTCAGAGAGGTGTGGAATGCTGCTAATTGAGAACAAAATATCTAGTCGAGGCAAGGAATTAAATTTGAGATTTGATATATACTTTGAACATAAGCATGTCGTATTTGAGTTAAATGATAAATGAATGAGCTCTGTGTTATCTATAGTATTAAAAGGAAATATATTTGATCTACACTGACTGCAGAGCCAAAGATCGTCGGTTTCAGAATAATATTTATATATTTTAGAGGTTAATAAAGAGCATCTCAAATGATACCAATTATTACAAAAATCACATTCGATGGCTCTGCAGACATCTCTTACAACTTTAACACATTTAGTAGAACATTTTACTACCGAAGACATGCAACATATATCTTAATTATGAATAGATTAAATTGATAGGTAGAAAAAATGATTCTCAAGTCAAGTTCTTCAATCCTAACTAGCATCTGTACATGACAGAGCACAATGTAACAGAGCAATGAATCATAGAAACACAATAAAAATATATTTAGGGTTCAATACAAGACAACACTTTGGCGACAAGTACACGTAACATGAACGGGATACAAGCGTGTTCTTTTAATCTCTAATCTGAACACTGCTAATTGCCAAACTCGCTCAGTGATGGAGGTGTTAACAGATATCTGAAGTGGCCGGCATGTCCTATTAAAGCGCGTTTCGCATCCGCTTGTCGAAATTATTGGCGCATTCCAGTTAACTTTCGTTAGAGCTGTTAAACGAGAATCCACTCACGAGCGAGGTTTTGGTTCGAGAAAGGCTTCGAACAGTTCCCTTTATAGCTGAAGTTTTGTGAATGAAGGTAAATATTTTAATTGGAGATAACCAACACGCATTTCAATTATGAACACAGCAGATAAAGTTATGTACACAGAGGCACACGATTTGACCACGAATACATTTAACATGACTGTAGAAAGAACAGTAGTGAAATGTAGTGGCAGCTTTATCGGCAGGATGGACAGGATACAACTTATAATATGGGATAAATATAAACATTGAGACAATCATATTTTAGTACTCGGAACCTGTGACATGAATAATTAGTGTTTACATTAAAAGGTCAACTCCTTTAATTTACATACGAGAAAAACAAATATAATGTTCATATGATGCATGAAAAACACAAATATAAAATTACATAAATTACTAGGGGAGCAGAGAGCGGAAAGTTGCCGCGACTGATAACTCTAATAAATAACAGGAGTGGAGTAACACCCCTCCCATGTGACCACGCCTTAGAATGGAATGTCTGGAATGTAGAAAATTAAAATAGAAAATGGTGACGATTATGTGTATCAGGTGCCCATTGGTAATGGGCTCCTGGTGTATACAGCCCGAGTTAAGTTAATGTCGAAAAGGATATCCGGAAGCTACAGACTGCGGATAGATTTTTTACTCTATCCTGAGGACTATAGCAAAGCTGAAACAACGTGTATACAGTTTTAAACGTACTATATTTCGGCTAGCCGAACTAGCCTTCTTCAGGTGCCTATATGTTGTAAGTGGAGAGTTCTAAAACAGGGGCTTTACCTCGGTGTAAAAACCTCGCAGACTGCGTCACAAAACTCCCTTTGTTAACTATGAATAATTTGGGACTTAGAATATTTCCCGAGCACCCGAAAGCGGCACTTATAAATTTTAAAAGGAATTGGGGAGCCTCTACTTGAAAAAAAAACATTTTCACTGCGCTCAGTGCAGTATCAGTGTAGGAATCGAATCCAGGAAGCTAAGATTTATAGAACGACTGACACAATTCTACCCAAACAGTAACCGCTAGACCACGAGTGACGAGTTATTGGCGCATGTTAACTTCGTTAGAGCTGTTACACGAGAATTAATCCTCTCACGAGCGAGGTTTTGGTTCGAGAAAGGCTTCGAACAGTTCCCTTTATTGCTCTGTAATATATACTAGTGAGCAGACTGAAGTTTTGTGAATGAAGGTAATTAAGCTTTCAATTAGAGATAACCAACATGCATTTCAGTTATGAACACAGCAGATAAAGTTACACAGAGGCACACGAATTGACCAAGAATACAATTAACAGAAAGAACAGTAGTGAAATATTGTGGCAGCTCTATCGGCAGGATGGACAGGATTCAACTTATGATATGGGATAAATATAAACATTGAGACAATCATATTTTAGTACTCGGAACCTCCAGTACAAAAGAACAGACTGTAAATTGTAGACGTGTGTTACATGAATAAGTAGTGTTTACAGTAAAAGGTCAATTTCTTTAAGTTACATACGAGAAAAACATATCTAATGTTCATATGATGAAAAACAAAAATATTAAATTACATAAATGTACTAGGGGAGCAGAGAGCAGAAAGTCCTCCCCTACCCCACTCCTAATAAATAATAGGAGTGGAGTACCACCCCTCCCCTGTGACCACGCCTTAGAATGGAATATATGGAATGTAAAGAATGTAGAAACTAAAAATGCTAATGAATATAACGTCTACCCAGGAATTGTTTATTATACAAACACATGCTGGAAAAGAAACTGAATGACATTTGATAAACATCCATGGATGTTATAATTATAGGTTAACATGCTGCAAGAGATAAACTGCATGACATTTGATAAATTAACATCCATGTTATAATTATAGTTTCACATGCTGCAAGAGATAAACTGTATGACATTTGATAAACATCCATGTTATGATTATAGTTTCACATGCTGCAAGAGATAAACTGCATGACATTTGATAAACATCCATGTTATAATTATAGTTTGACTAAATTAAAGAATAGTTTCCTTCCCAAGGAGAAATATATAACAGTAAATTCCTGGGTTGACGTCACATTTATCAGATATGAACCCCTATATCTCATATACAACACTCGAAACCAGAATTATTCTACCATTCACTTGATGTAGAATCGATATTTGTGATGACAAAATAAACATAGAAAGTTGAGCGCGCGCTTGAGCTAGTTGGGAGAATTTACGTTTTGATGACCAAATAAAACGAGTGGTTTACCATGTTTTTACTCGTTTATTTATAAAGAAAATAGAAAACATCAGTCTTCCAATAGAGTTACGGAAACACTTAATTGTGGAAGATTCGTGGAATAACTCGAAATACCAGTGTAAACACTCACACTTCTTGTTCGTTTCTCATTCTCCCAAACTCCCACGTGGTTCAATAACCGCTATGGAAAATGTTTTCTATTTCATTAATAATGTAAAATAACCGGATAAAAGGGATGTTTATGTAAGAGGCTAAAGACATGGAAACAGAGTTGACGCCTCATCTCTTTTAAATTGTGCTGTTGCATGTTGTAGTTATTTTATAAAAGCATGCAATATATATGACACGATTTCTATGTTCTCTGTTATAACAATCGGGATATGTTGGGAGAACACCTAGCGGGTTTATAAGCGTTTTATTTTACCCAAGTAAAGGAAATAATACACAAGGGAAATGTACATCTGAAATGGGGCAATCAAAAGGTATTGAACAGATTGTGTAAAGAAAGGTGTGCAATGCAGCTAGATTGTCTTAAACGTCCGATTTGTTGCAACAATGTTCGGAAAATGCTATCAATAGTTGCACTGGCTTTTTAGAGTGGGTTTCGTATAAGTGGGCCATGCTACGACTTTAACTTCCGGCACAGTTACAGTACAGGTAGTTACAGGATGCTATAACATTGAAATGGTTTCCCATTGTTTCTGTGTCTCCACCAATCACATAAATACGGTACGGCTACGGGCTTCAACTATATTTTTGTCCCACTCATAAGAACTCCTTTATTATATTGTGTTTGATACGTCTCTATCCTAGAGTCCATCAAGTTGCCACTTAGTTTTTAATGAAACGCATTCCTATACTATTTATGAATCATTAGGTCAGTAGTCTGCGCACATTTCCAGCCGAGGTTCATTTCCACCGCAACCTTCATCACCCTAACATTATCAAGCTGCTGGAGTACCACAACTTTGATGATAACCACGTGGTTATCATGGAGAGACCACGTAAGTGCATTGACCTGTTCGAACACCTCAACAAACAGGAGAGACTGAGCGAGGACGCGGCCAGGAAGATCTTCCGCCAAGTGCTTGAGGCGGTTCTGTACCTCGAGCAACGGGACATACTACACAATGACATTAAAGCAGAAAACATCCTTCTGGACATGGGCGATGGCGGGAAAATCAAGTTGATTGACTTCGGACTGGCCACGAGTGCCAGCGACGGTCCCTCTAGAGAATTCATAGGTAATTTGACATTTGTTTAAGGTGTGCTCCATTACTCGTCGCGTAGTAGATACTCTAGCCTGGTTCATTGACCAAATTTCGGGTAGAAACGTTTTTCCTTAATTATTGCAGCACTGCCATGTACGTTAAATCCGCCACATTTCGTTCGGTATTATATAGACTGATATCGTCATTCTTGAACTCCTCAAGTGGTTTTCCCCGAAATTTGATCCCTGAACCAGGCCTTGATATGCTTAATAGACCATTGCATAAATGACGTCCAATAGGAGATATTGTAGTTGAGTCTACGAATAGCAGTTTCAGCGGTATTGACCCGAACGCCTCACTTCAATGTAATGAAGCGCTATTCAAACTGTGTATCTAAATTAGTCGTGCTTGTTTAGGAGGGTGTTGGTGTCGTGTAAGAATGATGGTTTCAATGGCGCTTCATTACATTGAAGTGAGGCGTTCGGGTCAATACCGCTGAAACTGCTATTCGTAGACTCAACTACAATATCTCCTATTTGAATAACCTTTATTTAGGAATATTTAGTCTCGCATCCATGTGAAATGCTTTAGCGTGGCAACTTGAACACGAGGCTAAAGTAAACTAAAGTAAAACTGAGGGCACGTTGATAGATGGAACTTTTATTCTCTGGAAATCACTGGTTCAGGCATTTTTTTCACTGTAAGCTATACGCACGCTTCCCTGGATACATTTAGTCCAGTGGCTAAACTATCCTGATATAAGCGATATGTAGTGATCATTCTGTGTATTCACATTACGGAATACAGTCAATCAAACGCACGCTAAATAAGAGAGTGGTAGTGTCAGCTGGCAAATGAGGAACCAGATAACATTAATAACATTTAGTGATGTGTAGCAAGGTCAGCAGTGCACCACATGTGTACAAAGAAAATATCACGTTGTGCTCTTCGTGTGATCACATGCATGATCGTGTTCCCGTGCTGAGTATCGTAAAAAGAGTCTTCGTTTTCGCCTACATTTAGTGATTGTATTCTCATTAAAGGCCGTCTTTAAAATTCTAAATATAATCCTTTTGTAAAAACACTGACAAAATGTTTAAAACCTCCGTAGATTAAGAAATACAAACTGCCGTCGCAAAGTCACATGCTACTTTTGATCTTCCTCCCCCCCCCCCCCCCCCCTCCCCCCCCACAAACACTTGACACCGTTTATCAAACGAGAAGATGAGCATGGTAACAGGTGATAATTATTAGCTTAGGGGGTGGGAGGGGGTAAGGAAAGAAGGCAGGAGTCTGGTAACAGTGCGAAATTACATAGCGGAAGACGTTTATCAGTGGGGGACTAGCCCAGCCAACCGATTGTTAGCGCTACAACGGCGCGAGCTTTTACGGATATCCGGAGACATGCCCCTTGCCTTTACGACCACTTTGGAAATGGAGGGTGGTTGCTCAACCACTCTGAGCTCCCCCTTGGATACACGGCATAACACTGCACCGCACTACTGCAGGAACAGTAGACGTATCTGCACACTCCGTGGCTCATTCCTAAGCCAATTGTAAAACGCAAAATTTAGGGCCGCGCTAACCCCCGTTTCCAGTGTTTAGGGAAGCTCCAACCACACCCGCCCCCGAGCTTCTTACGCCAGTGTTAGCTGATAGAACATTTCTTGCACATGAATATTTATAATGTGCTTCCTCCTCTTATTCTATAGGCACATGGGAGTTCTGTCCACCCGAACAACACATTGTACATCGATATGATAAACGTAAAGCAACGGTTTGGGCGCTAGGCTGTATGCTGTTTGACATGTTGACCGGCGACGTACCTTATCAGGGTCCTAAGCAGGCCGCTTCCTTCCCTCTTGTCATACCCAACTATGTCTCGCATGGTGAGTAGGTTGTTTCAATTAACTATATTCCTTTGCATTGATTTGCATGGCCGGCGGATCCAGGGGTTGGGAGTTGAGCGAGTCAAAGGATCGCCGAGTGATTGCAAAAAAGTAATCTTGGGGGGGGGGGGGGTGGGGGGGGGGGGTGGTCAGTGCTACTCCCTGAAACCAGTCCTGGATCCGCTTTTGGACTCTGTGATGTTTTCTGTAAGTTGATTGGTTAAAAGCAGCAGTAATTACAGAATTATAATATACTCAACAAAATATCTGGATTCTGATTGGTCAACAACGAGTGCATAAAAACCTAGAGTGCACAGTCGCATGCTCTCAGCAAATATTTTCTCGGTATATTATAAACAATAAAATCGCCTGAACTGCTCGTGCTATACATGATTTATAGGCGCACTCGCCTAACGGCTCGTGTAATTATCAGAACTTTCAAAACATCACTAGCCTGTACTCAGGCATAGATCCCGTATAGCACTCGTCTTCATGCCGATCCCTCTACGAATTGCACTTAAGGGCCGACCATTGAACTCTTGAGGGGGGGGGGGTGTTTTTTGAAAAAAAAAAACTGCAAGCGCGTTTTGGAAGGAAAAAATGCATACAACAACAAATGAAGGAGAGATAAAATCCTGCACCATTCTTCAGGCGAAAAGAAAATGTTACAACATTATTCCATCCCTCAAAGAGAGAGTTTGCGCTTTACAGAGTTCCAGCAAAATAGAACCTGTTCATAGTCTACTATTAAAACTATGTATTAGCTGTGGGGCACTACCGGTATATGCTGTGCCCGCTTTCATACTAAGCCAATGGGGTGCTAGTTTGTTTTTAGGGCTTCCAGACAGGGAGTTTTTGGAAGGGAGAGGAGGAGGGGAGGATTATAAACTCATTGACAGCCTATAAAGATCAGAGACATTGTTCTCTTTCAAAATAACACTAAACTTTATTGAACATGTCTGTTTTTCTTGTGTGAAAAACTACAACAATCAATTAAAATTCAAGATTTTGTGTTGAAAGCATTTTTCTTTAAGGTGGCTCGCCTGCATTTTCCAGGGACGCACCATACCCACTTTGAAAGGCTGATACTCCACTGTCAGAGCTTGGTCGAGCTAGCCACTTCATCCATTTACTAGAAATAGAATACACTTTCCAAAAATGTAGGTTTGTTTGCCATCGGTGTTACCATAGCAACACAGCGTTGACGTCATGCATTTTACATATCATCATTTTTTTCGAAATCTAGACCTAAACTTTTAAAACGACCTAGTGTCCCTTGTAGTCTAAATGTAGGCCTTAAAGAGTGCAAAGTTTAAAAAGATTGTATGAGAGCGTTTTCGAAAAAAATTGTGTTGAATATTTTCGTTATAAAAATATACACTTCGCCTTACTTCCCGTTTAGTCATCGAGAACTGTATTTTCCGGACCGCTTCAAGCGATGTTTTTAGTACTGTTTAATAAACGAGCAGCAGTGTTTTATCAGGTTTAAAACTCGAGGGCGCAGCCCGAGAGTTTTAGACCTGATAAAACACGTGCTGCGAGTTTATTAAACGGCTTCAAAAACTCATAATGGTTACTTATTGAACCATTGAACCTTTGTATTCACAACGCCATGCAAAATATTCGAGTAATCACCGCCTGCAATTACGAACATCTCAAGGGATTGACATGAAGAAATTACCATACTATGTTGTTTGAACCGGCGTTTCGCAATGCTGAAAGCTAGGGCAAGAATAATCTGCACTTGAAGGATTTGGTGTCGTGGTTGACATCGATAAAGTTCAAGACTTGGAAAGCGATGTGACTGACATGACGGCAGACTCTAAATTTTTGACTCCGGCACAAAATATGAAGAGGATGTTTGTAAGTTTAATGCACGTTTATATTATTTTACGGCTTTGAGTTGGTTTAATAATTGGAACTAAACAGTGGCTCGGTAAACAAGTAATGGTAGTTGGATAACTTCATTTTAAAAATATTATCTGTGTATCTCGGTAGTGTGCTGATATTAGTAAATTTAGTGCAAAATTTATTATCTAGGTACCTTATGTTCCGTGTACTTTTTGCTATCTTTGGGTCTTTATCAGTGAATTCTTAATTAGGATGAAACTTTATATAAAATTTCATGTTCATTAATATTCTTTATATAAAACGTTCATCCTAATTAGCAATTCAGTGAGAAAGCTGAAACATCAATAGAAATTCCATTGTCTCAATCATTAACCCTGTTTCCTCTGGGACAGAATTCAAATCCCTCCGCGGGCCTTTTAGAATGATGAGATTTTATCAGGTATAAAGGGGCATGCACGTGACTGATTTGCTTCATCTGATTGGACAAAATGCTCATTAATTATTCATGAGTTTTTGAAGCATATTTCATACCTGTGGCATAGGACTACTTCCTATGAAAATTTCATTCCATTTGCTTTATTCGATTTCGGTTTATGGAATCATAAGTAATGTCATAAATATGCTCATTTTACTCAAAATAGTAACTGTAATTGTAAGCTGTAATTCTAAAACTAGTCGATAAATATGTTTTTTAATCCTTTCACCTGAAATTCAACATGTACTACCTGGCCCTATAAATTTCAAGAGCATTGAATCATTTTAAGGGCGCGGAATAAAAACAAAAACATAGGAACTTTTACATTCATCCATGCAAGCTTCATTGCCGTATCATTTTGTTGACAGCTTGTGTCTTTCCGAAATTTCTCTTTTGTCTGGATTCTACATACTTGTGTGCTTTTTAACTAACAAGTTTGCTACACTTCGTTACTGCCGGAACGCTCGTGCAAATTCTGTTCTTGGTACAATGACATGCAATGACATGCAAATCATAGTCACGCTGCCAGTTGTAACGCTGTTATATTATCTCTAATTCAAAATCTCGTTTTTAATTAGTATTTAGAAAATGTGGTATAGACGTCACGGGCACTTTTTGGTTTAACTTCATGGTTTAACTAATTTGTATGCCATTGTACTAAGAACAGAATTTGCACGAGCGTTCCGGCAGTAGGCTAAGCGTAACAAGCGTGCATGGTAAACTTGTTAGTTCAAAAGCACACAAGTATGTAGAATCTAGACAAAATAGAAATTTCGGAGACACAAGCTATCAACAAAGTGATACGACAATGAAGCTTGCGTGGATGAATGTAAAAGTTCCCTATGTTTTTGTTTTTATTTCGCGCCCTTAAAATGATTCAATGCTCTTGAAATTTACAGGGCCAGGGTAGTACATGTTGAATTTCAGGTGAAAGGATTTAAAAAAATATTTAACGACTAGTTTTAGAATTACAGTTTCCTTAGCAAATACGTTACTATTTTGAGTAAAATAAGCATATTTATGACATTACTTATTATTCCATAAACCGAAATCGAATAAAGCAAATGGAATGACATTTTCATGGGAAGTAGTCCTATGCCACAGCTTGAAGATGTCCGGAAAATACAGTTCTCGGAAGTAAGGCGAACTGTATATTTTCTTAACGAAAATATTCAACCCATTTTTTTCCATAACGCTCTCATACAATCTTTTTAAATTTTGCACTCTTTAAGGCCTACATTTAGACTACAAGGGACACTAGGTTGTTTTAAAAGTTTAGTTCTAGATTTCGAGAAAACTGATGATATGTAAAATATATGACGTCAACGCTGTGTTGCTATGGTAACACCGATGTCAAACAAACCTACATTTTGGAAAGTGTATTCTATTTCTAGTAAATGGGTGAAGTGGCTAGCCCAACCGAGCTCTGACAGTGGAGTATCAGCCGTTCAAAGTAGGTATGGTGTGTCTCTGGAAAATCCAGGTGAGCCACCTTAAACAAGAAGACATACTATAACAGGAATAGGACCGCCTCCAATTCACAACTCGAAAATTTGAAATTTAAATCTACAATGACATGAAATTGGACTTGGACGCTGTTGCAAGGCTCAGAATAACTATGTTGTTTGTACTGAATTAAAGTAACAAACGAAATCCCTGCAATGGAACATGAATGCTCCACTATAAATGCACTGGACGATAACATTCTGGAAATGTATTACTTGGAAATAGAGCTGAAAACGTTGGTAATTTAAATATCGCGCTTGTTATTTAAATCTATGGAGCTCCGGCCTGCACAAAGGTTGATTGACAACTGAAGGCGACAAACCCTGGGCAGAGGCCCTTTTATAGTGCGTCTTCATATTTAATTGGAACATTGTCATAAAATAAACTATTTCTAGGATTGTATGTCTATTATAAGCAAGACTAAAATATGTCTTTCAAAAATATAGTATATTTTTACATAAACTGTAAATTTCAGTATGTTAACAGGAAAATAGTGCCTATCCATGTTTGCTGTTACACTATACGTAAGCTATTAAACTTTTCAGTAACAGCAACAATAGATTGGCTTGGCTGTATCTGATATTGCATCATATATTTTATAATGTCCTTTCAAATAAACTGGAACGTTGTATAAATAAACTATTTGGATTGCATTAGCATGCTGGTAGTTGTGGAAAATTTCGTTGCCTTAAAACATCCATTGAGCTTCCTACTGTCAACAAATCAGTGACAGTTTTGGGCGCATTTACAAAAGTTCAATAGTACACCGGAATTCCTTTTCCCAGGGTAGGTTTCACAGAATATTTCAAGTGGGTAAAGGCTTAATATGTGCATGCATGTATGTGGACATGTATCGATGGATATAATAGACATAATAATATAGAAATTGGCACTTGAATATTTTAAAGCAGGGCCCCTCTGGATACCAGCCTGCGAGCTGAATGGGCCACCCTGCTAAAATAAAGCATACTATCCATCCATCCATCCATCTATCTATCTAGGACAGGTAGATGTATATAGGATATCTAGTTTATAGCATTCGGTCAATCAGTGGAGAAAACCATCACTTTTCAATGAAATAGCTATACTAGAATTTTGCTGTGGCTATACATTTTTTTAAATATTCAATGCGCTATTGGCACGAGAAGGAACACATTCAAAATAAAAATGTTTACCAACATATAAAAGCATTCGGAGTATTGCAAACCCAACTGAAAAATGTGAAGAAAAAAAATCGTACAGAAGGAAGTGTGGTCTAAAAAAAATCCTGCATACCAATGAGACGCCCAAACAATTTCTGGGACATCATGCTGGCCGGAAAACACCCCCCCCCCCCCCCCCCTCAAGAGTTAAATGGTCGGGCCCTTAACTCCGCACTAGTTCTGTTACCATTATAGAATATTGCGTAACCATCTCAAATGATCGCGAGATCATTTTGAAAGGGGTACAAACATGGCGCGAAATACAGTGTTTCTATGGGTCGATGGGAATCCGATGCCAAATAAAATCCGGAAAATCGAATTTATGAAATATTCTTCAGATACAAACTTAAGATACCAAGTAAAAGATTTATTTAACATAATGAAATATGAGGGATGTAGCTGTGCTGGGAAGCATGCAATCGTGTTTTCAGTTTTCCATACATTGTCTGTAAAAAAAAGAGTCTAATTCCGCGTGAAAATTTACAGAAAATCCACTCGTGCAAATTAATCCCAAATTGCACTTGAAACCGTATGATTACCTGTACAAACACTGTATTTCGTGCAATGTTTGCACCACCTTCAAAATGTCTGAATGTCGGTCTATTTTTAGATGTCATGCAAATCAAATTTCTTTTATTGCCATTTTTGTCTTTCTAAAGTATCCACCAGTAATCCATCTTGGACAGACATTGTCAGACAGCCGTAGTATTTCTGATACGAACTAATGTTACTCTGTTCATTTCTTGACAGCAGAAGCTGATGAGCTGTTTACGCCTGATGCTCAGCAAGAATCCTTCACAGCGAGTATCTCTACACGAGCTTCTCGAGTAGCGGTGGCTCAACAAACACTGGATCAGAGTTCAGTTAAATCAGACATAAAATTGTACTATAGGAAATTCCTCTAAGTTATATAAATAATGTATTTAGAATTCAGTCGTGACGTCATAGTCATGGTGATAGTTGGACATTAGTACGAATTCACTATGTCGTACGTCTTTTCATAAATGTGCCCATATCAGGATATAAATAGTTTATGGATGTACTGTCTATTAGGATAGGAACAAAACAATGAATTATTATATTTAATTACCAATTTCACTTGTAAATTAAAAGTTTCTCTCCGAATTCTAGTTTGTTCTTATTGTAGTATTTCAATCTTATCTGGCTTGTTTCAGTATTATTTGTTGTGATCCCGCTTTTTATATTATAAAATAACGGTGATTATAACAAGTTCTTTCCTGGGTTGAGAAATGCTTCCCGTTTCCTCTATGGTATCCTAGCGCCAACAGACTTTTATCACGCAGAGACCATTTTGGCAACAAACAACAGCTTTTGCACTTCCAGTGGAGTTTAGAAGTACAAGAACAAGGTTTTTATTCTCCTGGACGTAACATGGCCGCTGTGAATAAAGGCCACGAGATCCTGAGGAGAGGAATCGCTCACTTAATTAATTCATGAAATGACAATATAAACGAACTAAAATCCTACCCTGAAAAAAAAAAACCTAAGCGGTGAGTAAACAAGATCTTACCCACCTAGAGCTGGGGTTCTTAAGAAAAACTTCAAGAAAATGGCGAGGTAAAAAAACAAATTTGAGATTTTCTGGAACTTGAACCCCGCTTCCGCCTACTCGCAAGACAAACGTCGTACCCACTACACCAAACAACCATCGTCGCTCAAATGCTGTCAAATTTGTACATTTTAAAACCACTGCTAATTTATTAGTTTATATGGCATTTCATGAATTAATTAAGCGAGCGATTCCTCTCCTTTGGAACTCTAATAAAGGCCGTCTATTAACGAGATTCCCTTGTTGTGCAATGCGCATGTTAGTGAAATCTACAATCATAGGTTCAAATATCTGTGTTCATATTTTAACACTTATTTAAGGTATGGCAAAAGGTTCACGAGGTCACTTGGGGAAAAAAATCGTGTAGCGTCAATATTTACGCTACAAAGACATACTATATATCAATTTAAAGCTCAAAGATTGAAGAATAAATATGAATGTTTAAGTTTACTATTTTAAAAAATCTCTCAATGATGTATTTTTTTATTTAAAAAGCGACCTCTCACACTATCGTAACTTCAAATCCGGAAACGTTTAATGAATGACAACTGAATTCTTTGTTTTCGAATCTCAGGTAAATTGTCCCAAAAGTGTGTCAGCGATTTTTCATACGTTGCGTATTACAAGAATTATCCGTAGGTAAAGTTGGAGTAAGTTTTTTTCATTCAAGCAAAACGCAAACTACATAATAATTACGAAATGAAACAACATTTCGCAAAACGCTGGCACACTTTTGGAGAAATCGTAGTTTTTTGGCTCTCGCGAAAATTTGGGTTTAATCGAACAAAACGTTCTCGAGTTTTGTTACGCCAAAGTTGTATTTTTTGCATTAAAACACACACGGAGAAACGAGGGATTTTAGTTTTCTGACCATTTCACGGTTGAGTAAAATGCCCCGCCTCCAAAGATAATCTTATTATATTCAGCCAATTGAAATACAGTATTAGGCTGACAGGCGGAGTTGTGAATGATCTGCTGTGACAGCTTTCGCGGTAATCTTCAAGGAGGTTCATTTTACACTCGATCCTCGACTGGTCATGGGGAAAGCACGCAGAGGTCGTAAAGCTCGTGGGAAAAACACAAGGTCAAATAAATATGAAGGCCAACCGCAAGTTACTGTAAATGAAGATATTATCAAAGCCATCATGCTAAAGGAGATAAACAGTTCTGGGTAAGTCGAACACAAGTTATATTCATTCAAACGGCGCAACTTCTTGCTAAACATACATAAACAAACCGCAGGCTTCATTGCATATTATTTTTATACTCTGGAGCGGTAAAGATCATGCTGAATCTACCTTCTCTTGACTGCCTTGTAATTGATAAACATATCTGACTCCTTTTCTAGGTAGCAGGGCAATCACTTCGCAGAGAATTTGGTTGCAAGCATAGAAAACCGTAAAAAGCGCCGTGGCAAAACCGGCAAACAGCTTGATCTAATGCCCGACTCAAGATTTCGCGATTAATTACAGTCAAGGAATTCGAAGTTCGCGGGTGAACTTCATCACTGCTAGTCCGAAGACCGAAGCTTCCTAGAAGTGATGCTTTTTGGCCCGGGCTCATTCGTTTCAGTCAACAGATCTTCGCTTGGCCATTGTTTTTGTTTGAAAGACTAGCCTTTATCGCTCGACGCCAAACTTGCCTTCTTAGTCGGCCTAGATTTATTTCAACTTCTTCTTTTTCTTCAAAGATACTCAAGGACAGCCCCTTTTAAGTTTTGACGACATAATTTTTGATAGAATGCAATTCAAGAATAACAAACGAAAACGAAGCGTAGCGTTTTACAGGAACTAGTTGCCTATCAGTACTATAAATATGCGAAAAAAATTTTTTTGCGAAGTTTTGCCTGTCAACCTTTTGCCATACCTTAACGCTGGCAATGAAAGATAAGTTCATTTGGGCGATTTCAGATAAACTTTTTATGAAACTCGCCCCCGTCCCTCCTCAGAAAAAGTCTGTTTTGGAGCTAAATTTGCGAAGTTTGCAAAAACGAAAATGATGAACCCCATATTTTCTCCATAGATTTAATCACAGCAACCGGTTGGTCAACAGATACCAAAGTATAAAGAATTTTCAATTTCTGGATCACCTACCTTAAAGTGCCAATGAAATGAAAAATTCGAGCCCGTTTTTATTTTATTTTATTAAATTCTAGGCCTCTCTTCTTCTTCTCTTATTCAATTTGGAGAGCGCGAACATATTTTTTTTTCGTATCGAAGTCAGGCGGAATTGCCAAAATCAGGCGACAATTTTTCTGCTGTAAAAGTATGCTAATCACATGCGTGACGTCACTAAATTCGTCTCCATAAATACTACAAAATAAGTGCATTTTTGGCCAGTTTTCAATTTAAATATGTAATACTTTACGATGGCCATAATTGTTCTAACAGAATCCTTGCAGTCAGCCATATTTTTACTTTTGTGAAAATTAATGTGACGTCACGCATGTGATTAGCATATCTTTAACGGCATAAAAGTTGTCGCCTAATTTCGGCAATTATGCCCGACTTTCGATTCCAAAGAAAATTATGTTCGCGCTCTCCAAATCGATTTATCATTGCAAAAAGGGAAGCCTTATAATTTAATAATACGAAATAAAAATGAAATCGTTTTTTTCATGTCATTGCCACTTTACAAAAACGTTCACTTCTATTCAAAAAGCAGTTACACACTTGTCAATGTTTAGCCCCGGCGGACGGGGGGACGGGATGGGCATACCCAGGGGATTTGATGCCATCCCCTCTTCCAAGGGTGGGGAATTAGACATAATTTGGGATCCATATTGACAGTGTTACCAATGCATCTTTTCCCTGGGAGGAAGGGCATTTGACACCATCACTCGTCCCCTGGGCAGGGAATTTGACATGAAAGAGAGGTGAAATGTCAAATCCCCCTGGTATGCCCATCCCCCCTCCCCATCCACCCTGGGGCTAAACATTGAGAAGTGCAATACTTCGACATATATATTTTTCTTGTCCACAACACTTTCTACGCTATCATATCCCGAGTATGCTTGTTTTACGGTAAACAGTATGCGGAATCAAGTCTAAAGTCACTTATCTTGCGAGATCAGTTTCAGCCCGAGTAATAACCTACTCGTGGCACTGCAGTATTTGTTCTGGCATACCAACAAACTGGGTTTCCTGATAATGGTTCTGCTCGAGGGCTATGAAAACCTCCATTTATTTTACATGTAATGGTAAAGTGCAACGCCTTTGTACTACCAGTCAGCTGTCAAACCGTAGAAATCTAACTCGTAACTGATGCTTTCTTGATCCTTTGGACTGCACGCGTGTAAAAGAAACAGATTTATCCAGTCGTTAAAAAGGGAGGCAAGGAGATATTCCTGAAGTCCATGTTTTTGTCGGAAAATTTCACTGGGACGAAACGAAAGTATGGTTGTCCCCTACAGCAAAGGGCAACAATGTCTGTATATACAACTGCAGCTTTTAGTTATATTTTAATTTCTCAAACTCATTAATAATTAATGAGGGAACAGCCAATATAAGCGACGCATTTTGGTCAGGTGCATTTACCTGATACACGATGAAACTCCACATGAAGATCTGAGGAGGTATCTTGATCTCCAATGAAATGACAGCCGAATATCGATGCCCAATGAAACGCCAGATCAAGGTTCCTCCGATGAGTTCAAACAGTGATCAAGACACTTGCATTTTAATAAGCGTTACATCACAGGAATGGCGAGAAGTAAAGGAAAAGAAGGAAATATAAATCCGCGGTTGGAGTGCGACTCGAACCTCGCTAGTCCTCTGTCTTGTCCACTACACTATCAGTCAGTTTGTTAGAGATCCATTGGTTTCTCGGTGTTTGTAACCCCTGACGAAACACAAGAACTCGTTTGAGAAATAGTTCATACAAGATAGGAGTGTTGTACTACTGGGTGTCAGGGAACCCATTGATATCTCTCGTGTGTGGATCTTAGGCCAGGGAAGCAAAATTAGTGGCGGGCTAATTAGCCTTTAGGAGGGGAGCCTAGGGTAGTATTAACCCTTTCACTCCCTGGTCTACGGTAAAATCTAGAGTAAGAATGACATGGTTCAGTTACTGGATGTGTTTTGTGCATGTACGGCCCCCACGCGCTTTCCTTTCAAAACCAGTCACGTGATGGGAGCCGTACGTGTTTGACATCAGCGCGACGTAAAAAGCCGTTCGGCGGACGGGGATATATATGTGGCTCTCGTTCAATATGCCATGGACATCGCTGCGCTCGGTCCTTGCGTTTACCTCAAATACTTTCATGTCCGGCCCACAATAAGTTAGTACGGTACCTAGTAATGCTGAGTTTCTGTTTGCTTTTAATTTTAAAGGATTTTTAGATATAGCTATCTGTCTCGATTAGCCAACACGGCTACTACAGATAGTCTGCACCAATTGTCTTTTATCTTTATATTATATAAAACAATTATAATAATGGTACAAATAAATTATTCTTTGAAACGATTTTCAGCTCCTCGAAATTGGTGAAAATCAAAGAAACGAAAAAAAGTATCAAAAACAAATGCATTTTTCTCCAAAGTTTGTTGTCAACCGATCCCTGTTGTAACTCCAGTTGTTCGAAGCCTGATTAGTGTTAATCCTGGATTAAGTCTTAACCCATGGTTTTGGTTCTCTCAGTAGAAGGTATTTGTTTCCAAATCTAGCAAGACAAGTAGAAAACTATTTCTTATTTCTCCTCTGAACAGTTTTTTAACCTCAAACATGTGGTTCACAAGTTAGCAAATCAAATTAAAGATTGCCCTTAATACTGGGTCATTCAGCCATTGAAAGAATGCTGCAACATCAAAGTACATGCTTCATATTAGTGGGTTTGGCCGGCTTAGAAGTGAAAGGGGTACTGAAAACGTCGAGGAAACCATGTATTCCGTTTGCCCGAGTGCGAAACATTTGCTGCGGGAGAAAAATTTCCTTCCGAGAAGCAAAAGATGTTCCAGAATTATTTCAAAAAAATACTTCCTTCCAAGAACCAATCTTGTTTGCTTTCGCAGCTATATTGGCTTGTTTCTTCGTCGAAGCAACACTGCATGTTGACTCGATTCAGAATTGCGTTACATGTTGCTTCTGCGAGCAAACGGGAAACATTTCCTCGTGAAAAGTTTCATGGTTTGCTCAGCCAGGTCAGAAAACATTGTTCTTGTTCCCGCTCCCAAGAAACATCAGCAACAAAGTCTCGCAATAATCTCTCTGGTTTAGAGCTGTCCTTATGTCCATAGTCATTTATTGTTTTTAGTGTCACACACCAGAAATACCGGAATATTGTTTCCTCACTGGAGTATTTCGTAGCCTGCCAACAGGCTCATGGGTAGCCTGCGTTGCGACTCTGGAGTGTCGGAGCGCAGCGCGCGAAGATTAGGGGGATTGGGGCGAGAGAAAAAAGAGGGGGGAGGGGGTATCCCTTTAATCTCCGCTCGCTGCGCTCCGATACTCCAGAGCCGCAACGTACGCTAGCTAATGGGTGAGAATAAGAGGAAGCCCTGCAATAACACAAAGCATTTGAATATCTGCATCCAAATCATTGCCAGAAATTATGGACATCAGCGGAAAGGTACTGCGGGCGCCCTTTTAGCCGATTCAAAATGGCGGCTTATAGTGAGTGAGACTCAGTAGGTTCTTTATACTGTTTATAGACCTTCCAACGCAAAGAAAACCGAAACTTTCTGTGATGAAATAAGAATATAGAAGCGGAACGAGAGTTATATTAGCTTAAACGTAGCCATTGTGATTAAAAAGCCATTTTTGGATTTGTCCTCTCTCCGGCGTCTGTCTGTCCAAGTCCAGCTGCTTGGCGGCAATTATTTAGAGGAGAAAGGCCTGAAACCCAGTTTATATCCCAGCAAACATTGCAGGATTTAGGTTAACACAACAAGATGGCGGACAGAAAGCAATATGGTGACAAATGGTGACGTTTCTCTCCTTTCTCGTCAAGTTTTCTTCGAAAATGTAATCCTACATGGCGTCCTGGCACAAACATTATTTCGACGAAACTCAGACGTCTTTGGAAGTACTTTGGAGGAGTGTTATTGTACGTTTTATTGGCGATTTGGATACATTTAATACTGCTTTATTGACATGGAGGCGAACTTTTTTGCCTCACCAAAGACTTGTCGTACTGTTGTACCTCAAACTGTGCATGGGTTCATCCAGATTACAGACAACAACAGGGAGAACGAGGAGAATTTGAAGGGCGAAATGGACTTCTCAGGGAAGTACTTTGCCGACGATCTGAGGGATTGTTTGTGACATCATTACACAGCGTAATCGGTAAGTTATTGGTATCGATGCGCACTAATATGAAATTAAACTTAGAAGGTCTTCAAATTTGAAAAGTTTTATGTTTTTCATACGTTTTCTTATACGAATCGACAGCCATTTTAGACACTGATGCGCATGTGCGCCGCCATCTTGTCTCATATTTCTGGCAATGTTCAGAACACAAAATTCATATTGCCCACTTTAAAAACGAATAAGGGGATTGGGGCGAGTTCGCTTTCGCAAAGGTGGTTGGGATCGTTATTGGAGACAGTTAATTGCGATATTTGCTATGTTTCTTTGGGTGCTCGGCCATCCCTTCATGTAGGACGACACGAATAGCTACCAAATTATATTCTATTGTATTGTATTGTGTTGCGTTTTATTGTTGTAATGAATTGTATTGTGTTGTATTATATTGTATTTTTGGTAAAAATTCGTGTCGTCCTTCATAAAGGGATTGCCGGGGGTGGTCCCTTCATGTAGGCAACACATTGCTATCAAAATACAATAGAATTAACACAATACAAAACAATAGAACGAAATACACAATACAATTTAGTAGTAATTCATGTCTGCCTACATGAAGGGTGAACCGTTTCTTTGTATTCTGCAATTAGGGTGTCCCCAGTAACGATCCCAAGCACCTTTGCGAAACCGAATCGCCCCATCCCTGACGTCTATGTTCTATGCACGTGTTAATTAGATTGGACATGCACAACACTGCCGAAACTAGAGATAACCAAAGCCGCCTTAATTATTATACTTTGCTTCAATTGCCCACTTCCGCGATATGCTTCACTTGTCACGCACAAAGGTTTCAATACGAGGCCCCGTGCTAAATCAAATTTATTATTTTCACAGAGAAAAGAATAAATTTAATTTAGCACGGAGCTTCGTATTGAAACCTTTGTGCGTGACAAGTAAAGCATATCGCGGAAGTGGGCAATTGCGTTTGACACATGACAGAAGTATTGTCTGAAATGAGCTTAATTCAAGTTAGTATAGCATCCGTACAGGCTCTCCCCATCCCCCTCCCCCAGGAGCCTGTTCACAGATTAGAACCAAAAAACAATCAATAGCCGAACAAACCGATTCAAAGCTTTAAATTTTCTCTATTTCTTAAAATCGACGGGAAATTTTACAAAATTCTGAGAACCTATACAATTTTGGCTACGTTTACATTGTCTGTAAAATGCATTTACCCCGCAAGTTCGTGGTTGCTGATAATGAGTGTTGAACTTCAGCAACTTAGCCTTGTAACGGCATGCGAACCTATCGCACGTGTCAGTGCGGACCCCATAAATGGTCAATACTAAGTAATCCGTCATCATTAATACTATAATCGTCATAATCTATTATTCTGCTAATTCTTCTGCATAACAATTTAGCTATCTAGGAATCCATAGATCTGTGATAAATATCTAAAGTGATTAAATGTAGATATGGCACCTAGAACGTTCATGACAATTTTGGCTACATTTATATAAATGTATGTAAGCCATGACACAGTTTATGAGCAAACGCTTTGAAAGACAGGGAAACTGTATACAACCGGCTCTATAGTAGAAATTTGAGCCATTTCAATTTCTGACCTATTTTGGTGAAAAAGCTCAAAGGCTTTCCTTCAAAGTCTAAGGTACTTTCACATGCTGTAGCGGATGCGTCACTGGAATAGACTCAGTCAGTCTATGCTTAACAGGCCATAAAGGGATACGTTAAGTTTATTAACGACCTAAGTTCTATAACAGACAGAATAAGCCGAGTAACATGTTCATACAACTTCTGATTTGGTAGCGGAATTGCGGAGTGATAACAGCGTGAATATTCCTTGTCATAAGTCTAGAAACATTCCCCACGCAATTACAACTGAAATAACTTTGCCGCAAATAATGCCAATTTTCTTAACATGTAATGTGGAACTTAATGAATCCAACACTGTGGTAAGATCTTTTGACAAGCTTTGAATTCTTTTATCTTTAGCAGAAATGGTAGCATCTGACACGTTAAATTAATTAGGGCACCAAACATAGTAGGAATCGAACTTAAACAGATCGGAATGCACTTGTAGACTGGCAATTTGCCGTGCAAGAATATAACTGAATGCTGCTACAAGTCCATAGTATATATACACTACAGTAGATTGCCATACATACATTAATGGTTAACAATATCCGAGTTGGTCTGACACTTCAGAAATACAATCAAGACACAATAGTTCATTAATCGCTTCTTCTACAAACACGGCTTCATCAAGAGCAGACTTATTATTTTGTGCCTTGTAAGGACCAGGAATGTAGCTATAGCCAAGCTAGACAACATATACAACGTTTTTTCGCAAATTCTAAATCCAAAAGCCCTAATCTAGCATCACAAAAAAAATCAAACTCAAAAAATTATTTAAAGCCTAGAAAATGCGACTTTCTGATTTCCGCTAAAAAAGGCGCGAAAAATGATTGACAGTGCATGTTATTTCATTCTCGCTATCCTGTGATTTTCTGCGGTACTTTTCGTTCGTAAAGATTTACTGCGTTTATAATACAATGCCCAAAAGTGTAAAAGTAGATATTTCTCGGTGCCGTATTCAAAAAAGAAGAAGAAAAAACACAGCACAATTTAGTTTGTTATAATTTAGTTTGTGAGTAAATTTGGAAGCGGGTGTAAAGTTCGTAAGACAAACAATGGCTGGAGGGATTATACTCAAGTTCCAAGAAGTTAGAATCATCGAAGACTGTAAGTCCACAAAGAATGAAGCAATAAAGTTTTGTTATCTTCAATCGGCCAAAAAGATGTAAAGGGAATTCAATGCAGGAAGCTAAGGTTTGCCGGTTTTGTTTCAGCGCGATGAATTTTTTTAGAATGACATAAACAGTGTACCTTGTACATGGTGTGGATCGAGCTGCGCTTCAGTGGTTTTCCCTGCATGATATTAATTGTTTGCTGACTGTGGTGCCATTTTTATGTACTCCCAAAAGAGTGTTTCTTCTTGAAATTAAGCTGGAATCGACACTACAGCTAACTAGTTTCAATCTGCAGAAGTATCGAGCATCGGTAAACTGTGTAGCTTTCTCTGTTCTGCGGCTCGTCTGAACTTTGTAATCGGCCGAGACTGAACACAACATGAATCGCTCTGATTGGCTAATGTTAATGAGATTACCCTTGGAGGCAGGACTTCTTGGTCAACCGTGAAATGATTCGAAAACCTTTATCGGGCTGTTTCTCGGCTCTTTTTTCCGGCCAAAAACAGAACTTTGTTGAAGTCCAGCCTTTTAGCGTTTTGTCCAATTTTCCTAAAATTTTCACGAGTCGTAGAAAACAGCAGTTTCTCAAATACAGTGTCGGGGAATTGTGAAATTATTTTTCGTTCAGGTTTTATGACCTGGTTTGTATCAAAATGGGATGAAAATCTACTTTTTCAACTTTGAAAAGGGATAAAATCTGTAATACGTAATATATCAAAAATGCCCGACAAAGGTATTTGAGTCAATTTAGTTGGGATTCGAAAGGGCTAATTAAGAAAAAAATTGTTTCAAAGCCTGAAGGGCTGAACTCCTACTGGCAGACGGAGTCATTTCGCGTAGAAATATATACAACATCTACGCTTTTAACTTTTGTTCAAAACGGATTAAATATATACTTTCTTCAATACAAGCATATAGTATGTCTATGTGGCTTTAATTCCGACGTTGCAAGAGCGTTTTTCCGAAATGACACGTCGAACCTTTATCGAGACCTTAACCAGAACATACTACACCTTTTTTGTAGGTGTCGACACTTTTGCCTAGTCGTTTATGGAGCATTTGACGAGCGGCAAGGAAGTCAGGACAATTCGCCAACCAGCGTCCAGATAGCCTGCGTAGCAAGCGTTTCTGTGGGTTTTCCGATTGTGTCGTCTGTTTGGTATAAAGTGGTAATCTGGGAGCCAGATTTTGGCTTGGAGTTTCCCTCACATGTTAGGCTCTGGAGGATGTGAAACGCTTAGTCAATTTCACTGCTCTCGCTTCTGCTCTGTAGATAGTTTTCTCCTCCCCCTCATCTTTGACCGTTTCTAGTAGGGCTTTAGCGGATTTGTACTGTTCCTCGTTTTTTTTTTTTTTTTTTTTATGAGGGCGTTCCACCTGTTCTGTTCTGGTCTGTTCTGCTGCACTTTGTGAGTCATTAGACCTTTGAAGGGCTGTCACAGTTCTTTATAAGAGTAATCACATCTGAGAAATGAGGTCTTCGTTGTTGCGTTCGGTGTTCTTTTTAACTTCGGTTTCTTCCAAAAATGAAGCAAGGTAGTAAGGCTGACCTAGACTGAATTCAAACTCTTAAACAGTCACCTAATTATGGCATACTACATTACCCATAATTCTCAGCACTACTCTCCCCAGGCTTCTGTTCCGTGCCAGCAAAATATTAATTTCTGTGAATTTCGTACCTCAACTAACATAAATTACACAAGGTGTTATAACTCTTGATGGTCGTGGGTCATGGTGCTGCCGTCCTCGCAGATTGCCGGTGTTTTGAACACCATTTGGTATTCACAGTGGCTCGGCTCAGAGACTGACACAACCTCGTTATCATTACCGCAAGACAGAAGTACCTAAAATGGAAATAGATATTAAATCACCAATCCTAGGAACATAAACTGCAAAAGGAAAGTAGCACTTGTGGGGCATTTATAGGGATGGAGGTTATTCTTAACAGTGTTCAAGGAGAGAAAGGAAAAGTGAGAAGAGTATGTCCGGAAAACTAGGACCCAAAATACCCATAGGACTAGTGATACGTTAAATGCAGAAGCCTCACTTTCATGCTGTCGATGTGAATGCTGATCAGGGTTTGCTTCGCGCCGGGTCAGTAGGCAATTACTGCCTTCCCGGTTGAGCTCCCTGTGGTAGCATATGCGGATTGAGTTTCGTGTACACGTAGGTAAGTTGGTAAAACATTCGTGAATTTCGGGAAATCCCAAGTATGTAAATCTTGAAAAACCGAGTGCTGTGATTGGTCAATCGATGATCGGGAAGCCTTTCAAGCGATTAGATTGTTTGCTAATGACGTCATAAAAGGTGTCGGCGTACAAAGTATGATGCCATGTATTCTCGCTTGGGAAAGGCACTGCGCAGAAATTATAATCAAACTGACTAATATATATATTCCATCACTATCTGGGGCAAGGTTGGTCAGACCCTAATCAAAATTTACAACAACAACATCAAAATAGAGGCTTCCGTATGTAATATATTACTGGTGTGGAGAACAAACACACCTTGACTGTGACGTAGTGACCAGCCTATCCAATCAGCTCAGAGCACTGGAAAGGTTGGCCATTAAGAAAACTCGGTTTTCAAGATCGATTACATTGTATTCGGGATTCCCGGAAATTGTCGAAGGGAACCTAACCATTCAGGTTTTGTTTCCGACGATGAACCAAACACCATTACACCTTATTTAATTTCAACTACAGGGTGTCCCAAAACTTCGTTCCTCTACTTTACAGGCCTGTATTTTATTATATCTTAACTCACGGAAAAGCTTTTTCATAAAAACATTTATAAAAAATATCTAGTTTAATGTTCTTAATGCTTATGGAGTTAAAAATTACGCGAGTTTGTTTTGCTTTTTACATTTTTCCAGCACAACATGTGATTTGGAATCGCGCGCGTGTACATTTCACGCGAATTGTTTTTCGCATTTCGCAGCCCCGAGTTACTCAAACGTTTTTGTCGTTTTTAGGGGCTTATCATTAAAGATGAATCCTCTCAAAGCAAAAAAGTTAACCTATTTACGAGCACAAGCATCTATACTTAGATCTTCTGGTCTATCTGTTCAAGAAATCGCAAAAAAAAACTAGAAAAAAAACATTGGGTAGTAAAATGGTCCTCCAGAGGCAACTTTTTTGAAGACAAGAAACGAAGTGGAAGACCTAGGGTCCTAAACGAAGCGGCTAAGAAAGTCCTTGAGAATGCAAAGTACAAACGAGGAAAATCAACAAGGCAGCTATCACAACATTTAGCAAGTAAAGGCTTGTCAGGCTCAAAATACTCTTGTCTATACACAGCATGAACATGACAACTTTACGCTTCTTTATTGAAAACGTAAAGGTGCGTAAAGTTGGTTGCCATCTTTACGCAGATTTACTTGGAAGCATAAAGTTGCGTAAAGTTGGTTGCCATCTTTACGTAGATTTACGTAAGCGTAAAGATGCGTGAAGTTGGTTGCCATCTTTACGCAGATTTACTTGGAAGCATAAAGTTGCGTAAAGTTGGTTGCCATCTTTACGTAGATTTATGTAAGCGCAAAGATGCGTGAAGTTGGTTGCCATCTTTACGTAGATTTATGTAAGCGTAAAGATGCGTAAAGTACGTTGCCATCTTTATGCAGATTTACTTGGAAGCGTGAATATGCGTGATGCGTAAACACAGGGCCGGGATAAAGTTTCTCAGCCTGTGTAAAACTCCAAAAAGGATCGTTAAGACCCATGCATAATATTTGAAGACGGTTAGAGAAGTGTCTCAGTACTTTAAAATCAACGGAAAACAACGATGTTGCGCGTATATTGATATCTTTTAATGTTAACATATCACATTTCCCAATGTGAGCGTGAAGCCGCTGTGGAACGGAACTGTTCTACTTGCCCCTACATCTGTGACGGACAAACAACTTATACTTTCTTCTCTACCGGTGAAACATGCTCTATCAGAACTAATTTGACGTGTAACACAAAAAATCAAATCTACATGATTCGATGCAACCGCTGAAATTTACAATACATAGGTGAGACAAAACGACGTTTGAAAGACAGATTTAACGAACATCGACGGCCGTAGACAAGTCTAATAACATATCTAAACCACCTAATCACACCGCTAATGACATGTAACTAATCCCTATCGAAAAAGAATTATCTAATAGAGACTCAATTCGTAAGGCCAGAGAAGCTACTCTTACACTCGTGCCTTATGGTCTTAACATCCGTGACGAGTCATACTAGCTGGTATATATATATAACTTCATTATCTTATTATTTCTATATTAATAGTGTCAATCATTTGTCATCTATTTCCTATATTTCGTAACCCATATTTCTAGTTAGTCACGTTCGCCAATGTAATAACATTTCTTCGTATTACCTGAAGAAGGATGGTTTGGCCAGCCGAAATATCGTTATATAAACCTTGAAAATCTACGTTGTGTCGGCTTTGCTACTTTACTAAAATTAAACACCGGAAATTTTCTCAAATGCGGAGAACTATTTAAATAGTATCTACTTTGTGAGCAAGTTAGCATGTAAATTGCTTATGCATTAATAAATTAAAAATAATACTATAGTACTAAATAATATATGAAAATAGTCCGGTCCGTTGTTCCGCGAGTACAACCGTGCCTCCTGATCCACAAGTAGAGACTGGTAACTACAGTACTGCAAATCGGTCAGCGACAACGCTCATGAGCATATCAGGTACTTCAATGGTTCCACGACGAAGCACTTTCCGAGTGGTCTTTCCCTACAAATTCAATGGATTTACAGAAGGTTAGCTGCTTAAAGAGTTTTGGAACCAAGCTAAGAACTCATCAAGACGTCGTGTGGACCCTAAATGGCTATTTATGGGCTGGTATCCGTGGAGGAATACGAAACACTAAAATCAGTTCGAAGATGATACGACGGTAAGCCTTTTTCATCAGTTTTAAAGTAATTCCTAATTTACCTACAAAGTAGATATGTTGATCAGTAGGTCCCTTAATAATGCTAACAAAAAGTAAATTACTATGGACGAACTAACTATGCAGAAAAACGTATATACATGTGGCCAGAGACGGCAGAGTCCAACTGCTACAAACCGCTCTCTCACCTTGCTTGATGAGCAGAGAAGTGAAAATATGAAGTCTCATTACAACTTAAATACACATCGGCGACTCGAATTAACCATCTAGTTACAAGCTTAGGACATTGCGTTGTGTTTGAGTATATTTCTCAGTTAACAAGGACGTTTCTATAACACTAAGCGAGCAAATAATGATAAGAATAACACAAAATCGTAGTGAACCTCGTGTCTCAGCTCTACCCAGAAGTCTTCGCGTGCACCGATATGTTAATCATATGATAATTTCCAGCCCATACTACCCAAGCTACTAATTAGACAAAATAACAATGTCAGGGACAATGGCCACATGCATATAAACTTAATATACATTTGACTACAATCAGTATCTCAAGGATCAAGTAAAATCACTTGCAATTAATCAAACATTTTAGAACAAAATTCAGCATGATCTTTCTATCAGAACCTATTGTTCTAAGATGTTTTCAAATGGATTTGTAAGCTAGATTGCAGAATACCCCCTCCCCCCACTCAAGTACATAGGTGATGACGCCAACATTGATGCGTTGACATCATACATGTTGCTTTGTTCTACTACTGTGAACAGAGACTCGTTAACACCCAGACATATCTGGACATATATGGACTAATGCATTGACATGTTGGTGTCTGCATCTAACATACTTGAGTGGGGGGAGGGGGTATTCTGCAATTGCTCCGATTTGTAACCTAAACTTTTATTTGAATTTGAAAAGTGTATGGCCCACTTTAATGCCAACAGTTTGAATTTGTAAACCAGCCATTGGCCTTGGTGAATCCATATATTTTTGTGATGGCATTTTGCTTCTCACTTCTGTGGCCCTGGGTTGGATTCTCAATTGCGGCGAGTTTGTTGGTATTTTGCCTTTGCTCCAATTTTTTTGGGGGATTCTCCATTTTTCCTCCCTCCATAAAAACCAAGACGCTAAATTCCAATTCGATCTACAGTTATGATTTAGCCGGGTCCTGGCTTAGATCATCCCTGTGGTTGTTCCAGGTCCTGGTACAAATTCAAGGTTATTTTTATCTGTCAACATGCACCTCTGTAGTTTTTCGCATGGTCTTTTTTTTTTTTTGGATGAACAGGTAAACGTTGAAGACTGCATTTGTGTAGACTGGACTCCTTTGAGAACTTCAGTTGGCCAACATTCATTACTCCGGCGCTGCTATGGCAGCAGCCGCAGTCTTAAAATGCAGTCTGTGTCTTTTTTTTATTATTATTACTCCGGCGCTGCTATGGCAGCAGCCGGAGTCTTAAAATGCAGACTGTGTCTTTTTTTTGTTATTATTATTTTTATTAATGTTCAGTCCAGTAAAATGTTTGATCAGTTCTGACCTTTGCCGCTAACAATGTGTGTCGGAGACGCTGTGCATGTGATCGAGCGATAAAGAGGAGGCATGCGCATTAGTTGAAAGATAAATGTTCGCTTGAGAGTTTTAGAGGGTTTAAAGCTACCGTCCCGACGTCATGAAGTATTTAATTTGCCTCAATCGTCTCTCTAACCGAATTATTATATAAACTGGAGGAAGTATTGTTGACTCAGGCGAAACTACGGCGCCTTCTAGTCTAGGACCGTATGAGTCATTGATAAAGGCAACAACGAACTCAAAACATAGCTATCAAAATACAATCCGGGATCAGATCTTCTAGGCAGATGCCAGATAAGAGGTCAAGCAATTAGACACAACCAATTACAGTAAATGACAAGAGATCAATTTCGTCTGATATGACCACGCTTTAATCTCATACAATCGTTCAACGAAGACACTGGGTCACGAAAAATCTATTCGGGCTTTCGTCTATGCAAACGGTTGCCGTTAAATTGTACTACACAACGCTCTCGCTCTAAGGCAGTCAATTAGAAAAGCATCTATATTTGTTGTCACATGACTGTTGCAATGGAGATTCAGGTTGTTCAAAGCGGGACAAATTCTGGCGAGTTTCACGTAAATATCCTGAAGAACTGAACTGGAGTCCGTTTTAGGAAATCGAAGAAGGTCAGTTGACTCGATCTAAAAGCCGTAATTATTGTACTTGATTTCATTTGATAAACCGTATGATCCGAACTGAAAATGACTTAGGAAACCGTAATGACTTGAATGGCTGTTAAGAGCAAATAGAAGTTGGATTTGTCATTGGAAACCGTATAAACTGGACAGGATAAGACTTTGGAAATCGAAACATAGCCTGGTACAGACACATTTTTTCACTAATAAATTCGAACTGCATTCATGAGTGAAAAAAAAACTTCTCAGTTTGTCTGTTAATTGCTTTTTGTTCTAATTATCGCTCTATTTAATGTGTCTGTGATGCCTGGTACATTTCAAGCTACCAAGAGTATTTGTTTGCTTGTGCTTTCGTAAATCCAATTTGAATCTAAGGTCCTAACGAATATTACTGGCTTCCTGCCGAGGTCAAATCATATTCGAAGCACCGGGGGAAATTCATGGGTTCGATTGTGTTTTTAATCCGCTAGAAATAATGAAATTCGTTACCCAAAGCGCATGTCTACTTCTTTCATGAAACAAATATACAACGAGAGCATTTTACTTCGACAAGCTACTAGTTCGACAAGTCCAGAAGCTACGCTCGCCAAGTCAACATTTACTCAAGGTCCTTAAGTATCAGTTGAAATCATGGACTCCGGGCTTTTTCGGTATCTGCTCCTATTTTATGGAACTCATTACCACAGGAAATGAGGTCTATTGATTCCCCGAGATTGATTGTCTTAGTTCTTTTAATTCTAGTGTTAAAACAAGTCCTTTAATTAAAAGCTTTTGGTATATTTTATGTTGCCAAGTATTAAAGCCATTATTATTATTGTTATTGTTATTATTATTCAATTTTCTTTTTGGTATAAAATAGGGGAATTACTTGTAAAACGATTGCTTTATTGCGTAACATTTTTAGTAAGTTAGTTTTTAATACTTGTTGTATTGTAAAGCGCTATAGGACTTTAGGGAATAGCGCTACATAAATCGATTATTATTATTATATATTAGCTTTTATTTATGCGCCCGTTGATAGAGAAAGTCATAGCGGTTAAGCAAACTCATCAGGTTTGCTCAACTGGCAATTTGCTGATTTTAATTGCCATGTAGTGGCACTCGATCTCTTCAGCAATCAACAGTTTCATAGTTGTTTTGTTTGCACAAGCATAACACAGGTAGCCCGAAAAAAGAGAGGGCATCTATTTTGCACTTATTGTTACTTAAGCCTTAACTTAACTTTAAGCCTTAACTTTAAGCCTTCACCATTTATCTATTTAATATTTTTATATCACTTGTATA
Source organism: Actinernus sp. WN-2022 (assembly GCA_030867875.1). NCBI lineage: Eukaryota > Metazoa > Cnidaria > Anthozoa > Actiniaria > Actinernidae > Actinernus > Actinernus sp. WN-2022. The sequence continues at coordinate 37,762,232 of JAOWCC010001368.1, forward strand.
TTCACTGTATGTGTACTATGTGTTAATATATCTATATGTATATATTTAAAGAAAAAGACTTAGGGAAGAGGTCAAAACAATGGATTTCGAATGGGACCCAATTGTGTCAGGGGAGGTGGTGGGTGGCGGTAATGCCCCTACCCCTTTTTTCGAGGGTGATTTTCTCGCGTTGTAAAATAGGGATACCTGATTTTAATGTAGACACACGTTCTTATGCTCCTATAGAAACTAGAAATATAGTTACTTCTTCAATAAGTATTTTCTTTAAGAAGATATTTGTGATCAAAAATCTAGATTTTGCCAAAATAGGTGGTGGGTTCCGGGTACAACCCCCCTTCCATCAAAATTGGGTCCCGCCAGAGTACCATTGTTTTGATCACTTCCCTTAATTAAAATTATAATAAGTAAGTCTTTCTTTTCTTGTATATTCACTTTGTAACTCTGTCATCATAAGTCTACATACTGTTTTTGTTCTATTAGATTTCGTAGAAATCAGGCTCTATTGTTCGTAAGTTCTATACATGTATGTAACCAAATCTACTTGCTATCCAACCATTTACGGCAGTCAACTCGAAACTTGAAACTGTGTACTTCTGCAAACAAATATTTTTAATGACCACAATATCAGACTAATCAAAACATTGCTCACCTGCAACGATTCATGGGCGCACATGGGGTCACAGATAGTAACGCAATGGGCTGCTTTTGCAGCTTCACGCGGCATTTACACAGGTAACCCGAAACAACTAAGACGATAACATAATTGGTTTTTAATTGTAAATGTTGGTTAATTCAATGATGAAACGCCAACTAGTGTACTCGTGTTCACTCGTGTGGTGTTTTAGACCAGATCCTCATAGTATTTGGATGCAATTTGTTTTGGGCTTGTATCGCACTGATACACAGGTAACCCGAAACAACTAAGACGATAAAACAATTAATATTTTTTGTTAATTAAATTATGAACCGCTGTGCAATCGTGTTCACTCGTGTCCTGACTCATGTGGAGTTTTAGATTAGATGATCATAGCATTTGGATCCTAGTATTTTGGGCCACCTGTGTTATCCTAGGGTAGCCTTGCTTACTTGAAGTCGCTCGTGTTGTGACTCGGGTTTTATATGAGATCGACTGTCCGTGCATACTTTCGCATGTGGTTGTGCGTTGTAATGTGCCATTTACACAAGTAACCCGAAACAACTAAGACGATAACAGAATTGTTTTTTAATTGTAAATGTTGGTTAATTAAATGATGAAACGCTAGCTAGTGTACTCGTGTTCACTCGTGTGGTGTTCTAGATCAGATCCTCATAGTATTTGGCTGCAATTTGTTTTGGGCTGGTATCGCACTGATACACAGGTAACCCGAAACAACTAAGAATATAAAACAATTATTATTATTACAGAGGAGTGTTCCTCTTCCCACATTATATTGTCACACAACACCTTAGACGGTAATGTTATTTTTAGCATAAAGTTTCCCGCGAGAAGGAACAAAGGCCATCACTTTTAACCAATCAGGATGCACTGAAAAATTGTAATTAAACGGTTCAAACTGCTAAAAAATATTAAAGCGGAAGAGAACAAAATACAACGTAATTTCACTGCTATAAATAGACACACCATCTACTGTGTTAGGGGCCAACACAAGGACACAGGAACACTCCTGTTATTTTTTTATTATAATATTTTTTGGTTAATTAAATTATGAACTGCTGTGCACTCGAGTTCACTCGTGTCCTGACTCGTGGAGTTTTAGATCAGATGATCATAGTATTTGGATCCTAGTATTTTTGGGCTACCTGTGTTATCCTAGGGTAGCCTGGCTTTCTTGAAGTCACTCGTCATCTGACTCGTGTGGAGTTATATATGAGATCGACTGTGTGCATACTTTCATATCTGATTGTGCCAAAGACGCAGGTGTATGAGATAATCCGCGTTACAAAAGATACGCCGGAGTTCAGGCTGCGTGCAGCTTCTTGTTAAAAATATTCTTGGCTTCATGTTCAGTCCTGATTTATAATAGCTACATATACAGACTGTATATACATGTAATCTGTATGTTGAGGCTTAATATTGCATAATTGTTTACATTTGTCTATCAGTTGTTTGCCAGTAATTATTAATTATTTATTTAGAAAAAGTGTTTATCTTCAGGTCGTTTCATGACTAAGATACCAGTGTAATCTTTAAATTAACATTAGACACGTTCTTTGTTAGTAGGGCTTCCAGTGGCAACACAAACAACTCGAAAATTAAATATATATTTTTTATTTATGAAAATAATGTAAATTAAGTGGCTAGAGCACTGCTAACAGTTGCACTCTTCTTTTTTTCAGCATATGTGTATGCCAGAAAAGCGAAGATAGAACAGGACTGGTAGGCATGCGTGTACAGTATGGGAAGCACTTACATTTACATGTAGCAACAAGATTGCTGGTTTGCTGAGTACACATGGGAGAAGAGCACAGATAAGACTTATACAAAACGTAAACTAGGCTTTTCACTGCAGTTACATGTAGGTATGTTGTCAATCATGCCTGTCCTGTTTCGTAGCTGTTGTTTTTCGCTATTCTTAGTATTAATTGGAAGAGAATTTGTCCATAAATTTGGCATGAAACTAAGACTTTCTACTACTTTTATTTCAGAATATTCATAACTGTCACCCAGTGTTTTTGTAGTCTAAAACAAAGACAAATTCCATGTGAAGGAGGCTCAATACAGCAGAACAATGGAATTTATCATACTTTTTACACGTATCATTTCTTTAAGGGATACCCAAGTGAAAAACACATTTGGGCTCAAAAGCATCTAATCTAGGGATTAAAGCATCAGATGTACTTTGTTCAGAAAATGTATTAAAATTTGATAAAACCTTTTCAGAGTTGAGAATGAGCCCCTCAAAGTTGGCCCTGCGAAGACCTGGGCACTACCATCTTGTTGACATTAATTCCTATGACATTTTTTACGTCACTTCGTCCCACCAGAGTCTTGTGATTAACTTGTAGCGACTTGTTTTCCTTGTATAATTTTCACACGATCGGAAATTAGAGTACCGTATTTTATCACGTACAAGCTTATATTCTCGCCTTCTACATGTACATGCTTTTCTTCGTCCTCCCAGTCTTCTGAACTTCTCACAATATCGTCTTCATCATATTTTTGTTCTAGTACGAAATTGCTCTGCCATATCGATGAAAATCTACTCTAATTCCGAGCATGTGAAAATTATACAAAGAAACAAAGTCACTACAAGTTCATCGCAAGACTCTGGTGGGACGACGTGACGTAAAAAACGTCATAGGAATTAATGTCAACAAGATGGCGGCGCCCAGGTCTTCGCAGGGCCAACTTTGAGGGGCTCGTTCTCAACTCTGAAAAAGTTTTATCAAATTTTAATACATTTTATGAACAAAGTACATCTGAAAGATGCTTTGGAGCTCAAATTTGTTTTTCACTCGGGTATCCCTTTAACAAATAATAGCATGGGTCCTCGTAAAATAATTGTTAAAGTTAACCTTGGCTGGAAAACAATGTTTGTTCTCAAGTGTGTGTTTGTAGATGCCTAAATACATTGCTATCTGTCTCCAGAAAATTGTACACTACATGTAGATGTCATTGATGTACCAATTTTCCTGTCGATAAAACTCATTTGAATATCCTGCACACCGCCAACTTGGATCATGCTGTCACAGTGTTGCCACTATTGTTTTCTGACAACTGGGGCAACACTATGACATCATAAACTCCAAGATGGCAGCATACAGGAAATTCAAATGAGTATTATCGACAGGAAAATCTGTGCCTAAATGACATCTAGTGTACAATTTATTGGAGACAAACACAGAAACACACTTATGGTAGGCATGTATAGCAATCATTTGAGAGCAAACATTGTTTTTCAGCCAAGATTCTCTTAACTCTTTCGGGTCCGAGCCTGTAAATATAGGTCCCCTGAGACCTATATGAGAAAACAAATTGCATCATATCTAGACATGCCAGAAAGACGATGTTGCAATATTATGTGAAGGGATGAATGGCTTCAAAGTCAGAGCTATAACAGGGATCGCTTGACTCTTTCACTATGGAGAAAAGCTCATTTGTTTTGGTGTTCGTCTTTGTTTCTTCGATTTTCACGAATTTTAAGGGGCTGAAAATCGGCTCAAAACCGGCTCAAAACATCCTTCCCATTCGCACTTGAAATCAAGAGCAAACACAAAATCAGCACTCAGTCGTTACAGTACCTTCTTTAATCTTTCGAACCACCAGGTTTGTTTGCACTAAACACACCAAGCGACTGTGAACCGCGCTATTCTTGTCACTGTATTTCACTCGACCACATTTACCTGCTCCCACCTCTAATTGCATGCTGGGTAATGGACACAAAATTCACAAGGGGTCCCCCCTCTGGGACTCCGGTAGTTTTTCTTTTACTCCTACAACCAAGAGCGGTGATTTTGACTCAAGCCGTTGCTTTAAAGTGACAAAAACACATCCTAATAGGTTGAGCAGGGGTAAAAGACTGCCAACTGCAGGATTTCAAGGATTTCATTGAATATTTTTGTTCTGTGCCTGAAACCACAAATACAACGGGAAACACTGTGAAATTCCCTCACAAGGCCTACTAAAAGCAAACCAAGTACTTGTCAGCCATCCTCAGACTTAATGATGTCCTCAAGCTCTCTGACAGTGGCATTTTTCTCCAAAATTAGAGCACATTTCATTTGGAAACCCTACAGAAGTTGCAATAGCTACCGTCAACCAGTTCGTAGAATTCACCCGAATGGCATTGTGGAGAAAGTTTGAGCCCTCGGCTTAAAAGGTCAGCAGTATTTAACTGCCCCGGGCTAGCCAAACTTGAACTGAGGGGGAGGGTTGAGTTAGCACTCAGGATTTCACCAATTGAGCTCACACACGATCGGACCCAAAAGAGTTAAAGGATTAATTTAACTTGTGTTTTCAAAGTTGATACAATTATTGCTCTGATCACTGCATGACTTGGTAGATGTTTTATTAACTTTCAAAAACATACAAATTAGTATTTAATTTTACTGGTTCCCTGAGCCAGTGAGGATTTCAGAAATGAGGCTCTTAACAACAAAATTATTATCATAATGTTATTATTATGGCTAAATTTGAAAATAATATGGAAAAAAGACTGCATTTTCTAAGTCTCGCTATTTACAACTTTTATTGTCAAATGAGGTTGTTACAGTTAAAATATAGTAATTTATTTAACTTTTAGTAAAACACTATTTATTAATAATGTAAATTTAGGGGGATGGAATAAACTACAGGTTATATCATACCTTCTTGTTTGTGGTTTTATCTTTACACTTGTGCCTGTGATTGAAACACCTCCCTGATTAAGAAATCGTTTTTGTCTTGTTTTAACCGCTCATCTCTGCTTACATAAACTTTATGAGGGCAGAAAAGATTCGTAAAAGGGCAAATTTAATAACCTTTGCGCTTAGCACGTTCAATTATAAAGCAGTAAAAAAAATCACCAAACAGCAGATGCTTGAAACGTTCGCGTAAATCATAGCTTTGCATGCCTGGTTTGACGGCAATATTAAAGTTCCGTAAAGAGCACATTGGTTATTTACGCTTGTGACGTTTGCGTAAATATTGGATTTACATAGTTTTACGGTAATAATAAATGTCCGATCTTAAACAGTCATTTAAGGCTATTTACGCTTGTCGGGTTTGCGTAAATTTTGGATTTCTGACAAAAATTAAAAACCACTCAATATGCTTCAAAATGATCTCAAACAATCTCCTGGTAGCTTCATAACATCAACGGATTAAGTAGGAGAAAGGATTGAAGAAAAAATCAACATCTTCAAAAAATGGTCAAATCTGGATTTTTTAGCCAGTGTCTATCCTTCATAACACACACCTGAATATCTGCTTCCTTTCTCGACACCTTCATAACACGTACCTCAATATCTTCCTGTCTCCACACATCAGAAGCAGTGTCTATCTTGTTTACATGAGTTACGTTGTCAGGTCCCAGGAACTCCATGGCCAGTAGGTAGATATCCTGTCGAGATATCGATATCGTTTAGAAGTTTATTCTGCATTTAAGGTACCGACCATTATGATAATTAGTAGAGACCGGGTAGGCAAAAAATCTTGGATTTCTGACAAAAGCAAAAAACCACTCAATATGCTTCAAAATGATCTCAAACAATCTCCTGGTAGCTTCAGAACATCAATGGATTAAGTTGGAGAAAGGATTGAAGTAAAAATCAACATAATTCAAAAATGGTCAAATCTGTATTTTTTAGCCAGACAGGGTAGGCAAAATAACTTGGATATCTGACAAAAATAAAAAAAACACTCAATATGCTTCAAAATGATCTCAAACAATCTCCTGGTAGCTTCTGAACATCAATGGATTAAGTTGGAGAAAGGATTGAAGTAAAAATCAACATAATTCAAAAATGGTCAAATCTGGATTTTTTAGCCAGACCTGGTAGGCGAAAAATATTGGATTTCTGACAAAAAACAAAAACCACTCGATATGCTTCAAAATGACCTCAAACAATCTCCTGGTAGCTTCAGAACATGAATGGATTAAGTTGGAGAATGAATTGAAGAAAAATAAACATCATCAAAAATGGTAAAATCTGGATTTTTGATTTCTGACAAAAACTAAAAACCACTCGATAATGCTTCAAAATGATATCAAACAATCTCATGTTAGCTTCAGAACATGAATGCATTAAGTTGGAGAAAGAATTGAACAAAAAATCAACATCTTCAAAAAAGGGCCAGACCGGGTAGGCGAAAAATCTTGGATTTCTAACAAAAACCAAAAACCACTCAATATGCTTCAAAATGTTCTCAAACAATCTCCTGGTAGCTTCAGAACATGAATGGATTAAAGTGCCTATGAAATTAAATTTTCGTCATTAAAATTAAGATTTCAGTTGAACATCCCTTCGAAATGAGGAAGGATGGCGTTTTCTGTTTTTCACTATCTCATCTCGTTGCAGAGATATTCAGGTTTTTCGAATATGCAAATTAGAGGATTTATGACGTCATTAGTTGTGCAAAGCCTGAAGGCAAATCACAAAATGAAGAATAACTCTGCATATAATACGTAAAAACAATCGAAACTTTGCACATGTACAGTAATAAGGAAAATACACATCAATAGGCAAACTATGATGTTGTCATGGAAACACTATTGGATCCAGGCTCCTTTCACCTTGAACATCAAATTGCAGGAACTGTCTATGTAAAACAAAATAATTTACTCTAAGGCGCTTACACATAATGCCTACATTGTGGCAAAACTTCTGCTGCACCCACAGCAATAAAATTATGTTTGACCAAACGAGAAATCCGGGAATTTCTTCTCCTCATTCAAGGACTCTGGAGCCAAGAGTATTTCTATGGCAACATTGTGGTTTGCAAACTGTTGTGTGTATTGCTTTGTACTATGCATGTGCAAAGTTTCAATAGTTTGTACACTATTGTTACAGAGATATCATTCACTTTATCAATGGGCCTCCTGCTGTGCACAACTAATGACGTCATAAATCCTCTAATTTGCATATTCGAAAAACCTGGATATCTCTGCAACGAGATGAGATAGTGAAAAACAGAAAACGCCATCCTTCCTCATTTCGAAGGGATGTTCAACTAAAATCTTAATTTTAATGACGAAAATTTAATTTCATAGGCACTTTAAGTTGGAGAATGAATTTAAGAAAAAATAAACATCATCAAAAATGGTCAAATCTGGATTTTTGATTTCTGACAAAAACTAAAAACCACTCAATATGCTTCAAAATGACCTCAAACAATCTCCTGGTAGCTTCAGAACATCAATGGATTAAGTTGGAGAATGAATCGAAGAAAAAATAAACATCATCAAAAATGGTCAAATCTGGATTTTTGATTTCTGACAAAAACTAAAAACCACTTGATAATGCTTCAAATTGATATCAAACAATCTCCTGTTAGCTTCAGAACATGAATGGTTTAAGTTGGAGAAAGAATTGAACAAAAAATCAACATCTTCAAAAAAGGGCCAAATCTGGATATTTTTGGCTACACCGGGTAGGCGAAAAATCTTGGATTTCTGACAAAAATAAAAAAAACACTCAATATGCTTCAAAATGATGTCAAACAATCTCCTGGTAGCTTCTGAACATCAATGGATTAAGTTGGAGAAAGGATTAAAGTAAAAATCAACATAATTCAAAAGTAGTATACAAAGTGGGGGGACTGGGACACACACAACAAATTTCAACGAACAAATGCAACAAAAAAGCAACAAAGAGCAGCAAACGACTGGGACACGTACAACGATTTCCAACGAGCCTGCACACACAAAAATAAAATAAAAAAAAATAAAAAATATAACACAAGAAAAAACAACATATAATAAGACCCTCATTTTTTCGTTGTATTTTTTACATTTCAACGTTCTATTAGAGAAACGTGTTTATAAGGTATTATTTACTACTATAGTTCATTTATCGTATTTATGCATTACATTAAAGGATTGTAGTTATAGGTATTATATCATGGCTAAGCATATATTAACATTTGTTCGAACACTTGGTTTATAGTGAATTTATTGTATTCTAACACCCTATTAGAGGAGTGTTGCTATTAGGTATTATAACATATATTGTAATAATCATTATTTACTATTATAGTCCACCCATCATATTTCTACACCATATTAGATCAAGGTATTACATTTCAAAACCCTATTAGAGGAGTGTGATTACTAGGTATTATAACATATATTATCGTAATCGTTATTTACTACTATAGCCCATTCATCATACTTCTATACCATATTAGATCAAGGTATTACATTTCACAGCCCTATTAGAGGAGTGTGGCTACAAGTTTATTATATCATACCATGGCTGAACATATACTAACGTTCAAACGAACACCCAGGACCATTAAGGGTTATTTACGAGGATGGAAGATGGACGTTCCCGACGGCAATCCTCTAGGGGCAGACCCAGCTGCTTTCCTTACCCGCGTGCGAAAGCAGACTACCGAAAAGATTGATGAAGAGCTACGAGACTTAAATAACATTAAGGTTCAGATAGCTTTGAATATAACTCTCCGTCTCGACAAACCTGAAGGTTCGGTATACGATACAATCACATTTCGGAGTTCACAAGCAGTTCTGACCAACAGTTCTGATACCCGTGGAGTAATGGTAGAAGCGCACGCTCAGATCTACAACCACATTGAGAAATGGATCAGTCGAGGATCGAACTGGGTCATAGATAAAGTCAACATTCTATGGGTGAACATCGCTCGATACCAACCACTACGCGGAGGTTCGTATTTGCCGCTGCCTACAGAAATCGCAAATAAGAAAGCCGCGATCAATGTAAAGAACTATGATGACCATTGTGCACTTTGGGCGATAACGGCAATGCTGCATCCAGTTGCAATACACCCCGAGAGAATATCAAACTATCGAAAGGAAGATTGGCCAAAACATGAAGGGGTGGACTCACCAACACCAATTTCGCAAATACCGCGCTTGGAGAAGCAAAACGAAATCTCCATCAACGTGTATGGTTGGGATCCAAAGGAAAAGTGTTTGATTGTACACCACATATCAACGGAGACCTTTTCAAAGCGTATTAACCTCTTGCTTATAGAGTGCCCAGATAGCGGTCGGCAACACTACTGCCGGATCAAGGACTTCAACCGCCTACTATTCGATCAGACAAAACATAAGTGTAGGAAACACTTCTGCGAGCGATGTCTACATGGATATACTACCAAAGACCTCCTTGCAAATCACATCCCAGAGTGTAACGGAACTAACGACCGAGCCATTCGAATCGAGATGCCCACCAACGAGACCAACAAAGTCTCATTTCAGAACGTTCACAAACAGCTCAAAGTTCCCTATGTTATCTATGCAGACCTTGAGGCTTTAACCACTAAGATCGAAGGACACGCTAAAGATCCTACGAAAAGCAATACACTTAAAACGGAAGAACATATTCCCTGTGGATTTTGTTACATCGTCGTACGTTCTGACGGCCACAGCAAACCACCAGTCTTCTATAGAGGTCCTGATACGATCGAGCGCTTTCTACGATGTGTACAAGATGAAGAAAGAAAGATCAAAGACATAGTAGCCAAACCACTATGTATGTCGTGGGAAAACAAGAGGTATTTCGATCGAGCAAGGATTTGCCATATTTGTCAGAAGCCTTTATTTGGTAAAGATAGAGTACGAGATCATTGTCACATCACTGGGGAGTTTCGAGGCGCAGCACATAAGGTATGTAATCTCAAATTACGTATCTCACCTATCATCCCAGTTGTATTCCACAATCTACGTGGATACGATTCTCACCTACTGATGCAATCTATTTCCATGACAGAGGGCAATATCTCTTGCATTCCAAATAATATGGAGAAATACATTTCATTCTCACTTGGCAACCTACGGTTCATCGATAGCATACAATTTCTACCATCCTCTCTTAACAAGTTGGTAGCAAGTTCTACCCCAGACACCTTTCAACAAACTTCAAAGCATACGCCAGACCCAGAGAAAAACAAGTTGCTACTACGCAAAGGCGTTTATCCATATGAGTACATGGACTCTTGGGATAGATTCACTGAGACTTCTCTTCCACCGAAAGAATCATTCTATAGCAAGCTAAGCCTAGAGGATATATCCGATGAAGATTATGAACATGCATTAGAAGTTTGGAACGTATTTGATTGTAAGACATTAGGTGACTACCACGACCTTTACCTCCAAACTGACGTACTTCTTCTAGCAGATGTATTTGAGACCTTTCGTGCAACATGTATGCAAAACTACGGATTAGATCCAGCTCACTACTATACGAGTCCTGGTCTAGCGTGGGATGCGTTGTTAAAGAAGACCGGAGCGGAGCTTGAACTATTAACCGACTACGACATGCATCTATTCATTGAGAAAGGTTTACGTGGCGGTATATCCATGGTGTCTCAACGCAAGGCCAAGGCAAACAATCCAAACGTGCCCGATTTCGACCCCGATAAGCCAAATAGCTATATACTCTATCTTGATGCCAACAACCTATATGGATGGGCGATGAGTCAGCCACTACCAACGGGGGGCTTTGAATGGTGTACACCAACAGAAGAGCAAATCACCATTCTTGCAACCGATTCCGATGTAGGTTACATCCTCGAAGTTGACCTTGAATACCCTCGAGAACTTCACGATATGCATAACAGCTATCCGTTAGCTCCTGAAAGAATGCAAGTGAATAAAGCTTGGTTCTCAGAGTATCAGACAAATCTATTCGAGGAGCTATACGAAGGAAACGGATCCTTGAAAGCGGAAAAGCTTGTACCTAACTTGTATAACAAAGAACGATACGTGCTCCACTACCGCAATCTACAACTATATCTATCTCTTGGCATGCGTTTGAAAAAGATCCATAGAGCACTACGATTCGATCAATCACCATGGATGGAGCCATACATACGAATGAATACAGAATTACGAAAACAAGCGAAGAGCCCATTCGAGCAGGAACTCTACAAATTAATGAACAATAGTGTATTTGGTAAGACAATGGAGAATCTACGAAAGCGTGTAGATATCAAACTAATTCGCTCCTCAGAAGGAATCAGACTACAACGTCTCTTGAATAAACCTAGTTATGCTCGCTCTACGATATTTGACAATGATCTAGCCGCCGTACATAATTACAAAAGCAAGTTACTACTGAACCGTCCAGTATATGTTGGAATGTCGATTCTAGATCTCTCAAAACATTTAATGTATGACTTCTACTACAACGAGCTCAATCGGCAGTATGGACAACGTTGTAATCTACTATATACAGATACCGATAGCCTATTGCTACACATCGAAACTGAGGACATCTATACAGACATGAAAGCCATTAAACGTTTCTACGATACGAGCAACTACAGTAAAGACCATCCATCATACGACGTATCCAACAAGAAAGTACTTGGTAAAATGAAAGACGAATGTGGAGGTATTCCGATTGTTGAATACGTTGGACTACGATCAAAGCTCTACTCGATCTTGAAAGTAGATGGTGGGGAGATTCGGAAAGCTAAAGGTACGAAGAAGGCAGTTGTGAAACATCGTATTCGACATGAACAATACAAGGAGTGCTTACTAGACAAGAAAGTGTTCCGCCATGGTATGGATATGCTTCGAAGTGAAGGTCATAGAATGTATGGCATACATATGAACAAAGTATCTCTATCACCATTCGATAGTAAGAGATGTATTTTAGCAAACGGAATAGGTACGATAGCCTACGGTCATGGAGACTTTTTTCCAGATAATGAAGAAGTAGCCGATTTTATTAGCAATATAATATCGAACGCAATCGATACACTATCCTACAATCGTAAAAACGTCATTACAGAGGATGAAGATATGGACGACTTTATTCGTGACTTGCTTCTATCTTAGAATACCTTTTGGTGGTAGTTCTGTATCTGGTGGTATCACTTGTATCTCTTCACGAACGAACCCTCGCTTTGGTGCATCTTTTCCTAAATAGTATAGAACAGGTTGATTTGATGATACCACACTTCGAGAAATATAATATGTCTGTAAACTCCATACAGGATCAGTTGCTCGTTTTACTCCACCTTCCAATTCTCCAGGTGAGTATAGATATCGAACTAAAACATCGAATGGTAGTCGCTTTTCTTTCAATCCAATAATTCGAGAATATGTAGGAGTCTTTATGTTTACTTGTTGTGCCTCTATAGAATTTGAAGGTTCCTTACCTGTTAGTCGAGTAACTTCATTGTTCATAGCCTTGATAACATCAGGAAGCCTCAATACCCATTCTCTACTACGCGCATCCGATCCTTCAGATGTAAGTACCATCTCTTTTGCATATTGATATCCAAATAATCTTTCAGCTATCGTTCTATTTGCTCGTTCGACAAAACTTTGTGCCCTATGATGACCGGCTTCACCTCGTTGAACTTTTGTACCACGTAGTTCTAATGTTTCAGACATACGTCCCATGAATTCTCTACCAGGATCGACTTGCAATGTTTTTGGCCATTCTAGTGGACTACGTTTGTAGATCCGATCAAATGCTGCAGACACTTCACCACTATCTTTCGATGCTAAAGGTTCAGCCTCTTTATATCTAGAAGCTACATCGATTACCACCAAAGCATACTTATATAGTTTCCTTCCACGTCCAGGTCGATCGTGAGGTAGAAAGATCAAATCAGCTTGATGAACTTCATTAGGTTTCGATACAGTCCAATGTGGTCGTGGAATATAGTGTGGTGGTGATAGATATATTTGCCACATGGCTTGTTTCTCTAACCAACCCTTAGCTACATCTTCCGATACCTTTGCAGCCACCGATAACTTACCAATTGCAGCATAACCTTTCCAATAGCCCATAGGACCATAGAAGATATTCGCAAGTTTAGCATCCATTATATATCTATGTATTCTAACCTTTAAAAAGAAAAAAGAAAAAAAAGAATAAGAACTTATCTAACCAACTAGTTCTTATTCTTTTTTTTCTTAGTATCTCGTCAATCGTAAAAATTCTCGTTTTTTAAAAAGCATATCGACTAATAGCGTATCCACCAACTAGCATTCCACTACCAACGAAAATCAACTCACCAGTCTTCTGTGCGTTGGAGGGTTGATAGTAGTCGGATAAACGAGGTTCTTTCATTGTTTCGAGTCGTTTCAGTGCCTGACGTAACTTATGGGAGCGCACGAAAGCTCGGTTGATATCGAGTTGGTTATTATGAGCATCGCGTTCGGCGACTTCATGTTTGCGCGTCCAATCGGACAATTTTTGACGTTCTTCGATATATGCCTCCCTAGCAGCATCGAATTTTTCCATTGCCCTATCATGTCTCTCTCGTTCTATATTAGCAGTTTCATCTTTTCCACCAAACATCCTAGCAAGCACTCCACCACCAGTGAATGCCGCTGCGTTTACAATCGCCGTGAATAGCGCCAGCTGCGCCAGCTGCAGCCATTATGGTTTGGCCTTTTGTTTCTCGAGATATGTTTTGCATATATGCTACCAGCTATTACTGCAGTCCACTTCACGTAATTTATAATAGAAGTAGAAGGATCGTTAAGCATAGATTCCTTGGCAACCTTTTTTACGATCCAACCAATACCAGTAGCTATTCCAGTTATCATAGCAGCATCAGTCGCTGTTTTCATCAATTCTTTATCCATCCTAATATATATCGTATATCTCTAGTCTTTAATTGTTACTCCATATCTGGTACCGTAGTCTTTACAGGACTCGCGGGTCGTATAGGACTAATGTTCTTAGAAGTGTCGTCTCTGTATCTTTTGTATTGATAGTATGCGCCAAACAATGCAGCACCCGTACCAATAACTGCGATAGTAGTATTAGTAGATATGTTTTTAGTCCAACTTTCATCTTCGTCTATTTCTTTAGATAATTCACTTTCACGCGAAATCTCTCTCTTTTGAGCCTCTCTAGCAAGTTTATTACTTAGTGCTAATGCTTTCCCAGCAGCAACCCTCTTTGGATCTTTCACTTTAGTTGGTGTTGTTTTCGGTGGATTCGCAGTTATCTGATCCGTCTGTTCCTCCATCTCGATTCGATATAGTAGTTACTTGCGAATGTTTAATAGGAGTACTAGGAACGACTATGTGATTAGCTACATGGAACGAAGCACTAGCTAGAGCCACGAATCGAACTGCTTTAAGTGCTAATAGACCAACCGCAGTATATATCTCATTGCGGACTAGTTGGTCTTCTTGTAGATCCTTAACCAGTGCTTGTTGGTCATCTAATGGAACTACGTATGCAACTGCGCGAGTAGCTAGACGTAGTGCACCATTTACTAAGCATCCTGTTATTTGATAGCATGCGCCAAACAATACAGCGCCCATACCAATAGCTGCTATAGTAGATACGTTCGTAGTCCAACTTTCATCTACATTGATTTCTTTAGGTAATTCACTTTCACATGTAATCTCTCTCTTTTGAGTCTCCGCAGTTATCTGATCCGTCTGTTCCTCCATCTTGATTCGATATAGTAGTTACTTGCGAATGTTCAATAGGTGTACCAGGAATGACTATGTGATCAGCTACATTGAACAAAACACTAGCTAGAGCTACAAATCGACCGTGTTTAAGTGCTAATCGACCAGCCGCCATAGATATCTGATGGCGGGCTAATTGGTTTTCTTGTAGATCCTTAAACAGTGCTTGTTGGTCGTCTAGTGTAGCTATGTATGAGACTGCGCGAGTAGCTTGACGTAGTACACCATCTACTAAGTGTACTGTTATTTGATTTGCTACTACGGCCTGGTATCTACTATGTAAACGTTTTACGTCCTTCTCAGATAGTTTAGTTATATCTGTTAGGGAGAAATTCTGTCCTAGACATTCTTTCGTTTTACCCAATACAGCTAAGGTCTTAAGTTCTTCCCGCCATTCTTCGATATCCTCCAATTCGGTTGAAAATTCCAATTTGGTTGGTGGACCTGTTAAATCCTCGCCTTCCAGTTCTTTGGTGTATTCATCCATGATAATATGTTATAGGTGCGGGTATCTCTAACACTACTGCAAAAGGATGTCGCAAACAAAAACATATGCGAGCAAACTTATGAGATCGAAGTATCATTCGTAATTTATTACATTCTTGTGAGTCTCCGTAATCTTCAAATATCTTTTTACCATCTATAACTGATGCCGTATGAAATGCTACTACGATAGCTACGTTCTCACGAAAAGGTTTACATATACTCGTTAATTGTTGGGATAGTACCCAAATAGATAGTCCTATATGTCGAGCAGAGAATGCTAAATCTACTAGTTTGTCAGTTCTTCGTTTTACATCTTTTGATGCGGCGCAATCATCTAGAATCAATAATGTATTGGTACCTGACCAAAAGGTTGCACAAATATTTAATGTGGTATCGATAGCATCCTGAGATGGTGATATGACATAAAAATGCGGATCTCGATTAGCAAATCCATGATATGTTTTGTTGTGGGCATACGTAGGACAAATTAATACTATATAATCGAACTTACCACGAAATGGTCCACGAAGTTGTTCTATGAGAAATGCAGTCTTTCCACAATTCGTTGGACCTACTATAAGTGTGTTGAATGGAATGTGTTCTACGAGGGAATCCATCAGTATGTTATACTATCTAAAGATCTGTTCAATATCTTGAGCTGAGCATCAGCAAGGACATAGATATGCATGTTTACGTTTCCACTTCCTTTTAAAGTTCTATGTATACGAATATCGATATCTTTTCCACCACCAGTTTGTGCCATTCCATCGCCATGAGCAGAGGAATCTTTTGCTGTACGACAATCGACTAGGATGGCAAATCTGTTATTGTAAAATTTGGTAGGAGTCATAGAGGTATTGGATGTACCAAACCATCCTTTTGTGGACTCCCACAAATCTGGTGTTAACATACCTCCTGGAAAGAATCTATTTGGAACTCCATTTACGTCTATCTCTATCTTTGAAATATCAGGATTTACGAATGCTTCGCTATCTCGTGAACCGGCGGTGTGAGGATCTATGAATAGAAAGAGTAATCCAGCGAATGATCGTCGTGGAACATTTATATTCTGAGATATCAAAGTATCTGATGCTTTAGCGATAGGTACTAACTTGAAGTGAACTGCGTGATCGTATAGGAATGCAGTACCATTTTCATATGCACGAAATGCTTTCCTAGCTAGCGTTTCATTCTTGATTGCTTCGTATTCTAACTGGATGTTGGTAAGCTTGTACGTACCTATCTTTGTCGAATCTGATCCAACGATTATATCGATAGAGTGGGCTAGAGTTAATTCGAATGAAATAGTGTCTTCTAATGCATGTGGATATAGAACTCCATGTTGTGTAAGAATATCAACGTCTAACGGAATTCTATATTTTGAACCATATGCAGCTAACAATGCATTCTCACCAACATCTGAAGTACCTGCATCACCAGCCTTAGATCGTAGCTTATTTGTGTTATCTGATTGGATACCTTGTTGTACTCTCGATTCTCTCTCTTGTGTAGATAGATAGATATCGGAATATGTTTGTAATAGATCCGATCGAGCAATGTCTTCTACTATTTCAGCTCCTATCTTACAAACTCGATGTATAACTAAGCAACGTCCAACATTTGCAACGACTCGATTATTAGCATGTCCACCAGACAATACGATATCACCCAATAATGCTAAACTACCAGGTGCTAATACGATATCTTCTCCCATCGTTGGAACTTCCACATAGAGCGTCTCACCTGGATTAGCAGATGATGGAGTGAAAGTTTTTCTATATAAGGTTCGTTGAGCTTTGAGTGCGAGTTGCGCTCTTAGTGCTTCCTTAGGAATCAACTTCGACGATATCATGTTGAATATACCATGATATATAGTTATGTTCAATATGGAAGATAGGGTCGACGTCGATGTGAGACATGGGGATAGTACCGACAGATACGAAGAACGAGATGAAGAACGACAACGACAACGAGATGAAGAAGACCGACAACGAGAACGAGAAGCAAATGAGAGATACGTGGCTTACTTATTGAGTGACAATCAAGATGAAGCTGGAGGTAGTGAGACAATTACCATGGATGTTTTGCATGGTGATGACCCACTTCGAGGATTCACATTCGAACAAACCTTTTCAGATTCGGTAAAGGAAAGGCTGGTTGATGATGTAAAAGAGCATTATCCGGATGCGGGTATTCGGCATAACATCGAAATCTACTTAAATAATGGACAACTCAACGTTCGCGAACTTGGAAGCAACGAAGACTATACGCGTCTATTCGCCGGTAATGAGAAAAATAAGAAATTACGTGTGAAGATGAGGAAAGATCTCAAAGATGCTTTAGGTCCAAATAATGAAGAAGCTACCAATGAAGTATTATTTGCAGAACGACAACTCGCCGAGCGGGAAGTAAATAACGAATCTATTCTTAGAGACTCCGAATCTACCGACGCTCAGAAAGAAATAGCTAATAAAGAGTTAATGTCTATCCGTAGGGCAAGAGAATTACTTGAACGTCAAGAAGAAGCCATACTAGAACGTATATCGCTACGTGAAAGGGTCAAATACATTTTCAGGAAGTATGGAATGACCGTTCTTGCTGTGGTAACTGCTATTGGTGCTATAGTTAGTGTAATAGTTTCCCAGCTATCGAAATCCGTACCGAAACCAGTAAAAGATGGTATCGACAAAGTGACAGATACAGTAAAGAAGGGATTAAAAACGACGGGTGATTTGTTAAAGGAAATGGGAAAGAAACTTGGACAGATACTACCTGGAATGATTGGATCAATTGCGAATTTCATATTTACTATGGCCGGTAAAGCTCTAGGAGTATTAGCAGAGAACGTTTGGTTATTCATCGTAGCTATAGTGGTGATCACAATAGAGCAATACAAACGACGTTAACGAAATAACGCCCACGCAATTCCAGCTCCTGCAATAGATACTATCGCTAGATTGATCTCATGTTGTGGAACTCGTTGCTTTACGCTATGTGGAACTTGTTTCTTTACGCTATATGGAACTTGTTGATATGTACTATGTGGTAATTGTTTCTTTCGTATCTGTCCTTCCATATCTGGTGGTGGGAGTTTAGTTTGCTCATCGTTGATTGAGTTCGATCCCATTATCATGTCTTTCGTAGCTATCTTGAATGCGTTATTGTAGCCACTAATCTTTTGAGTATCGAACAATAGATTGCTTGGTAATAGCCATACTCCTATAGCTATTGCCAGATCTAACTTCTTATTCGTACCATCTATTGCAACCTGATAGTTTTTTACGCCTTTCACTAAGTTGTTTTCAATAATCGTGGCTTCAAGCAAAACTTTGAACTCTAGTTTGGTGCCATAACTACCAATGATTGGTGTAAGCATATTAACTTGAGCACCTAGAATGCAATACGCGAAAGCTTCGACAGATCGATTCAATCTACCTAATCCAGCATCCGTTAATCCCTTACCGATTGGTGGCGTAAACCAATTGTATTGTTTTCCATTAGTCTCGTCACCCCTAATAAAGTGAATCATATTGGAATTAGCTAACTTACCACCCTCATCTTTGAATATATAGAATGGGTCCTTTTGTGTCCATGTGTACATGTCTGGGGCACTCGACCTTAACTCATACTCATTCTTATCGCCGTACCTGGGGAAGTAAACGAATATGTCACCTAATCCTTTATTACGACCTCCACGCCATCTGAAGTCTGGTGTTCGAGATAAACCAAATTCGATGCACAAAGTCTCAAGCACTGCTTTGCTATAGAGGTTATCAATTTGTTTGAAAGAAGAGTCACCAGGTAGAGGTCCACCAAGTTCATATAGAATTCTTCGTATTGTGAAATAAACGTGAAATTGTAGGAACCCTTGAATGATGGGTGGATACGTTTTGAAAATAGGATCAAATAATGACACTCCACATCCAGAAGTTGCACACCACGTTGCAAAATTCAATCGTTGAGGCCAATATTTGAAATCTGGACCTGATAACCAATGGTGGGACTCCTTTGCTGTCATATGCTTTACGACAGTCTCTTTGAATATGTTCGGAACGCCTGCTTTGAACTTTTTCGTAGGTGTGACATATATCCATAGATTAGTTAAATCGATATCTTGTGCTTTTTCAGTAGGTGGGACCGCCGTAATAGGATATTTCACACTTTTATCTAGTGTTAACGTATGTGGAAAACCATCATGCACATCCCACAATGCGTTATCGATGTGTTTTTGAATGGTGGTAGGTAGCTTAGAGACATCATCGCCATAAACCACATAACCATGGTTCCCATCTCGAAACCAAATACTAGTTGAATATTTGCCAGGGCCGTCTATATCCGTTGATACATAGAACTGGTGAAAATCTGCATGTGGATATTGTTTCTTAAACTTAGCTAATAGATCGACATTCAACGTTGCGACCTTCTTATTTTCATCGGCAAGGAGCGCTATCTGCTCAGATTTCGACAGTCTTGGTCCACCCCTAGCAATCTCTGCTATGTCCTCTGCAGATAGACCATCATCTTCGTCTGACACAACAAAAGGCATCGTAACTATTGAAGCTATACATATCCATAGTTTATACCTTTAATATATAATGGTTATCTTAAATGTCACATGTCCTACGGCTGACCATACTGTCTACTTCGATAACCCTATTCTTATCAATAATATTTCGCTAGTTGAGGTCACTCTTAGTCACAATTGGTGGAACCTATCAGAGAAAGGGAGCTTTAAGTGGGATGTCGATGGTGTGATGTTTCCACACGAAATTAAGGCGGGGCATTATAGTATAGGAAGCTTGATGACCCAATTCGATCCCGCGGTTGATGCTGGTTTATTGGAATTCATAAACAACACATTTAGGAAATACTATATTTTCGATGTTAAGAAACCAATCCAGTTAACTAAGAATATCTGCGATTTGCTTGGTATCAAAGTAGGTGGGGGTCAAACAGGCTATGTGACTATCAATGTGGGAAAATACCCCCTGGTGCCAAAAGATATTAATCACATATATATCTACTGTGATGTGGTGGATTCAGATTTCTCACTTCTTGATGGGAAGCCATCTAAAATCCTACATACTTTTAAAACGGTATCGCACGTTTTTGGTGAAACAACTTACTTTCCACCAACCCTCATACCCATTCGAGCCTTAGGAACGATACGGAACTACATTCGCCTCACAGTTTGCGATGAGCAAGGCAATCTCATAGACTTCAACAAGCAGCCTCTACGTTTCGTATTGAAGCTTGAGTAAATCATACGTATATACAATGGATGGCGATTCGATTCAACCGTTTCCAACAGCACCAGGTATCTATCCATCGGGAGCTATAAAGGAACTTAGCGATATAAATGGATCGAGTTTTAGACTGCAAAAAGTCTGTGATACGCTTGCTGAGCTAGAACAACAAGCAAAGCACTACGAAGTTGTTCGCAAAAAATATGCTCGGGCGCGTGGTATCGTTCATGGGATTGCTGTGGCCACAGGTAGCCTGAGTGGCGTTTTATCAGCTTCTGCGTTAGGTTCATCATTTACGGGGATTGGGATACCTGTGGGTATTTCCTTAGGATCAGCGGGGTTCCTGTGTGCCGTCATATCGGCTTCGATGACTGTTGTTAGTAAGAAACTTGGCGTTCGCGTCTCGAAGCATGAAAAGACTGTTATGTTAGCAAAAGCTAAGGCGAATTCCGTGGAAGTCAAAGTCTCAAAAGCTCTAGCCGATTGTAACATTTCAGAAGCCGAGTTCGGAAGCGTTATTGATGAGAAAAGAAAATATGAGACGCTTAAACTCGAAATACGGCAAAAAAACAGACAAGAAAGAGGATCAAAAAACGTAGAACAACTTCGATCCGAGATCCGAAAGGAGATGAGAGCAAAACTTGGCAGTCTAGTGGGATAAGAATCAATATAACCAGCATGGATTTTATAATCTTAGTATAAATTAATTCTGATGTCTGGTTCGTATGCAAATTTCTGTCGATTGTGCCCAGCGTGGATTTTATAATCTTAGTATAAATTAATTCTGACATCCGGTTTGCACGCAAACTTCCGTTGGTGGCGCAATACTTATGATATCGATGGTGTAATATAGACCACGAGGACGGCACGCAGGTGGTATCGATAGCGTCATATAGACCACGAGGTCGGCACGCAGGTTGTATCGATGGCGCCATATAGACCACGAGGTCGGCACGAAGTATGACATCTATCACGCAGGTGTTATTGCTGGTATAATAGAGATCATGGCCCATCCCTTTCGTCATTATCGTTTACCCATGGAGCACGGAAGGTTTCTCGCGCTCGTTAGAGACTTAAATGGCGTTCTTGATCAAGTTGGGGAGTTCATAGACACGGGAAAAGCTAAATATACCGGAGAATAATTCATTTTAAGTATTGCTGAGACTTACCTGTAACTAATCGGACAAGAACTCGCGATCGGTCGACCAACGAAGAGTAAAATGCCACTCGAAGAGATGTCGCAATGTAGGATGTACGGTGGAGTAGAATATCTTCGTTCACAGTCTGTGAATCATTTTAAGAATGTTTCTATAGTGTTCCTTGTCCTTTTTACATTAGTAATAGTGTGTTTTGAAATTTTCTAGAGATGAATTTTGATGTTTAAATCGTGTCACAACGTAGGATGTACGGCGGAGTCGAATATCTTCTTTCGCAGTCGGCGAATCATTTTAAAAATGTTTCTATCGTGTTCCTTGTCCTTTTTACATTAGTAATAGTGTGCTTTGAAATTTTCTAGAGATGAATTTTGATGTTTAAATCGTGAACGGCTGATTCAAGGCGCCTTGAAAGTAATTATGTAAGAAACGGTTTGGTAATTCAGTATAAATTATGTAGGAATGCGGTCCTGCAAGGACCGGTTTGGTAATTCAGTATAAATTATGTAGGAATGCGGTCCGGCAAGGACCGATTTGGTAATTCAGTATAAATTATGTAGGAATGCGGTCCGGCAAGGACCGGTTTGGTAATTCAGTATAAATTATGTAGGAATGCGGTCCGGCAAGGACCGATTTGGTAATTCAGTATAAATTATGTAGGAATGCGGTCCGGCAAGGACCGGTTTGGTAATTGACATACAATAAAAACTATTTGTGTACATAGCACGTTGAAGTTGTTTTTTCCCCAGTTCTTCCTCTATCAGGATTTTTTCTTCTTGTGTATTTCACTATCGCTAGTTAGACCGTGTCTCGTATAGATGGGCTCAAAGTGGGAATTGTAAGCAATCAACTCATTGATAAAACGCACGACCGAACCCTTATGTATACCACACCGTTTAACAACGTCAATAAGAGACATACGAGATCCCGAACGATGTAGTACCTCGTAACTCGCTCCAACGACTTTAGTTCTAAGTATGGAGCTGGTACCTATATTGTTTTCTATTGCCTTATGAACAATCTCATAGACTATTTGTTGGACATTCTTAGGTACTCCTTGGGGGTCGAGTTTAGCAAAAGTCGTTGCAATGTGAGGAGCTATTCGATCGGTATTTAAATCTATACCGATCTTATCGTCATCATGTAGAGAACGTATAAAGACATTTACACGACATATGCTTTTATTGTTTAGTTGCATAAAACGAGCGACATCACCTTTAGATCTAACGAACCCACATTTTATACATGCTTGATAAAGTATAGCGGCTAAAATAGTTCGTTTCGCATAGCCACGTTTGATACAAACTTTCTGTACTTGAATGAATGCATCGGCTACGATTACTAATACATTTGTGGGAAACGAGAGGGTGTAATTTTGTTTATAAATAGTGTCGTATGCCTGCAGTTCTCGTATAATCGTTCGTAGTTGCAATTCTTTGTTATCGCTTTGCTTTGGGATTGTGTGGTCTAGATCATGTTGATACCAAAAGCTATCCGGCCCTACTATGCGTAACCTAGTAGTAAGATTGGTAGTTGTTTCTTCACATGATTCAGTCTCGGAAATAAGACCACAGGTGGGACATATGAATTCCGTTCCTTGCATTTCCATCGGGCGTAGACATTCGGAACATGTTTCACCAGTGTTAATATGCGACAATGGTTTGATATGCGACAATGGTTTGATATGTAGGCTTGCACAAATTTCTGGACCAAGTAATCTGATAAGATCATCCATACTAGTTGTATACCATATGCCTGTCAATTGTCCAATTGTTCGTTTGTTTAAAAAAAAGAAAAAAAATGAAGAGAGGTCGCATAACAATTTCTCTTCATTCTTTTTTTTTTCGTATCGTGATTTCTACTTATCCTCAGATCCTACCACATTTAGATCTTTCTCACTGATGGAGAGGTCATCCAATGCATTATCGAGATCGTTAATGTCCACCACATTTTGATCTTTTTCCGATTCCACTACATTTAGATCTTTCTCCGATTCTACTACATTTGAACACGTGATATTCGCTGACTCGTTACCTCGCTTCTTATCAAGGTTCTTCTTATTGCGAATGGTACGGCGTTGAGGTGCACCACATTTTGCACAAAGTTCGTGAGTAGTACGACAGCCTCGACTACATTTTGAACAAAGTTTGTGAGTAGTACGACAGCCTCGACCACACGTCAAACATGGAACGAATATAGCACATCCTCTTCCTATCTGGAAGTTATGTTGAGAGCAATACTCTGACGTCTTTGAACACTTACTTATACATTTCGTGGTCTTTCCTCGCATCAACCAATCACAAGTTCTTGTCTCAATCATCGTGCAATATACCTATATATGTTATATGTCTACTTGGTATCTTAGTTGTGACGTCTACGTTGAGGTTCTTCAATTATACGCACTTGTCTAATCTGTGTGGTATTAATACGTACTAAGATAACAGCATACGCTAATATCGTGAAGTAGAGAATGTATGTTAGTACCATGGATGGATATACTGTAAACTAATCATTCCTCTAATAGATATTAAAATGTAATAAATGTAATAAACGTAATAGGACAGATATACTGTATAATATCGTTCCTCTAATAGGGTGTTGAAATGTAAAAAATTCACAATAAACCAAGTGTTCGAACAAATGTTAATATATGCTTAGCCATGATATAATACCTATAACTACAATCCTTTAATGTAATGCATAAATACGATAAATGAACTATAGTAGTAAATAATACCTTATAAACACGTTTCTCTAATAGAACGTTGAAATGTAAAAAATACAACGAAAAAATGAGGGTCTTATTATATGTTGTTTTTTCTTGTGTTATATGGGTTTTTTTTTTTGTGTGCAGGCTCGTTGGAAATCGTTGTACGTGTCCCAGTCGTTTGCTGCTCTTTGTTGCTTTTTTGTTGCATTTGTTCATTGAAATTTGTTGTGTGTGTCCCAGTCCCCCCACTTTGTATACTACTTCAAAAATGGTCAAATCTCGATTCTTTAGCCATACCGGGTAGGCAAAATATCTTGGATTTCTGACAAAAATAAAAAAAACACTCAATATGCTTCAAAATGATCTCAAACAATCTCCTGGTAGCTTCAGAACATGAATGGATTAAGTTGGATAAAGAATTGAACAAAAAATCAACATCTTCAAAAAAGGGCCAAATATGGATATTTTTGGCCAGACCGGGTAGGCGAAAAATCTTGGATTTCTGACAAAAACCAAAAACCAATCAATATGCTTCAAAATGATCTCAAACAATCTCCTGGTAGCTTCAGAACATCAATGGATTAAGTTGGAGAAAGGATTGAAGTAAAAATCAACATAATTCAAAAATGGTCAAATCTGGATTTTTTTTAGCCAGACCGGGTAGGCGAAAAATCTTGGATTTCTGACAAAACCAAAAACCACTCGATATGCTTCAAAATGACCTCAAACAATCTCCTGGTAGCTTCAGAACATCAATGGATTAAGTTAAAGAAAGGATTGAAGTAAAAATCAACATAATTCAAAAATGGTCAAATCTGTATTTTTTAGCCAGACCGGGTAGGCGAAAAATCTTGGATTTCTGACAAAAATAAAAAAAACACTCAATATGCTTCAAAATGATCTCAAACAATCTCCTGGTAGCTTCAGAACATGAATGGATTAAGTTGGAGAAAGAATTGAACAAAAAATCAACATCTTCAAAAAAACGACAAATCTGGATATTTTTGGCCAGTGTCTATCCTTCATAACACACACCTGAATATCTGCTTCCTTTCTCGACACCTTCATAACACGTACCTCCATATCTTCCTGTCTCCACACATCAGAAGCAGTGTCTACCTTGTTTACATGAGTTACGTTGTCAGGTCCCAGGAACTCCATGGCCAGTAGGTACATATCCTGTCGAGATATCGATATCGTTTAGAAGTTTATTCTGCATTTAAGGTACCGACCATTATGATGATTAGTAGAGCTGTATCACCCGGATATGTAATAATCAACAGGAAATGTAATACTAACCGGATATGTAATAAAAATCAACAGGATCTGTAATAACAACAGGATATGTAATAAAAATCAACAGGATTTCTAATACATTTTTAACCGGAAATGTAATAAAATAGTTAACAGGAAATGTAATAACAATCAACAGGAAATGGATTAACACTACTTGGTCGAGGTAGTGTTATCAATCACTCTAACAGTGAACAAACAAAACCTACCAATGAATGACATCATCAGTCATGTGACTCATTTAGTGCTCAACCTGCACGTGATCAGCGCTGCGAACGTCACATGAGTAATTCCGTGAGCACAAATATCTGCCCTTGGAACAAAACAAGCAAATTGTATGATGTCATAGAACACACGTCACATAGGCTTATCCTTATAGCACATAACCTTTTTACCGTTTTTTTCTTCACGCAAAAAGACTCCTGGTTTCACCAAAATATTATGTAGGCCGACTTCAAACGTCCCTTGACGCTGTAGATCGTGTCATAAGTTTCGTCTTCCAGGGGGCAGATTAGCTTTTTCCCGCTGTCATGTACTGCCGCTATAATTAGCGTTAGGAGGAAGAGAAAAACCGAAATGAAGAGAGTCTTAGCCATAGTGGTACGACTGCAAAACTGGAGACTTAAGACAGAGAATAACTCACGTGACGTTCGCAGCGCTGATCACGTGATCTGTGACGTTGTACAAATACAATACAATAACCTTCATTTTGCTTCGAATTTAAGATAGCCAATACATGCTAAGGTTGAAGTTATCCTAGTAGTCTCTTTAATTAAACAATCGAGGTCAAAGATGTCGCATAAGTCCAGTAGATCTTTACCATCCAATTTGAGGTCAGAATGTAACAGATCGCAGTTTAACCCTTTAAGCCCCAAGAGTGCCATATGGCACTATTACTGGTTACTTGCTTTGAAGGTTTAAATCTGATTAAGTTCAAAGAGCAATGCCCTGAGATTCCCACACACCTTAATGTATAGACCAATGATCCTATTGAACTGCAATAGGCATATTAAAAATGAATAATTTCATCTAAATCCCCCTTTCGTTGCATAAGTTAACTATAGTTGACATTATTTCACTTCAGAAAAAGGGACTAAAATGACAGTTACAAAAAAAAATATTTCTCCCCAGATTCTAAATGTTCTCACAAAAATGCATACTCCACATAAAATTTAGAGTTTCATGTTTGCACTAACCTCACTTTCTGTCTCCCAACACCTAAACTTGCCCAGCACCAAGCCATTGTGTCCACAAGCACTTCACAACAAGCTAAATTCATCCATAATGACCGCAAAGCATGCCGGGAAATCCTACCAAACAGCGTCATGGCCCTTCCCCCATCTTCATTCTTCAAAATATATACTAAGTCTAAAGCCATTACGACCTAATAGCTTCATATTGGAATCAATGGCAAGTAAATGTTGTCCAATATTCCATAAAAGCTATGATAGGTGGCTCCAGACCTCCATTTATAAAGCTCACGCTAAAGTGACAGAAGACGTCCTGGCCCATTCACGAGTGGAAAATGAAGCTCGTTCTCTATCACAATAACATGCACAGACTCTGTTATTCGAGAAAGTACTGATTCAAGCTCTCATCAGACTTAATGATGTCCTCCAGCACTCTAAAAATGAAAATAAAAAACCTTAAAAAGCCTTAAATTCTGTTTTCCCCCAAACAAACTTCCCTCCAGCTCCGTAGCAATGCGACGTCAACGTATCCAAAATGGCAGACAAAAAAACTTTGAGCCCCCAGTATTGTTGGTCAGATCAAAATTCCATGGTAACAGTGACTACAGTTTTCTTAGGGGGGAGGGTTTGTTGCAGTCTAGAATGAGCCAAAAATCAGTTAAAAGCCATTGGGGTTTAAAGGGTTAAGTCACCCAAAAATAGCATATCATGGCAGTGGGATGATACACACTCAAACAAATTATAAAGTTCCTGCTTCCAGACACACTTCTTGACACTGGGGGGTCTTATAAGCCAGCAACCAGAATCCAAGATTTGCCAGGCAGGTTGAGAAGCTTATAGTAATCACTGACTAAATTATTCACATGAATGATGATGTCATTCATTGGTAGGTGTTGTTTGTTCACTGCTAGAGTGATTGATAACACTACTTCGACCAAGTAGTGTTATTACATTTCCTGTTGATTGTTATTACATTTCCTGTTAACTATTTTATTACATTTCCGGTTAAAAATGTATTACATTTCCTGTTAACTTTTTTTTACAAATCCTGTTGATTTTTATTACATATCCTGTTGTTATTACAGATCCTGTTGATTTTTAGTACATATCCGGTTAGTATTACATTTCCTGTTGATTATTACATATCCGGGTGATACAAGACCGGGTAGGCAAAAAATCTTGGATTTCTTACAAAAATAAAAAAACACTCAATATGCTTCAAAATGACCTCAAACAATCTCCTGGTAGCTTCATAACATCAATGGATTAAGTTGGAGAAAGAATTGAAGTAAAAATAAACATCATCAAAAATGTTCAAATCTGGATTTTTTAGCCACACCGGTTAGGCAAAAAATCTTGGATTTCTGACAAAAGTAAAAAACCACTCAATATGCTTCAAAACGATCTCAAACAATCTCCTGGTAGCTTCAGAACATGAATGGATTAAGTTGGAGAAAGAATTGAACAAAAAATCAACATCTTCAAAAAAGGGCCAAATATGGATATTTTTGGCCAGACCGGGTAGGCGAAAAATCTTGGATTTCTGACAAAAACCAAAAACCACTCAATATGCTTCAAAATGATCTCAAACATTCTCCTGGTAGCTTCAGAACATCAATGGATTAAGTTGGAGAAAGGATTGAAGTAAAAATCAACATAATTCAAAAATGGTCAAATCTGGATTTTTTTTTAGCCAGACTGGGTAGGCGAAAAATCTTGGATTTCTGACAAAAACCAAAAACCACTCGATATGCTTCAAAATGACCTCAAACAATCTCCTGGTAGCTTCAGAACATCAATGGATTAAGTTAAAGAAAGGATTGAAGTAAAAATCAACATAATTCAAAAATGGTCAAATCTGTATTTTTTAGCCAGACCGGGTAGGCGAAAAATCTTGGATTTCTGACAAAAATAAAAAAAACACTCAATATGCTTCAAAATGATCTCAAACAATCTCCTGGTAGCTTCTGAACATCAATGGATTAAGTTGGAGAATGAATTGAAGAAAAAATAAACATCATCAAAAATGGTCAAATCTGGATTTTTGATTTCTGACAAAAATAAAAAAACACTCAATATGCTTCAAAATGATCTCAAACAATCTCCTGGTAGCTTCTGAACATCAATGGATTAAGTTGGAGAAAGAATTGAAGTAAAAATCAACATAATTCATAAATGGTCAAATCTGGATTTTTTAGCCAGTGTCTATCCTTCATAACACACACCTGAATATCTGCTTCCTTTCTCGACACCTTCATAACACGTACCTCAATATCTTCCTGACTCCACACATCAGAAGCAGTGTCAATCTTGTTTACATGAGTTACGTTGTCAGGGCCCAGGAACTCCATGGCCAGTAGGTACATATCCTGTCGAGATATCGATATCGTTTAGAAGTTTATTCTGCATTTAAGGTACCGACCATTATGATAATTAGTAGAGCTGTATCACCCGGATATGTAATAATCAACAGGAAATGTAATACTAACCGGATATGTAATAAAAATCAACAGGATCTGTAATAACAACAGGATATGTAATAACAATCAACAGGATTTGTAATAAAAAGTTAACAGGAAATGTAATACATTTTTAACCGGAAATGTAATAAAATAGTTAACAGGAAATGTAATAACAATCAACAGGAAATGGATTAACACTACTTGGTCGAGGTAGTGTTATCAATCACTCTAACAGTGAACAAACAAAACCTACCAATGAATGACATCATCAGTCATGTGACTCATTTAGTGCTCAACCTGCACGTGATCAGCGCTGCGAACGTCACGTGAGTAATTCCGTGAGCACAAATATCTGCCCTTGGAACAAAACAAGCAAATTGTATGATGTCATAGAACACACGTCACATAGGCTTATCCTTATAGCACATAACCTTTTCACCGTTTTTTTCTTCACGCAAAAAGACTCCTGATTTCACCAAAATATTATGTAGGCCGACTTCAAACGTCCCTTGACGCTGTAGATCGTGTCATAAGTTTCGTCTTCCAGGGGGCAGATTAGCTTTTTCCCGCTGTCATGTACTGCCGCTATAATTAGCGTTAGGAGGAAGAGAAAAACCGAAATGAAGAGAGTCTTAGCCATAGTGGTACGACTGCAAAACTGGAGACTTAAGACAGAGAATAACTCACGTGACATTCGCAGCGCTGATCACGTGATCTGTGACGTTGTACAAATACAATACAATAACCTTTATTTTGCTTCGAATTTAAGATAGCCAATACATGCTAAGGTTGAAGTTATTCTAGTAGTCTCTTTAATTAAACAATCGAGGACAAAGATATCGCATAAGTCCAGTAGATCTTTACCATCCAATTTGAGGTCAGAATGTAACAGATCGCAGTTTAACCCTTTAAGCCCCAAGAGTGCCATATGGCACTATTACTTGTTACTTGCTTTGAAGGTTTAAATCTGATTAAGTTCAAAGAGCAATGCCCTGAGATTCCCACACACCTTAATGTATAGACCAATGATCCTATTGAACTGCAATAGGCATATTAAAAATGAACAAGACGCCCGTTGGGCATTATACTCGGGCTTTCAGTTAGGAGGCAAAATTTTCTAAAACAATTCATGTAAAGAATTGATGACTTTGTGAAAACATTAAAAATGGCACTTGAAATTAGTTTCTAGCATCAAATGCATGTGTTACGTTTCCAAACTTTAAGACAGGCAATCGTCAATACAATGTTCTAATAATTTTTGTACAGCAGCGAATTGTGTTATTAAACATGTAGTAGAAATAACAAAATGGTGCCATTTGAAGAATTATTCTTAATGTCAAAAGAGCATAACGAATAAATACAACCTTAACTTGGGCCACTTTTAATTAATACATGGAGTTCTAGCATATTTTTGTGTCATACATGGTTTGTGCTAGGGGAGCAGGATAATTGTTTCACTACTCATGCTTGTGATAATTTACATTGCAATCACATATGGGAGCTTCTAATTACAAAGTTTTACTGATAATTAAATTGAGGCTTCATGAGGGTTGTCACTGAAGGGACTGGTCAGAAATTAGCATGGCCGGGAGGAGGTTGAGATTTTTTTGAATCCCCAAAAATGGAGGGTCATAAATCATGGGAACTGAAAAAAGGGGTGATAATAGGAGAGAAAGGGTCAAAATATTTCATACTCATTGTCCAGGGAGGGTTATTTTTTTATTTCATTCTCTACCCACACACCCCCACCCCCCCGCTTTGCATCTCCCCTGCAAATGTTTGACTAGTCCCTAATATTTTTAGCCTGGCTTTGAGAGAAGAATAAATTACTTTAGATTCTTTTTACAAGAGTTATATATATAAATTCTTTTGAAGAAGAATTGTGATTCTTTGTCTCCAGAGAAGCCATATAATAAGAATAGTATATTAGTCATGTAAAACGAATCCTATTTTACACGGTGCCTGTGATGCGAACTTCCATGGAAAGCAGAAAGCAAATTGCAGCCATGTTTGTAACATTAACAGTAGCTACATGTGTTTGAGAAAATATACATGTGGCAACACAAGACCAGTGATAAATAGTGAACACGAATGATTAATTGAATGCAGTTGATACACATCTGAATAGCTGTAGCTTGCTATAGGGTTGATTGTGTTCTACACTAACTCCAACTATTGCTTTACACTGTATACAACACTGCAAAATGTGCTACGAATGCTCAAATGAATGATAACCACATGAAACACATATGGGTATAAAACTGTAATTATCTTTGTGTAACATTAAATCATCGGATGCGATGCTTATGTGGCTATATCTGTATGTAGATATATAGCCACATAAGTATCGCATCCGATGATTTAATGTAACACAAAGATAATTACAGTTTTATACCCAGATACATCCCCTTTTATATTACATATAAGTCAATACATTCAAAATTAGTTAAAAACAAGCATTTTTGATCAGGATTATTTACACTGTCCACATCATTGCAGCAATCTTTCAGCCTTTTGTGTTACCACAGGAAGCCCAGTCCTTTCTCTTATAAAAATATGT
Organism: Actinernus sp. WN-2022; assembly: GCA_030867875.1. Taxonomy (NCBI): domain Eukaryota; kingdom Metazoa; phylum Cnidaria; class Anthozoa; order Actiniaria; family Actinernidae; genus Actinernus; species Actinernus sp. WN-2022. Next base: position 37,794,410 of record JAOWCC010001368.1, read on the forward strand.
TGAACGCACTTTGATAATCTATGATTACTTCTAGTTTAACTCCTGTCATAGCTTTGTATACAGTATCGAAGCACTTTTCGATCATGCCAGAGTGCGAGTTCTGCACACATGTATGCTTGTCTTCTATAATTTTCTAGGGATTGAAAACAAATTTTCTAGCCAGTATTTCAGAAAAAAATTGATAGGGACATTTGTTTTCAAATCCGAAAGTTTTAGGCTAACTTACTCTCCCGAACAGCTTTTTAACCGAAAACTTTGTTGGGTGCCCTAATGGTTTGTGCTAGGGGAGCAGGATAATTGATTCACTACTCATGCTTGTGATAATTTACATGATTGCTATCACATGGGTGTACTAGATGGCAAACAAATCTTAATTCATATATTTAAAGGCACTTGTATGAGATCGGTAGTGTTGTTAACAAAACCTGTTTTGTAAATGCTATTTTCCACCTTCCAATTCTCAACCCCCAAAGGTGGTCACGGTCCGTTACGGGAGCTTCTAATTACAAAGTTTTACTGATAATTAAATCGGGGTTTCATGAGGGTTGTCGCTGAAGGGACTGGTCAGAAATTAGCAGGGGGGAGGGGGTTGAGAAGGAGGGTAAAATTGTTTTGAATCCCCCAAAATGGAGGGTCATAAATCATGGGGAACTGAAAAAGGGATGGTTATAGGGGAGAAACGGTCAAAATATTTCATACTCATTGTCCAGGGAGGGTTATATATATATTTTTTTATTATTATTTCATTATCGACACCCCCCCCCCCCCCCTCCCTGCATGTCCCCTGCTAATTTTTTACTAGTCCCTAATGTTTAATAAAATATTGTGTGCGTTGATTTCATGCATGTACACCACTTGGAAAATAACTATTTAAAGAGGGTAACACTATTAAACTAGTATACACAGAGAAATGTGTGGCCCTCCTACCCTGCGAGCCTTTCCTCAGATCGGTAGCACTGAACCTCTCGAGACCTGTATTCTGATTGCACCCATAATACTATACTCCTATGGTTTTTGTACTGCACTTTCTAAAGGTTAGGGTGTTTTCTATTGTTGGGTAGACCAATACTATCGCTCGTTTCGAGAAGTTCCACCCGACCTCTTTCCTGCCACTGAGAGAAACCTCTGCCCACGAAACGATTACATGCGCCACGGTATCTCGATTTCCATTGTCCGAGAAAAACGAGACGGTACACGTTGTAGATTTCAGATTGTCCATTTCAGATTGTCCATTTCCTATTGTTAACAGCAAGAAGAGAAAATAAAATAAATTTCCTTCTTCGGGGATATAAATCAAAACTTTCTTTTGGATAAATTAAGGAAGATTTATTGAACGGTAATTTCAAGGTCTTCTGTGCAGTTTAGCCGGAGTTTCAAGCCCGTTCGATCGTATCAATCGTCGGCAAACATAAAACTGCGTGACGACAAAATATAAACGGCTTCGATCCACTCGTTTTTTCTATCACCGAGATGCCGACGCTGGCCTAGAACAACAGGAATCGGGTCATTTACTGCTGATGCCATTACTTTTAACAGAAACGAATATTAAATAACAACAATGTAAACTGGTAAGTTTTGTTGTTTTACTTACATTTCGGTACAAATATTTCACAACGTCAGGCCACATGCGATCAGGAGCGCCACCTATAATCCCTAATCCTTTCGTAAAATGTGAGACATTTCCATCCAAAGTTCTTCTAGAAAACTCAACATCTTGCCACTGAAATCCATCGAAGAAACACTCTTGTGTGTTCGTCGGCTCCGACAAGGGCACCAGTTGCAATATCCTGAGCCTGTTGGAAGGCTTTCCCACAAATGAATTTAAATATTTCCCACGAATGAAGTTAAACAAGATTTGTGTGCGCATATGATAACAATGATATATCACATGTAAACACATAATTACAACCTCACCAGTTCTGATTTCCGTTCGCGTTCAAAGCAGGGTCAATCACTGTTCACTTCCAGCTTTTGCGACTCTTGAATTGAAGTCATTTTCTTTCCGTGTCCGTGGATTATTGGACCAAAACCATCGAAACCAAACCATCACTCCTCCTCCGGCCGGCCAGACTGCATGTAGCTGACTGTACCGTGTACGATTGGATCGCCACATCCGTTTAGTAAATGTAAGAATTTTCCATTGAAAGCCCCTAAAAGTCCTGTCAGCCCTAGAATAACTGAACATCTTGGTATTTCATTCGAAGAAACCTTTGGTTTCAGCAAAATAATGGTAAAGAATGGCCACGAATCTTAGCTCCGTCACTATAAGTATAAGTATAAACCCAAGACAGTCGGGCGGATGTCGAATCTGATTGGTTGATCCTGTCACGTGTTGGGATCGAACAATGGGCTCCTGTGTAATCTGATTGGTTGCTGGCGCATTTCAGCGACAAAAAAAAAAAAAAAGACGCCCGCTGGGCGTTTACTCGGGCTGTCACTTTTAGGTATGAGGCCAACTGTTTCTAAAATAAATTCTGCCAAAAAAGGACCACTTCGTGAAAATCATTAAAAATTAATGGCACTTGTACGAGATTGGTAGTTGAAATACAGTGTACTTTGTTGAAAGTAATCCCAACGAACACTCTTCTTCCCCGCCGAACCACAGACAATGATGGACTTCGGCCGCAAAGCTAAACAACACGAAACTCGTCCGCTTTGATTTTGTTTCAGTAGAGCCATTTCCTCCGTTTATCAGCTGTAACACAAGCTGCTGGGACGTTTAGGGTTTCGAGTCCTTCATCAGTGCAATTAGGGAAGAGATATAAACTACAATAAATACTTTCCGAGACAAACAGACTTGACTGTATACGCGGCGTGATGGCGATAATTTCACAAGTTCACTTGCGCTCGCGACGAGTTGAGCCATTTGAAAATTCAAGGACCCTGGAACTAACTGAGAAGGCGGCTGTATTTCAGGCTAGTTATCAAACTCAATGCAATGAGGGTTTCTTCAGTTTTCCCCATATTAACAGACATGTAACAGTATATTAATGTCTCTCAATCTAGTAGAAAGACTCTCTAAGCTGTGTAGTTGACCTGACAGTTCAGTTACCCATTGGCAGACGGTGGTATTGCCTAATTTTACGGCCGGGAATAGATTTCTGACAATGACTCATAGAAATCGATATCTCCTTGTCTCGCCTTGTCTGAGAGCTTTGACCTTTGTTATCTGAGCGCGCCTGACGAAATCTACCCTGAGATTATAATTCGATACCTTTTATATCTAAACGTGTTTAGAAACACTTAAGCTGAGATTGTATTTCGCTCCTGTGTAATCTGATTGGTTACTGGCGCCAAACAGCGACACACAAAAAAAAAAAAAAATAATAATAAACGGCTTGCATTTTCTGACTCGTGCCGGCCGAAGGCCTGGCCCGAGTAATAATTTCATCTAAATCCCCCTTTCTTTGCATAAGTTAACTATAGTTGACATTATTTCACTTCAGAAAAAGGGACTAAAATGACAGTTACCAAAAAAAAAATTTCTCCCCAGATTCTAAATTGTCTCACAAAAATGCATACTCCACATAAAATTTAGAGTTTCATGTTTGCACTAACCTCACTTTCTGTCTCCCAACACCTAAACTTGCCCAGCACCAAGCCATTGTGTCCACAAGCACTTCACAACAAGCTATATTCATCCATAATGACCGCAAAGCATGCCGGGAAATCCTACCAAACAGCGTCATGGCCCTTCCCCCATCTTCATTCTTCAAAATATATACTAAGTCTAAAGCCATTTCAACCTAATAGCTTCATATTGGAATCAATGGCAAGTAAATGTTGTCCAATATTCCATAAAAGCTATGATAGATGGCTCCAGACCTCCATTTATAAAGCTCACGCTAAAGTGACAGAAGACGTCCTGGCCCATTCACGAGTGGAAAATGAAGCTCGTTCTCTATCACAATAACATGCACAGACTCTGTTATTCGAGAAAGTGCTGATTCAAGCTCTCATCAGACTTAATGATGTCCTCCAGCACTCTAAAAATGAAAAAAAAAACTTAAAAAGCCTTAAATTCTGTTTTCCCCCAAACAAACTTCCCTCCAGCTCCGTAGCAATGCGACGTCAACGTATCCAAAATGGCAGACAAAAAAACTTTGAGCCCCCAGTATTGTTGGTCAGATCAAAATTCCATGGTAACAGTGACTACAGTTTTCTTAGGGGGGAGGGTTTGTTGCAGTCTAGAATGAGCCAAAAATCAGTTAAAAGCCCTTGGGGTTTAAAGGGTTAAGTCACCCAAAAATAGCATATCATGGCAGTGGGATGATACACACTCAAACAAATTATAAAGTTCCTGCTTCCAGACACACTTCTTGACACTGGGGGGTCTTATAAGCCAGCAACCAGAATCCAAGATTTGCCAGGCAGGTTGAGAAGCTTATAGTAATCACTGACTAATTTATTCACATGACTGATGATGTCATTCATTGGTAGGTGTTGTTTGTTCACTGCTAGAGTGATTGATAACACTACTTCGACCAAGTAGTGTTATTACATTTCCTGTTGATTGTTATTACATTTCCTGTTAACTATTTTATTACATTTCCGGTTAAAAATGTATTACATTTCCTGTTAACTTCTTTTTACAAATCCTGTTGATTTTTATTACATATCCTGTTGTTATTAGAGATCCTGTTGATTTTTATTACATATCCGGTTAGTATTACATTTCCTGTTGATTATTACATATCCGGGTGATACAAGACCGGGTAGGCAAAAAATCTTGGATTTCTGACAAAAATAAAAAAAACACTCAATATGCTTCAAAATGACCTCAAACAATCTCCTGGTAGCTTCAGAACATCAATGGATTAAGTTAAAGAAAGGATTGAAGTAAAAATCAACATAATTCAAAAATGGTCAAATCTGTATTTTTTAGCCAGACCGGGTAGGCGAAAAATCTTGGATTTCTGACAAAAATAAAAAAAAACACTCAATATGCTTCAAAATGATCTCAAACAATCTCCTGGTAGCTTCTGAACATCAATGGATTAAGTTGGAGAATGAATTGAAGAAAAAATAAACATCATCAAAAATGGTCAAATCTGGATTTTTGATTTCTGACAAAAATAAAAAAACACTCAATATGCTTCAAAATGATCTCAAACAATCTCCTGGTAGCTTCTGAACATCAATGGATTAAGTTGGAGAAAGAATTGAAGTAAAAATCAACATAATTCATAAATGGTCAAATCTGGATTTTTTAGCCAGTGTCTATCCTTCATAACACACACCTGAATATCTGCTTCCTTTCCCGACACCTTCATAACACGTACCTCAATATCTTCCTGACTCCACACATCAGAAGCAGTGTCAATCTTGTTTACATGAGTTACGTTGTCAGGTCCCAGGAACTCCATGGCCAGTAGGTACATATCCTGTCGAGATATCGATATCGTTTAGAAGTTTATTCTGCATTTAAGGTACCGACCATTATGATAATTAGTAGAGCTGTATCACCCGGATATGTAATAATCAACAGGAAATGTAATACTAACCGGATATGTAATAAAAATCAACAGGATCTGTAATAACAACAGGATATGTAATAACAGTCAACAGGATTTGTAATAAAAAGTTAACAGGAAATGTAATACATTTTTAACCGGAAATGTAATAAAATAGTTAACAGGAAATGTAATAACAATCAACAGGAAATGGATTAACACTACTTGGTCGAGGTAGTGTTATCAATCACTCTAACAGTGAACAAACAAAACCTACCAATGAATGACATCATCAGTCATGTGACTCATTTAGTGCTCAACCTGCACGTGATCAGCGCTGCGAACGTCACGTGAGTAATTCCGTGAGCACAAATATCTGCCCTTGGAACAAAACAAGCAAATTGTATGATGTCATAGAACACACGTCACATAGGCTTATCCTTATAGCACATAACCTTTTCACCGTTTTTTTCTTCACGCAAAAAGACTCCTGGTTTCACCAAAATATTATGTAGGCCGACTTCAAACGTCCCTTGACGCTGTAGATCGTGTCATAAGTTTCGTCTTCCAGGGGGCAGATTAGCTTTTTCCCGCTGTCATGTACTGCCGCTATAATTAGCGTTAGGAGGAAGAGAAAAACCGAAATGAAGAGAGTCTTAGCCATAGTGGTACGACTGCAAAACTGGAGACTTAAGACAGAGAATAACTCACGTGACATTCGCAGCGCTGATCACGTGATCTGTGACGTTGTACAAATACAATACAATAACCTTTATTTTGCTTCGAATTTAAGATAGCCAATACATGCTAAGGTTGAAGTTATTCTAGTAGTCTCTTTAATTAAACAATCGAGGACAAAGATATCGCATAAGTCCAGTAGATCTTTACCATCCAATTTGAGGTCAGAATGTAACAGATCGCAGTTTAACACTTTAAGCCCCAAGAGTGCCATATGGCACTATTACTTGTTACTTGCTTTGAAGGTTTAAATCTGATTAAGTTCAAAGAGCAATGCCCTGAGATTCCCACACACCTTAATGTATAGACCAATGATCCTATTGAACTGCAATAGGCATATTAAAAATGAATAATTTCATCTAAATCCCCCTTTCTTTGCATAAGTTAACTATAGTTGACATTATTTCACTTCAGAAAAAGGGACTAAAATGACAGTTACAAAAAAAAAATTTCTCCCCAGTTTCTAAATTGTCTCACAAAAATGCATACTCCACATAAAATTTAGAGTTTCATGTTTGCACTAACCTCACTTTCTGTCTCCCAACACCTAAACTTGCCCAGCACCAAGCCATTGTGTCCACAAGCACTTCACAAAAAGCTAAATTCATCCATAATGACCGCAAAGCATGCCGGGAAATCCTACCAAACAGCGTCATGGCCCTTCCCCCATCTTCATTCTTCAAAATATATACTAAGTCTAAAGCCATTTCAACCTAATAGCTTCATATTGGAATCAATGGCAAGTAAATGTTGTCCAATATTCCATAAAAGCTATGATAGATGGCTCCAGACCTCCATTTATAAAGCTCACGCTAAAGTGACAGAAGACGCCCTGGCCCATTCACGAGTGGAAAATGAAGCTCGTTCTCTATCACAATAACATGCACAGACTCTGTTATTCGAGAAAGTGCTGATTCAAGCTCTCATCAGACTTAATGATGTCCTCCAGCACTCTAAAAATGAAAAAAAAAACTTAAAAAGCCTTAAATTCTGTTTTCCCCCAAACAAACTTCCCTCCAGCTCCGTAGCAATGCGACGTCAACGTATCCAAAATGGCAGACAAAAAAACTTTGAGCCCCCAGTATTGTTGGTCAGATCAAAATTCCATGGTAACAGTGACTACAGTTTTCTTAGGGGGGGAGGGTTTGTTGCAGTCTAGAATGAGCCAAAAATCAGTTAAAAGCCCTTGGGGTTTAAAGGGTTAAGTCACCCAAAAATAGCATATCATGGCAGTGGGATGATACACACTCAAACAAATTATAAAGTTCCTGCTTCCAGACACACTTCTTGACACTGGGGGGTCTTATAAGCCAGCAACCAGAATCCAAGATTTGCCAGGCAGGTTGAGAAGCTTATAGTAATCACTGACTAATTTATTCACATGACTGATGATGTCATTCATTGGTAGGTGTTGTTTGTTCACTGCTAGAGTGATTGATAACACTACTTCGACCAAGTAGTGTTATTACATTTCCTGTTGATTGTTATTACATTTCCTGTTAACTATTTTATTACATTTCCGGTTAAAAATGTATTACATTTCCTGTTAACTTCTTTTTACAAATCCTGTTGATTTTTATTACATATCCTGTTGTTATTAGAGATCCTGTTGATTTGTATTACATATCCGGTTAGTATTACATTTCCTGTTGATTGTTACATATCCGGGTGATACAAGACCGGGTAGGCAAAAAATCTTGGATTTCTTACAAAAATAAAAAAAACACTCAATATGCTTCAAAATGACCTCTAACAATCTCCTGGTAGCTTCAGAACATCAATGGATTAAGTTGGAGAAAGGATTGAAGTAAAAATCAACATAATTCAAAAATGGTCAAATCTGGATTTTTTAGCCAGACCGGGTAGGCAAAAAATCTTGGATTTCTGACAAAAGTAAAAAACCACTCAATATGCTTCAAAACGATCTCAAACAATCTCCTGGTAGCTTCAGAACATGAATGGATTAAGTTGGAGAAAGAATTGAACAAAAAATCAACATCTTCAAAAAAGGGCCAAATCTGGATATTTTTGGCCAGACCGGGTAGGCGAAAAATCTAAGATTTCTGACAAAAACTAAAAAAACACTCAATTATGCTTCAGAATGATGTCAAACAATCTCCTGGTAGTTTCTAGACATGAATGGACTAAGTTGGAGAGAGAATTGAAGAAAAAATTTGACATCTTCAAAAATGGTCAAATCTAGATTGTTTTGGCCAGACCCGGTAGGCGAAAAATCTCAGATTTCTGACAAAAACTAAATACCACTCAATTATGCTTCAGAATGATGTCAAACAATCTCCTGGTAGCTTCAGAACATCAATGGATTAAGTTAAAGAAAGGATTGAAGTAAAAATCAACATAATTCATAAATGGTCAAATCTGGATTTTTTAGCCAGTGTCTATCCTTCATAACACACACCTGAATATCTGCTTCCTTTCTCGACTCCTTCATAACACGTACCTCAATATCTTCCTGTCTCCACACATCAGAAGCAGTGTCTATCTTGTTTACATGAGTTACGTTGTCAGGTCCCAGGAACTCCATGGCCAGTAGGTACATAATCCTGTCGAGATATCGATATCGTTTAGAAGTTTATTCTGCATTTAAGGTACCGACCATTATGATAATTAGTAGAGACCGGGTAGGCGAAAAATCTTGGATTTCTGACAAAAACCAAAAACCACTCAATATGGTTCAAAATGATCTCAAACAATCTCCTGGTAGCTTCAGAACATCATTGGATTAAGTTGGAGAAAGGATTGAAGTAAAAATCAACATAATTCAAAAATGGTCAAATCTGGATTTTTTTAGCCAGACCGGGTAGGCGAAAAATCTTGGATTTCTGACAAAAACCAAAAACCACTCGATATGCTTCAAAATGATGTCAAACAATCTCCTGGTAGTTTCTAGACATGAATGGATGAAGTTGGAGAAAGAATTGAAGTAAAAATCAACATAATTCATAAATGGTCAAATCTGGATTTTTAGCCAGTGTCTATCCTTCATAACACACACCTGAATATCTGCTTCCTTTCTCGACACCTTCATAACACGTACCTCGATATCTTCCTGTCTCCACACATCAGAAGCAGTGTCTATCTTGTTTACATGAGTTACGTTGTCAGGTCCCAGGAACTCCATGGCCAGTAGGTACATATCCTGTCGAGATATCGATATCGTTTAGAAGTTTATTCTGCATTTAAGGTACCGACCATTATGATAATTAGTAGAGACCGGGTAGGCAAAAAATCTTGGATTTCTGACAAAAGCAAAAAACCACTCAATATGCTTCAAAATTATCTCAAACAATCTCCTGGTAGCTTCTGAACATCAATGGATTAAGTTGGAGAAAGGATTGAAGTAAAAATCAACATAATTCAAAAATGATCAAATCTAGATTGTTTTGGCCAGACCGGGTAGGCGAAAAATATCAGATTTCTGACAAAAACTAAAAACCACTCAATTATGCTTCAAAATGATGTCAAACAATCTCCTGGTAGTTTCTAGACATGAATGGATTAAGTTGGAGGAAGAATTGAAGAAAAAAATCAACATCTTCAAAAATGGCCAAATCTGGATTTTTTTGGCCAGACCGGGTAGGCGAAAAATCTCAGATTTCTGACAAAAACTAAAAAAACACTCAATTATGCTTCAGAATGATGTCAAACAATCTCCTGGTAGTTTCTAGACATGAATGGATAAAGTTGGATAAAGTTGGAGGAAGAATTGATAAAAAAAAATCAACATCTTCAAAAATGGCCAAATCTGGATTTTTTTTGGCCAGACCGGGTAGGCGAAAAATATCAGATTTCTGACAAAAACTAAAAACCACTCAATTATGCTTCAAAATGATGTCAAACAATCTCCTGGTAGTTTCTAGACATGAATGGATTAAGTTGGAGGAAGAATTGAAGAAAAAAATCAACATCTTCAAAAATGGCCAAATCTGGATTTTTTTTGGCCAGACCGGGTAGGCGAAAAATCTCAGATTTCTGACAAAAACTAAAAAAACACTCAATCATGCTTCAGAATGATGTCAAACAATCTCCTGGTAGTTTCTAGACATGAATGGATAAAGTTGGATAAAGTTGGAGGAAGAATTGATAAAAAAAAATCAACATCTTCAAAAATGGCCAAATCTGGATTTTTTTTGGCCAGACCGGGTAGTCGAAACATATCAGATTTCTGACAAAAACTAAAAACCACTCAATTATGCTTCAGAATGATGTCAAACAATTTCCTGGTAGTTTCTAGACATGAATGGATTAAGTTGGAGGAAGAATTGAAGTAAAAATTCAACATCTTCAAAAATGGCCAAATCTGGATTTTTTTCGCCAGACCGGGTAGGCGAAAAATCTCAGATTTCTGACAAAAACTAATAAAAACACTCAATTATGCTTCAGAATGATGTCAAACAATCTCCTGGTAGTTTCTAGACATGAATGGATAAAGTTGGAGGAAGAATTGATAAAAAAAATCAACATCTTCAAAAATGGCCAAATCTGGATTTTTTTTGGCCAGACCGGGTAGGCGAAAAATCTCAGATTTCTGACAAAAACTAAAAAATACTCAATTATGCTTCAGAATGATGTCAAACAATCTCCTGGTAGTTTCTAGACATGAATGGATTAAGTTGGAGGAAGAATTGAAGAAAAAATTCAACATCTTCAAAAATGGCCAAATCTGGATTTTTTTTGGCCAGACCGGGTAGGCGAAAAATCTCAGATTTCTGACAAAAACTAAAAACCACTCAATTATGAATTCAGAATGATGTCAAACAATGTCCTGGTAGTTTCTAGGCATGAATGGATTAAGTTGGAGGAAGAATTGAAGAAAAAAATCAACATCTTCAAAAATGGCCAAATCTGGATTTTTTTTGGCCAGACCGGGTAGGCGAAAAATCTCAGATTTCTGACAAAAACTAAAAAACACTCAATTATGCTTCAGAATGATGTCAAACAATGTCCTGGTAGCTTCAGAACATCAATGGATTAAGTTAAAGAAAGGATTGAAGTAAAAATCAACATAATTCATAAATGGTCAAATCTGGATTTTTTAGCCAGTGTCTATCCTTCATAACTCACACCTGAATATCTGCTTCCTTTCTCGACACCTTCATAACACGTACCTCAATATCTTCCTGTCTCCACACATCAGAAGCAGTGTCTATCTTGTTTACATGAGTTACGTTGTCAGGTCCCAGGAACTCCATGGCCAGTAGGTACATAATCCTGTCGAGATATCGATATCGTTTAGAAGTTTATTCTGCATTTAAGGTACCGACCATTATGATAATTAGTAGAGACCGGGAGGCGAAAAATCTTGGATTTCTGACAAAAAACAAAAACCACTCAATATGGTTCAAAATGATCTCAAACAATCTCCTGGTAGCTTCAGAACATCAATGGATTAAGTTGGAGAAAGGATTGAAGTAAAAATCAACATAATTCAAAAATGGTCAAATCTGGATTTTTTTAGCCAGACCGGGTAGGCGAAAAATATTAGATATCTGACAAAAACTAAAAAAACACTCAATTATGCTTCAGAATGATGTCAAACAATGTCCTGGTAGTTTCTAGACATGAATGGACTAAGTTGGAGAGAGAATTGAAGAAAAAATTTGACATCTTCAAAAATGGTCAAATCTAGATTGTTTGGGCCAGACCCGGTAGGCGAAAAATCTCAGATTTCTGACAAAAACTAAAAACCACTCAATTATGCTTCAGAATGATCTCAAACAATCTCCTGGTAGCTTCAGAACATCAATGGATTAAGTTAAAGAAAGGATTGAAGTAAAAATCAACATAATTCAAAAATGGTCAAATCTGTATTTTTTAGCAAGACCGGGTAGGCGAAAAATCTTGGATTTCTGACAAAAATAAAAAAAACATTCAATATGCTTCAAAATGATCTCAAACAATCTCCTGGTAGCTTCTGAACATCAATGGATTAAGTTGGAGAATGAATTGAAGAAAAAATAAACATCATCAAAAATGGTCAAATCTGGATTTTTGATTTCTGACAAAAATAAAAAAACACTCAATATGCTTCAAAATGATCTCAAACAATCTCCTGGTAGCTTCTGAACATCAATGGATTAAGTTGGAGAAAGAATTGAAGTAAAAATCAACATAATTCATAAATGGTCAAATCTGGATTTTTTAGCCAGTGTCTATCCTTCATAACACACACCTGAATATCTGCTTCCTTTCTCGACACCTTCATAACACGTACCTCAATATCTTCCTGACTCCACACATCAGAAGCAGTGTCTATCTTGTTTACATGAGTTACGTTGTCAGGTCCCAGGAACTCCATGGCCAGTAGGTACATATCCTGTCGAGATATCGATATCGTTTAGAAGTTTATTCTGCATTTAAGGTACCGACCATTATGATAATTAGTAGAGCTGTATCACCCGGATATGTAATAATCAACAGGAAATGTAATACAAACCGGATATGTAATAAAAATCAACAGGATCTGTAATAACAACAGGATATGTAATAAAAATCAACTGGATTTGTAATAAAAAGTTAACAGGAAATGTAATAACAATCAACAGGAAATGGATTAACACTACTTGGTCGAGGTAGTGTTATCAATCACTCTAACAGTGAACAAACAAAACCTACCAATGAATGACATCATCAGTCATGTGACTCATTTAGTGCTCAACCTGCACGTGATCAGCGCTGCGAACGTCACGTGAGTAATTCCGTGAGCACAAATATCTGCCCTTGGAACAAAACAAGCAAATTGTATGATGTCATAGAACACAAGTCACATAGGCTTATCCTTATAGCACATAACCTTTTCACCGTTTTTTTCTTCACGCAAAAAGACTCCTGGTTTCACCAAAATATTATGTAGGCCGACTTCAAACGTCCCATGACGCTGTAGATCGTGTCATAAGTTTCGTCTTCCAGGGGGCAGATTAGCTTTTTCCCGCTGTCATGTAGTGCCGCTATAATTAGCGTTAGGAGGAAGAGATAAACCGAAATGAAGAGAGTCTTAGCCATAGTGGTACGACTGCAAAACTGGAGACTTAAGACAGAGAATAACTCACTTGACGTTCGCAGCGGTGATCACGTGATCTGTGATTTCTGACAAAAATAAAAAAAACACTCAATATGCTGCAAAATGATCTCAAACAATCTCCTGGTAGCTTCTGAACATCAATGGATTAAGTTGGAGAATGAATTGAAGAAAAAGTAAACATCATCAAAAATGATCAAATCTGGATTTTTGATTTCTGACAAAAATAAAAAAACCACTCAATATGCTTCAAAATGATCTCAAACAATCTCCTGGTAGCTTCTGAACATCAATGGATTAAGTTGGAGAATGAATTGAAGAAAAAATAAACATCATCAAAAATGGTCAAATCTGGATTTTTGATTTCTGAAAAAAATAAAAAAACACTCAATATGCTTCAAAATGATCTCAAACAATCTCCTGGTAGCTTCAGAACATCAATGGATTAAGTTGGAGAAAGGATTGAAGTAAAAATCAACATAATTCAAAAATGGTCAAATCTGGATTTTTTAGCCAGTGTCTATCCTTCATAACACACACCTGAATATCTGCTTCCTTTCTCAACACCTTCATAACACGTACCTCAATATCTTCCTGTCTCCACACATCAGAAGCAGTGTCTATCTTGTTTACATGAGTTACGTTGTCAGGTCCCAGGAACTCCATGGCCAGTGGGTACATATCCTGTCAAGATATCGATATCGTTTAGAAGTTTATTCTGCATTTAAGGTACCGACCATTATGATAATTAGTAGAGACCGGGTAGCCAAAAAATCTTGGATTTCTGACAAAAGCAAAAAACCACTCAATATGCTTCAAAATGATCTCAAACAATCTATTGGAAGCTTCAGAACATCAATGGATTAAGTTGGAGGAAGAATTGAAGAAAAAAATCAACATCTTCAAAAATGGTAAAATCTAGATTGTTTTGGCCAGACCGGGTAGGCGAAAAATATCAGATTTCTGACAAAAACTGAAAAACACTCAATTATGCTTCAGAATGATGTCAAACAATGTCCTGGTAGTTTCTAGACATGAATGGACTAAGTTGGAGAGAGAATTGAAGTAAAAATCAACATAATTCAAAAATGGTCAAATCTGTATTTTTTAGCCAGACCGGGTAGGCGAAAAATATCAGATTTCTGACAAAAATAAAAAGAACACTCAATATGCTTCGAAATGATCTCAAACAATCTCCTGGTAGCTTCTGAACATCAATGGATTAAGTTGGAGAATGAATTGAAGAAAAAGTAAACATCATCAAAAATGGTCAAATCTGGATTTTTGATTTCTGACAAAAATACAAAAACCACTCAATATGCTTCAAAATGATGTCAAACAATCTCCTGGTAGCTTCTGAACATCAATGGATTAAGTTGGAGAATGAATTGAAGAAAAAGTAAACATCATCAAAAATGGTCAAATCTGGATTTTTGATTTCTGACAAAAATAAAAAAACCACTCAATATGCTTCAAAATGATCTCAAACAATCTCCTGGTAGCTTCTGAACATCAATGGATTAAGTTGGAGAATGAATTGAAGAAAAAATAAACATCATCAAAAATGGTCAAATCTGGATTTTTGATTTCTGACAAAAATAAAAAAACACTCAATATGCTTCAAAATGATCTCAAACAATCTCCTGGTAGCTTCAGAACATCAATGGATTAAGTTGGAGAAAGGATTGAAGTAAAAATCAACATAATTCAAAAATGGTCAAATCTGGATTTTTTAGCCAGTGTCTATCCTTCATAACACACACCTGAATATCTGCTTCCTTTCTCAACACCTTCATAACACGTACCTCAATATCTTCCTGTCTCCACACATCAGAAGCAGTGTCTATCTTGTTTACATGAGTTACGTTGTCAGGTCCCAGGAACTCCATGGCCAGTAGGTACATATCCTGTCAAGATATCGATATCGTTTAGAAGTTTATTCTGCATTTAAGGTACCGACCATTATGATAATTAGTAGAGACCGGGTAGCCAAAAAATCTTGGATTTCTGACAAAAGCAAAAAACCACTCAATATGCTTCAAAATGATCTCAAACAATCTACTGGAAGCTTCAGAACATCAAGGGATTAAGTTGGAGGAAGAATTGAAGAAAAAAATCAACATCTTCAAAAATGGTAAAATCTAGATTGTTTTGGCCAGACCGGGTAGGCGAAAAATATCAGATTTCTGACAAAAACTGAAAAACACTCAATTATGCTTCAGAATGATGTCAAACAATGTCCTGGTAGTTTCTAGACATGAATGGACTAAGTTGGAGAGAGAATTGAAGTAAAAATCAACATAATTCAAAAATGGGAAAAATCTGTATTTTTTAGCCAGACCGCGTAGGCGAAAAATATCAGATTTCTGACAAAAACTAAAAAACACTCAATTACGCTTCAGAATGATGTCAAACAATGTCCTGGTAGTTTCTAGACATGAATGGGACTAAGTTGGAGAGAGAATTGAAGTAAAAATCAACATAATTCAAAAATGGTCAAATCTGTATTTTTTAGCCAGACCGGGTAGGCGAAAAATATCAGATTTCTGACAAAAAAAAAAAAAAAACTCAATATGCTTCAAAATGATCTCAAACAATCTCCTGGTAGCTTCTGAACATCAATGGATTAAGTTGGAGAATGAATTGAAGAAAAAGTAAACATCATCAAAAATGGTCAAATCTGGATTTTTGAATTCTGACAAAAATAAAAAAACCACTCAATATGCTTCAAAATGATCTCAAACAATCTCCTGGTAGCTTCTGAACATCAATGCATTAAGTTGGAGAATGAATTGAAGAAAAAGTAAACATCATCAAAAATGGTCAAATCTGGATTTTTTATTTCTGACAAAAATAGAAAAACGACTCAATATGCTTCAAAATGATCTCAAACAATCTCCTGGTAGCTTCTGAACATCAATGGATTAAGTTGGAGAAAGGATTGAACAAAAAATCAACATCTTCAAAAAAGGGCCAAATCTGGATTTTTTTAAACCAGACCGGGTAGGCGAAAAATATCAGATTTCTGACAAAAACTAAAAAACACTCAATTACGCTTCAGAATGATGTCAAACAATGTCCTGATAGTTTCTAGACATGAATGGACTAAGTTGGAGAAAGGATTGAACAAAAAATCAACATAATTCAAAAATGGTCAAATCTGTATTTTTTAGCCAGACCGGGTAGGCAAAAAATATCAGATTTCTGACAAAAACTAAAAAACACTCAATAACCCTTCAGAATGATCTCAAACAATGTCCTGGTAGTTTCTAGGCATGAATGGATTAAGTTGGAGGAAGAATTGAAGAAAAAAATCAACATCTTCAAAAATGGCCAAATCTGGATTTTTTTTGGCCAGACCGGGTAGGCGAAAAATCTCAGATTTCTGACAAAAACTAAAAAACACTCAATTATGCTTCAGAATGATGTCAAACAATGTCCTGGTAGCTTCAGAACATCAATGGATTAAGTTAAAGAAAGGATTGAAGTAAAAATCAACATAATTCATAAATGGTCAAATCTGGATTTTTTAGCCAGTGTCTATCCTTCATAACACACACCTGAATATCTGCTTCCTTTCTCGACACCTTCATAACACGTACCTCAATATCTTCCTGTCTCCACACATCAGAAGCAGTGTCTATCTTGTTTACATGAGTTACGTTGTCAGGTCCCAGGAACTCCATGGCCAGTAGGTACATAATCCTGTCGAGATATCGATATCGTTTAGAAGTTTATTCTGCATTTAAGGTACCGACCATTATGATAATTAGTAGAGACCGGGAGGCGAAAAATCTTGGATTTCTGACAAAAAACAAAAACCACTCAATATGGTTCAAAATGATCTCAAACAATCTCCTGGTAGCTTCAGAACATCAATGGATTAAGTTGGAGAAAGGATTGAAGTAAAAATCAACATAATTCAAAAATGGTCAAATCTGGATTTTTTTAGCCAGACCGGGTAGGCGAAAAATATTAGATATCTGACAAAAACTAAAAAAACACTCAATTATGCTTCAGAATGATGTCAAACAATGTCCTGGTAGTTTCTAGACATGAATGGACTAAGTTGGAGAGAGAATTGAAGAAAAAATTTGACATCTTCAAAAATGGTCAAATCTAGATTGTTTGGGCCAGACCCGGTAGGCGAAAAATCTCAGATTTCTGACAAAAACTAAAAACCACTCAATTATGCTTCAGAATGATGTCAAACAATCTCCTGGTAGCTTCAGAACATCAATGGATTAAGTTAAAGAAAGGATTGAAGTAAAAATCAACATAATTCAAAAATGGTCAAATCTGTATTTTTTAGCAAGACCGGGTAGGCGAAAAATCTTGGATTTCGGACAAAAATAAAAAAAACATTCAATATGCTTCAAAATGATCTCAAACAATCTCCTGGTAGCTTCTGAACATCAATGGATTAAGTTGGAGAATGAATTGAAGAAAAAATAAACATCATCAAAAATGGTCAAATCTGGATTTTTGATTTCTGACAAAAATAAAAAAACACTCAATATGCTTCAAAATGATCTCAAACAATCTCCTGGTAGCTTCTGAACATCAATGGATTAAGTTGGAGAAAGAATTGAAGTAAAAATCAACATAATTCATAAATGGTCAAATCTGGATTTTTTAGCCAGTGTCTATCCTTCATAACACACACCTGAATATCTGCTTCCTTTCTCGACACCTTCATAACACGTACCTCAATATCTTCCTGACTCCACACATCAGAAGCAGTGTCTATCTTGTTTACATGAGTTACGTTGTCAGGTCCCAGGAACTCCATGGCCAGTAGGTACATATCCTGTCGAGATATCGATATCGTTTAGAAGTTTATTCTGCATTTAAGGTACCGACCATTATGATAATTAGTAGAGCTGTATCACCCGGATATGTAATAATCAACAGGAAATGTAATACAAACCGGATATGTAATAAAAATCAACAGGATCTGTAATAACAACAGGATATGTAATAAAAATCAACTGGATTTGTAATAAAAAGTTAACAGGAAATGTAATAACAATCAACAGGAAATGGATTAACACTACTTGGTCGAGGTAGTGTTATCAATCACTCTAACAGTGAACAAACAAAACCTACCAATGAATGACATCATCAGTCATGTGACTCATTTAGTGCTCAACCTGCACGTGATCAGCGCTGCGAACGTCACGTGAGTAATTCCGTGAGCACAAATATCTGCCCTTGGAACAAAACAAGCAAATTGTATGATGTCATAGAACACAAGTCACATAGGCTTATCCTTATAGCACATAACCTTTTCACCGTTTTTTTCTTCACGCAAAAAGACTCCTGGTTTCACCAAAATATTATGTAGGCCGACTTCAAACGTCCCATGACGCTGTAGATCGTGTCATAAGTTTCGTCTTCCAGGGGGCAGATTAGCTTTTTCCCGCTGTCATGTAGTGCCGCTATAATTAGCGTTAGGAGGAAGAGATAAACCGAAATGAAGAGAGTCTTAGCCATAGTGGTACGACTGCAAAACTGGAGACTTAAGACAGAGAATAACTCACTTGACGTTCGCAGCGGTGATCACGTGATCTGTGACGTTGTACAAATACAATACAATAACCTTTATTTTGCTTCGAATTTAAGATAGCAAATACATGCTAAGGTTGAAGTTATCCTAGTAGTCTCTTTAATTAAACAATCGAGGTCAAAGATGTCGCATAAGTCCAGTAGATCTTTACCATCCAATTTGAGGTCAGAATGTAACAGATCGCAGTTTCACCCTTTAAGCCCCAAGAGTGCCATATGGCACTATTACTGGTTACTTGCTTTGAAGGTTTAAATCTGATTAAATTCAAAGAGCAATGCCCTGAGATTCCCACACACCTTAATGTATAGACCAATGATCCTAATGAACTGCAATAGGCATATTAAAAATGAATAATTCATCTAAATCCCCCTTTCTTTGCATAAGTTAACTATAGTTGACATTATTTCACTTCAGAAAAAGGGACTAAAATGACAGTTACAAAAAAAAAAAATTCTCCCCAGATTCTAAATTTTCTCACAAAAATGCATACTCCACATAAAATTTAGAGTTTCATGTTTGCACTAACCTCACTTTCTGTCTCCCAACACCTAAACTTGCCCAGCACCAAGCCATTGTGTCCACAAGCACTTCACAACAAGCTAAATTCATCCATAATGACCGCAAAGCATGCCGGGAAATCTTACCAAACAGCGTCATGGCCTTTCCCCCATCTTCATTCTTCAAAATATATACTAAGTCTAAAGACATTTCGACCTAATAGCTTCATATTGGAATCAATGGCAAGTAAATGTTGTCCAATATTCCATAAAAGCTATGATAGATGGCTCCAGACCTCCATTTATAAAGCTCACGCTAAAGTGACAGAAGACGTCCTGGCCCATTCACGAGTGGAAAATGAAGCTCGTTCTCTATCACAATAACATGCACAGACTCTGTTATTCGAGAAAGTGCTGATTCAAGCTCTCATCAGACTTAATGATGTCCTCCAGCACTCTAAAAATTAAAAAAAAAGCATTAAAAAGCCTTAAATTCTGTTTTCCCCCAAACAAACTTCCCTCCAGCTCCGTAGCAATGCGACGTCAACGTATCCAAAATGGTAGACAAAAAAACTTTGAGCCCCCAGTATTGTTGGTCAGATCAAAATTCCATGGTAACAGTGACTACAGTTTTCTTAGGGGGGGAGGGTTTGTTGCAGTCTAGAATGAGCCAAAAATCAGTTAAAAGCCCTTGGGGCTTAAAGGGTTAAGTCACCCAAAAATAGCATATCATGGCAGTGGGATGATACACACTCAAACAAATTATAAAGTTCCTGCTTCCAGACACACTTCTTGACACTGGGGGGTCTTATAAGCCAGCAACCAGAATCCAAGATTTGCCAGGCAGGTTCAGAAGCTTATAGTAATCACTGACTAAATTATTCACATGACTGATGATGTCATTCATTGGTAGGTGTTGTTTGTTCACTGCTAGAGTGATTGATAACACTACTTCGACCAAGTAGTGTTATTACATTTCCTGTTGATTGTTATTACATTTCCTGTTAACTATTTTATTACATTTCCGATTAAAAATGTATTACATTTCCTGTTAACTTTTTTTTACAAATCCTGTTGATTTTTATTACATATCCGGTTAGTATTACATTTCCTGTTGATTATTAAATATCCGGGTGATACAGCTCTACTAATTATCATAATGGTCGGTACCTTAAATGCAGAATAAACTCCGAAACGATATCGATATCTCGACAGGATATGTACCTACTGGCCATGGAGTTCCTGGGACCTGACAACGTAACTCATGTAAACAAGATAGACACTGTTTCTGACCGGGTAGGCAAAAAATATTGGATTTCTTACAAAAATAAAATAAAAACTCAATATGCTTCAAAATGACCTCAAATAATCTCCTGGTAGCTTCAGAACATCAATGGATGAAGTTGGAGGAAGAATTGAAGAAAAAAATCAACATCTTCAAAAATGGCCAAATCTGGATTTTTTTTGCCAGACCGGGTAGGCGAAAAATCTCAGATTTCTGACAAAAACTAAAAAACACTCAATTATGCTTCAGAATGATGTCAAACAATCTCCTGGTAGCTTCAGAACATCAATGGATTAAGTTGGAAGAAGAATTGATAAAAAAAAATCAACATCTTCAAAAATGGCCAAATCCTAATTTTTTAGCCACACCGGGTAGGCGAAAAATCTTGGATTTCTGACAAAAATAAAAAAAACACTCAATATGCTTCAAAATGATCTCAAACAATCTCCTGGTAGCTTCTGAACATCAATGGATTAAGTTGGAGAATGAATTGAAGAAAAAGTAAACATCATCAAAAATGATCAAATCTGGATTTTTGATTTCTGACAAAAATAAAAAAACCACTCAATATGCTTCAAAATGATCTCAAACAATCTCCTGGTAGCTTCTGAACATCAATGGATTAAGTTGGAGAATGAATTGAAGAAAAAATAAACATCATCAAAAATGGTCAAATCTGGATTTTTGATTTCTGAAAAAAATAAAAAACACTCAATATGCTTCAAAATGATCTCAAACAATCTCCTGGTAGCTTCAGAACATCAATGGATTAAGTTGGAGAAAGGATTGAAGTAAAAATCAACATAATTCAAAAATGGTCAAATCTGGATTTTTTAGCCAGTGTCTATCCTTCATAACACACACCTGAATATCTGCTTCCTTTCTCAACACCTTCATAACACGTACCTCAATATCTTCCTGTCTCCACACATCAGAAGCAGTGTCTATCTTGTTTACATGAGTTACGTTGTCAGGTCCCAGGAACTCCATGGCCAGTGGGTACATATCCTGTCAAGATATCGATATCGTTTAGAAGTTTATTCTGCATTTAAGGTACCGACCATTATGATAATTAGTAGAGACCGGGTAGCCAAAAAATCTTGGATTTCTGACAAAAGCAAAAAACCACTCAATATGCTTCAAAATGATCTCAAACAATCTATTGGAAGCTTCAGAACATCAATGGATTAAGTTGGAGGAAGAATTGAAGAAAAAAATCAACATCTTCAAAAATGGTAAAATCTAGATTGTTTTGGCCAGACCGGGTAGGCGAAAAATATCAGATTTCTGACAAAAACTGAAAAACACTCAATTATGCTTCAGAATGATGTCAAACAATGTCCTGGTAGTTTCTAGACATGAATGGACTAAGTTGGAGAGAGAATTGAAGTAAAAATCAACATAATTCAAAAATGGTCAAATCTGTATTTTTTAGCCAGACCGGGTAGGCGAAAAATATCAGATTTCTGACAAAAATAAAAAGAACACTCAATATGCTTCGAAATGATCTCAAACAATCTCCTGGTAGCTTCTGAACATCAATGGATTAAGTTGGAGAATGAATTGAAGAAAAAGTAAACATCATCAAAAATGGTCAAATCTGGATTTTTGATTTCTGACAAAAATAAAAAAACCACTCAATATGCTTCAAAATGATGTCAAACAATCTCCTGGTAGCTTCTGAACATCAATGGATTAAGTTGGAGAATGAATTGAAGAAAAAGTAAACATCATCAAAAATGGTCAAATCTGGATTTTTGATTTCTGACAAAAATAAAAAAACCACTCAATATGCTTCAAAATGATCTCAAACAATCTCCTGGTAGCTTCTGAACATCAATGGATTAAGTTGGAGAATGAATTGAAGAAAAAGTAAACATCATCAAAAATGATCAAATCTGGATTTTTGATTTCTGACAAAAATAAAAAAACCACTCAATATGCTTCAAAATGATCTCAAACAATCTCCTGGTAGCTTCTGAACATCAATGGATTAAGTTGGAGAATGAATTGAAGAAAAAATAAACATCATCAAAAATGGTCAAATCTGGATTTTTGATTTCTGAAAAAAATAAAAAACACTCAATATGCTTCAAAATGATCTCAAACAATCTCCTGGTAGCTTCAGAACATCAATGGATTAAGTTGGAGAAAGGATTGAAGTAAAAATCAACATAATTCAAAAATGGTCAAATCTGGATTTTTTAGCCAGTGTCTATCCTTCATAACACACACCTGAATATCTGCTTCCTTTCTCAACACCTTCATAACACGTACCTCAATATCTTCCTGTCTCCACACATCAGAAGCAGTGTCTATCTTGTTTACATGAGTTACGTTGTCAGGTCCCAGGAACTCCATGGCCAGTAGGTACATATCCTGTCAAGATATCGATATCGTTTAGAAGTTTATTCTGCATTTAAGGTACCGACCATTATGATAATTAGTAGAGACCGGGTAGCCAAAAAATCTTGGATTTCTGACAAAAGCAAAAAACCACTCAATATGCTTCAAAATGATCTCAAACAATCTACTGGAAGCTTCAGAACATCCGGGATTAAGTTGGAGGAAGAATTGAAGAAAAAAATCAACATCTTCAAAAATGGTAAAATCTAGATTGTTTTGGCCAGACCGGGTAGGCGAAAAATATCAGATTTCTGACAAAAACTGAAAAACACTCAATTATGCTTCAGAATGATGTCAAACAATGTCCTGGTAGTTTCTAGACATGAATGGACTAAGTTGGAGAGAGAATTGAAGTAAAAATCAACATAATTCAAAAATGGGAAAAATCTGTATTTTTTAGCCAGACCGCGTAGGCGAAAAATATCAGATTTCTGACAAAAACTAAAAAACACTCAATTACGCTTCAGAATGATGTCAAACAATGTCCTGGTAGTTTCTAGACATGAATGGGACTAAGTTGGAGAGAGAATTGAAGTAAAAATCAACATAATTCAAAAATGGTCAAATCTGTATTTTTTAGCCAGACCGGGTAGGCGAAAAATATCAGATTTCTGACAAAAATAAAAAAAAAACTCAATATGCTTCAAAATGATCTCAAACAATCTCCTGGTAGCTTCTGAACATCAATGGATTAAGTTGGAGAATGAATTGAAGAAAAAGTAAACATCATCAAAAATGGTCAAATCTGGATTTTTGAATTCTGACAAAAATAAAAAAACCACTCAATATGCTTCAAAATGATCTCAAACAATCTCCTGGTAGCTTCTGAACATCAATGGATTAAGTTGGAGAAAGGATTGAACAAAAAATCAACATCTTCAAAAAAGGGCCAAATCTGGATTTTTTTAAACCAGACCGGGTAGGCGAAAAATATCAGATTTCTGACAAAAACTAAAAAACACTCAATTACGCTTCAGAATGATGTCAAACAATGTCCTGATAGTTTCTAGACATGAATGGACTAAGTTGGAGAAAGGATTGAACAAAAAATCAACATAATTCAAAAATGGTCAAATCTGTATTTTTTATCCAGACCGGGTAGGCAAAAAATATCAGATTTCTGACAAAAACTAAAAAACACTCAATAACCCTTCAGAATGATCTCAAACAATGTCCTGGTAGTTTCTAGACATGAATGGACTAAGTTGGAAAGAGAATTGAAGAAAAAAATCAACATCTTCAAAAATGGTAAAATCTAGATTGTTTTGGCCAGACCGGGTAGGCGAAAAATATCAGATTTCTGACAAAAACTAAAAAACACTCAATTACGCTTCGGAATGATGTCAAACAATGTCCTGGTAGCTTCAGAACATCAATGGATTAAGTTAAAGAAAGGATTGAAGTAAAAATCAACATAATTCATAAATGGTCAAATCTGGATTTTTTAGCCAGTGTCTATCCTTCATAACACACACCTGAATATCTGCTTCCTTTCTCGACACCTTCATAACACGTACCTCAATATCTTCCTGTCTCCACACATCAGAAGCAGTGTCTATCTTGTTTACATGAGTTACGTTGTCAGGTCCCAGGAACTCCATGGCCAGTAGGTACATAATCCTGTCGAGATATCGATATCGTTTAGAAGTTTATTCTGCATTTAAGGTACCGACCATTATGATAATTAGTAGAGACCGGGAGGCGAAAAATCTTGGATTTCTGACAAAAAACAAAAACCACTCAATATGGTTCAAAATGATCTCAAACAATCTCCTGGTAGCTTCAGAACATCAATGGATTAAGTTGGAGAAAGGATTGAAGTAAAAATCAACATAATTCAAAAATGGTCAAATCTGGATTTTTTTAGCCAGACCGGGTAGGCGAAAAATATTAGATATCTGACAAAAACTAAAAAAACACTCAATTATGCTTCAGAATGATGTCAAACAATGTCCTGGTAGTTTCTAGACATGAATGGACTAAGTTGGAGAGAGAATTGAAGAAAAAATTTGACATCTTCAAAAATGGTCAAATCTAGATTGTTTGGGCCAGACCCGGTAGGCGAAAAATCTCAGATTTCTGACAAAAACTAAAAACCACTCAATTATGCTTCAGAATGATGTCAAACAATCTCCTGGTAGCTTCAGAACATCAATGGATTAAGTTAAAGAAAGGATTGAAGTAAAAATCAACATAATTCAAAAATGGTCAAATCTGTATTTTTTAGCAAGACCGGGTAGGCGAAAAATCTTGGATTTCGGACAAAAATAAAAAAAACATTCAATATGCTTCAAAATGATCTCAAACAATCTCCTGGTAGCTTCTGAACATCAATGGATTAAGTTGGAGAATGAATTGAAGAAAAAATAAACATCATCAAAAATGGTCAAATCTGGATTTTTGATTTCTGACAAAAATAAAAAAACACTCAATATGCTTCAAAATGATCTCAAACAATCTCCTGGTAGCTTCTGAACATCAATGGATTAAGTTGGAGAAAGAATTGAAGTAAAAATCAACATAATTCATAAATGGTCAAATCTGGATTTTTTAGCCAGTGTCTATCCTTCATAACACACACCTGAATATCTGCTTCCTTTCTCGACACCTTCATAACACGTACCTCAATATCTTCCTGACTCCACACATCAGAAGCAGTGTCTATCTTGTTTACATGAGTTACGTTGTCAGGTCCCAGGAACTCCATGGCCAGTAGGTACATATCCTGTCGAGATATCGATATCGTTTAGAAGTTTATTCTGCATTTAAGGTACCGACCATTATGATAATTAGTAGAGCTGTATCACCCGGATATGTAATAATCAACAGGAAATGTAATACAAACCGGATATGTAATAAAAATCAACAGGATCTGTAATAACAACAGGATATGTAATAAAAATCAACTGGATTTGTAATAAAAAGTTAACAGGAAATGTAATAACAATCAACAGGAAATGGATTAACACTACTTGGTCGAGGTAGTGTTATCAATCACTCTAACAGTGAACAAACAAAACCTACCAATGAATGACATCATCAGTCATGTGACTCATTTAGTGCTCAACCTGCACGTGATCAGCGCTGCGAACGTCACGTGAGTAATTCCGTGAGCACAAATATCTGCCCTTGGAACAAAACAAGCAAATTGTATGATGTCATAGAACACAAGTCACATAGGCTTATCCTTATAGCACATAACCTTTTCACCGTTTTTTTCTTCACGCAAAAAGACTCCTGGTTTCACCAAAATATTATGTAGGCCGACTTCAAACGTCCCATGACGCTGTAGATCGTGTCATAAGTTTCGTCTTCCAGGGGGCAGATTAGCTTTTTCCCGCTGTCATGTAGTGCCGCTATAATTAGCGTTAGGAGGAAGAGATAAACCGAAATGAAGAGAGTCTTAGCCATAGTGGTACGACTGCAAAACTGGAGACTTAAGACAGAGAATAACTCACTTGACGTTCGCAGCGGTGATCACGTGATCTGTGACGTTGTACAAATACAATACAATAACCTTTATTTTGCTTCGAATTTAAGATAGCAAATACATGCTAAGGTTGAAGTTATCCTAGTAGTCTCTTTAATTAAACAATCGAGGTCAAAGATGTCGCATAAGTCCAGTAGATCTTTACCATCCAATTTGAGGTCAGAATGTAACAGATCGCAGTTTCACCCTTTAAGCCCCAAGAGTGCCATATGGCACTATTACTGGTTACTTGCTTTGAAGGTTTAAATCTGATTAAATTCAAAGAGCAATGCCCTGAGATTCCCACACACCTTAATGTATAGACCAATGATCCTAATGAACTGCAATAGGCATATTAAAAATGAATAATTCATCTAAATCCCCCTTTCTTTGCATAAGTTAACTATAGTTGACATTATTTCACTTCAGAAAAAGGGACTAAAATGACAGTTACAAAAAAAAAAAATTCTCCCCAGATTCTAAATTTTCTCACAAAAATGCATACTCCACATAAAATTTAGAGTTTCATGTTTGCACTAACCTCACTTTCTGTCTCCCAACACCTAAACTTGCCCAGCACCAAGCCATTGTGTCCACAAGCACTTCACAACAAGCTAAATTCATCCATAATGACCGCAAAGCATGCCGGGAAATCTTACCAAACAGCGTCATGGCCTTTCCCCCATCTTCATTCTTCAAAATATATACTAAGTCTAAAGACATTTCGACCTAATAGCTTCATATTGGAATCAATGGCAAGTAAATGTTGTCCAATATTCCATAAAAGCTATGATAGATGGCTCCAGACCTCCATTTATAAAGCTCACGCTAAAGTGACAGAAGACGTCCTGGCCCATTCACGAGTGGAAAATGAAGCTCGTTCTCTATCACAATAACATGCACAGACTCTGTTATTCGAGAAAGTGCTGATTCAAGCTCTCATCAGACTTAATGATGTCCTCCAGCACTCTAAAAATTAAAAAAAAAGCATTAAAAAGCCTTAAATTCTGTTTTCCCCCAAACAAACTTCCCTCCAGCTCCGTAGCAATGCGACGTCAACGTATCCAAAATGGTAGACAAAAAAACTTTGAGCCCCCAGTATTGTTGGTCAGATCAAAATTCCATGGTAACAGTGACTACAGTTTTCTTAGGGGGGGAGGGTTTGTTGCAGTCTAGAATGAGCCAAAAATCAGTTAAAAGCCCTTGGGGCTTAAAGGGTTAAGTCACCCAAAAATAGCATATCATGGCAGTGGGATGATACACACTCAAACAAATTATAAAGTTCCTGCTTCCAGACACACTTCTTGACACTGGGGGGTCTTATAAGCCAGCAACCAGAATCCAAGATTTGCCAGGCAGGTTCAGAAGCTTATAGTAATCACTGACTAAATTATTCACATGACTGATGATGTCATTCATTGGTAGGTGTTGTTTGTTCACTGCTAGAGTGATTGATAACACTACTTCGACCAAGTAGTGTTATTACATTTCCTGTTGATTGTTATTACATTTCCTGTTAACTATTTTATTACATTTCCGATTAAAAATGTATTACATTTCCTGTTAACTTTTTTTTACAAATCCTGTTGATTTTTATTACATATCCGGTTAGTATTACATTTCCTGTTGATTATTAAATATCCGGGTGATACAGCTCTACTAATTATCATAATGGTCGGTACCTTAAATGCAGAATAAACTCCGAAACGATATCGATATCTCGACAGGATATGTACCTACTGGCCATGGAGTTCCTGGGACCTGACAACGTAACTCATGTAAACAAGATAGACACTGTTTCTGACCGGGTAGGCAAAAAATATTGGATTTCTTACAAAAATAAAATAAAAACTCAATATGCTTCAAAATGACCTCAAATAATCTCCTGGTAGCTTCAGAACATCAATGGATGAAGTTGGAGGAAGAATTGAAGAAAAAAATCAACATCTTCAAAAATGGCCAAATCTGGATTTTTTTTGCCAGACCGGGTAGGCGAAAAATCTCAGATTTCTGACAAAAACTAAAAAACACTCAATTATGCTTCAGAATGATGTCAAACAATCTCCTGGTAGCTTCAGAACATCAATGGATTAAGTTGGAAGAAGAATTGATAAAAAAAAATCAACATCTTCAAAAATGGCCAAATCCTAATTTTTTAGCCACACCGGGTAGGCGAAAAATCTTGGATTTCTGACAAAAATAAAAAAAACACTCAATATGCTTCAAAATGATCTCAAACAATCTCCTGGTAGCTTCTGAACATCAATGGATTAAGTTGGAGAATGAATTGAAGAAAAAGTAAACATCATCAAAAATGATCAAATCTGGATTTTTGATTTCTGACAAAAATAAAAAAACCACTCAATATGCTTCAAAATGATCTCAAACAATCTCCTGGTAGCTTCTGAACATCAATGGATTAAGTTGGAGAATGAATTGAAGAAAAAATAAACATCATCAAAAATGGTCAAATCTGGATTTTTGATTTCTGAAAAAAATAAAAAACACTCAATATGCTTCAAAATGATCTCAAACAATCTCCTGGTAGCTTCAGAACATCAATGGATTAAGTTGGAGAAAGGATTGAAGTAAAAATCAACATAATTCAAAAATGGTCAAATCTGGATTTTTTAGCCAGTGTCTATCCTTCATAACACACACCTGAATATCTGCTTCCTTTCTCAACACCTTCATAACACGTACCTCAATATCTTCCTGTCTCCACACATCAGAAGCAGTGTCTATCTTGTTTACATGAGTTACGTTGTCAGGTCCCAGGAACTCCATGGCCAGTGGGTACATATCCTGTCAAGATATCGATATCGTTTAGAAGTTTATTCTGCATTTAAGGTACCGACCATTATGATAATTAGTAGAGACCGGGTAGCCAAAAAATCTTGGATTTCTGACAAAAGCAAAAAACCACTCAATATGCTTCAAAATGATCTCAAACAATCTATTGGAAGCTTCAGAACATCAATGGATTAAGTTGGAGGAAGAATTGAAGAAAAAAATCAACATCTTCAAAAATGGTAAAATCTAGATTGTTTTGGCCAGACCGGGTAGGCGAAAAATATCAGATTTCTGACAAAAACTGAAAAACACTCAATTATGCTTCAGAATGATGTCAAACAATGTCCTGGTAGTTTCTAGACATGAATGGACTAAGTTGGAGAGAGAATTGAAGTAAAAATCAACATAATTCAAAAATGGTCAAATCTGTATTTTTTAGCCAGACCGGGTAGGCGAAAAATATCAGATTTCTGACAAAAATAAAAAGAACACTCAATATGCTTCGAAATGATCTCAAACAATCTCCTGGTAGCTTCTGAACATCAATGGATTAAGTTGGAGAATGAATTGAAGAAAAAGTAAACATCATCAAAAATGGTCAAATCTGGATTTTTGATTTCTGACAAAAATAAAAAAACCACTCAATATGCTTCAAAATGATGTCAAACAATCTCCTGGTAGCTTCTGAACATCAATGGATTAAGTTGGAGAATGAATTGAAGAAAAAGTAAACATCATCAAAAATGGTCAAATCTGGATTTTTGATTTCTGACAAAAATAAAAAAACCACTCAATATGCTTCAAAATGATCTCAAACAATCTCCTGGTAGCTTCTGAACATCAATGGATTAAGTTGGAGAATGAATTGAAGAAAAAGTAAACATCATCAAAAATGATCAAATCTGGATTTTTGATTTCTGACAAAAATAAAAAAACCACTCAATATGCTTCAAAATGATCTCAAACAATCTCCTGGTAGCTTCTGAACATCAATGGATTAAGTTGGAGAATGAATTGAAGAAAAAATAAACATCATCAAAAATGGTCAAATCTGGATTTTTGATTTCTGAAAAAAATAAAAAACACTCAATATGCTTCAAAATGATCTCAAACAATCTCCTGGTAGCTTCAGAACATCAATGGATTAAGTTGGAGAAAGGATTGAAGTAAAAATCAACATAATTCAAAAATGGTCAAATCTGGATTTTTTAGCCAGTGTCTATCCTTCATAACACACACCTGAATATCTGCTTCCTTTCTCAACACCTTCATAACACGTACCTCAATATCTTCCTGTCTCCACACATCAGAAGCAGTGTCTATCTTGTTTACATGAGTTACGTTGTCAGGTCCCAGGAACTCCATGGCCAGTAGGTACATATCCTGTCAAGATATCGATATCGTTTAGAAGTTTATTCTGCATTTAAGGTACCGACCATTATGATAATTAGTAGAGACCGGGTAGCCAAAAAATCTTGGATTTCTGACAAAAGCAAAAAACCACTCAATATGCTTCAAAATGATCTCAAACAATCTACTGGAAGCTTCAGAACATCCGGGATTAAGTTGGAGGAAGAATTGAAGAAAAAAATCAACATCTTCAAAAATGGTAAAATCTAGATTGTTTTGGCCAGACCGGGTAGGCGAAAAATATCAGATTTCTGACAAAAACTGAAAAACACTCAATTATGCTTCAGAATGATGTCAAACAATGTCCTGGTAGTTTCTAGACATGAATGGACTAAGTTGGAGAGAGAATTGAAGTAAAAATCAACATAATTCAAAAATGGGAAAAATCTGTATTTTTTAGCCAGACCGCGTAGGCGAAAAATATCAGATTTCTGACAAAAACTAAAAAACACTCAATTACGCTTCAGAATGATGTCAAACAATGTCCTGGTAGTTTCTAGACATGAATGGGACTAAGTTGGAGAGAGAATTGAAGTAAAAATCAACATAATTCAAAAATGGTCAAATCTGTATTTTTTAGCCAGACCGGGTAGGCGAAAAATATCAGATTTCTGACAAAAATAAAAAAAAAACTCAATATGCTTCAAAATGATCTCAAACAATCTCCTGGTAGCTTCTGAACATCAATGGATTAAGTTGGAGAATGAATTGAAGAAAAAGTAAACATCATCAAAAATGGTCAAATCTGGATTTTTGAATTCTGACAAAAATAAAAAAACCACTCAATATGCTTCAAAATGATCTCAAACAATCTCCTGGTAGCTTCTGAACATCAATGGATTAAGTTGGAGAATGAATTGAAGAAAAAGTAAACATCATCAAAAATGGTCAAATCTGGATTTTTGATTTCTGACAAAAATAGAAAAACGACTCAATATGCTTCAAAATGATCTCAAACAATCTCCTGGTAGCTTCTGAACATCAATGGATTAAGTTGGAGAAAGGATTGAACAAAAAATCAACATCTTCAAAAAAGGGCCAAATCTGGATTTTTTTAAACCAGACCGGGTAGGCGAAAAATATCAGATTTCTGACAAAAACTAAAAAACACTCAATTACGCTTCAGAATGATGTCAAACAATGTCCTGATAGTTTCTAGACATGAATGGACTAAGTTGGAGAAAGGATTGAACAAAAAATCAACATAATTCAAAAATGGTCAAATCTGTATTTTTTATCCAGACCGGGTAGGCAAAAAATATCAGATTTCTGACAAAAACTAAAAAACACTCAATAACCCTTCAGAATGATCTCAAACAATGTCCTGGTAGTTTCTAGACATGAATGGACTAAGTTGGAAAGAGAATTGAAGAAAAAAATCAACATCTTCAAAAATGGTAAAATCTAGATTGTTTTGGCCAGACCGGGTAGGCGAAAAATATCAGATTTCTGACAAAAACTAAAAAACACTCAATTACGCTTCGGAATGATGTCAAATAATGTCCTGGTAGTTTCTAGACATGAATGGACTAAGTTGGAGAGAGAATTGAAGTAAAAATCAACATAATTCAAAAATGGTCAAATCTGTATTTTTTAGCCAGACCGGGTAGGCGAAAAATATCAGATTTCTGACAAAAACTAAAAACACTCAATTACCCTTCAGAATGATGTCAAACAATGTCCTGGTAGTTTCTAGACATGAATGGACTAAGTTGGAGAGAGAATTGAAGAAAAAATTCAACATCTTCAAAAATGGTAAAATCTAGATTGTTTTGGCCAGACCGGGTAGGCGAAAAATATCAGATTTCTGACAAAAATAAAAAAAACACTCAATATGCTTCAAAATGATCTCAAACAATCTCCTGGTAGCTTCTGAACATCAATGGATTAAGTTGGAGAATGAATTGAAGAAAAAGTAAACATCATCAAAAATGGTCAAATCTGTATTTTTTAGCCAGACCGGGTAGGCGAAAAATATCAGATTTCTGACAAAAACTAAAAACACTCAATTACCCTTCAGAATGATGTCAAACAATGTCCTGGTAGTTTCTAGACATGAATGGACTAAGTTGGAGAGAGAATTGAAGAAAAAATTCAACATCTTCAAAATTGGTAAAATCTAGATTGTTTTGGCCAGACCGGGTAGGCGAAAAATATCAGATTTCTGACAAAAACTAAAAAACACTCAATTATGCTTCAGAATGATGTCAAACAATCTCCTGGTAGCTTCAGAACATCAATGGATTAAGTTGGAAGAAGAATTGATAAAAAAAAATCAACATCTTCAAAAATGGCCAAATCCTAATTTTTTAGCCACACCGGGTAGGCGAAAAATCTTGGATTTCTGACAAAAATAAAAAAAACACTCAATATGCTTCAAAATGATCTCAAACAATCTCCTGGTAGCTTCTGAACATCAATGGATTAAGTTGGAGAATGAATTGAAGAAAAAGTAAACATCATCAAAAATGATCAAATCTGGATTTTTGATTTCTGACAAAAATAAAAAAACCACTCAAT
This sequence comes from Actinernus sp. WN-2022, assembly GCA_030867875.1. Lineage (NCBI taxonomy): Eukaryota > Metazoa > Cnidaria > Anthozoa > Actiniaria > Actinernidae > Actinernus > Actinernus sp. WN-2022. Next base: position 37,827,589 of record JAOWCC010001368.1, read on the forward strand.
ATGCTTCAAAATGATCTCAAACAATCTCCTGGTAGCTTCTGAACATCAATGGATTAAGTTGGAGAATGAATTGAAGAAAAAATAAACATCATCAAAAATGGTCAAATCTGGATTTTTGATTTCTGAAAAAAATAAAAAACACTCAATATGCTTCAAAATGATCTCAAACAATCTCCTGGTAGCTTCAGAACATCAATGGATTAAGTTGGAGAAAGGATTGAAGTAAAAATCAACATAATTCAAAAATGGTCAAATCTGGATTTTTTAGCCAGTGTCTATCCTTCATAACACACACCTGAATATCTGCTTCCTTTCTCAACACCTTCATAACACGTACCTCAATATCTTCCTGTCTCCACACATCAGAAGCAGTGTCTATCTTGTTTACATGAGTTACGTTGTCAGGTCCCAGGAACTCCATGGCCAGTGGGTACATATCCTGTCAAGATATCGATATCGTTTAGAAGTTTATTCTGCATTTAAGGTACCGACCATTATGATAATTAGTAGAGACCGGGTAGCCAAAAAATCTTGGATTTCTGACAAAAGCAAAAAACCACTCAATATGCTTCAAAATGATCTCAAACAATCTATTGGAAGCTTCAGAACATCAATGGATTAAGTTGGAGGAAGAATTGAAGAAAAAAATCAACATCTTCAAAAATGGTAAAATCTAGATTGTTTTGGCCAGACCGGGTAGGCGAAAAATATCAGATTTCTGACAAAAACTGAAAAACACTCAATTATGCTTCAGAATGATGTCAAACAATGTCCTGGTAGTTTCTAGACATGAATGGACTAAGTTGGAGAGAGAATTGAAGTAAAAATCAACATAATTCAAAAATGGTCAAATCTGTATTTTTTAGCCAGACCGGGTAGGCGAAAAATATCAGATTTCTGACAAAAATAAAAAGAACACTCAATATGCTTCGAAATGATCTCAAACAATCTCCTGGTAGCTTCTGAACATCAATGGATTAAGTTGGAGAATGAATTGAAGAAAAAGTAAACATCATCAAAAATGGTCAAATCTGGATTTTTGATTTCTGACAAAAATAAAAAAACCACTCAATATGCTTCAAAATGATGTCAAACAATCTCCTGGTAGCTTCTGAACATCAATGGATTAAGTTGGAGAATGAATTGAAGAAAAAGTAAACATCATCAAAAATGGTCAAATCTGGATTTTTGATTTCTGACAAAAATAAAAAAACCACTCAATATGCTTCAAAATGATCTCAAACAATCTCCTGGTAGCTTCTGAACATCAATGGATTAAGTTGGAGAATGAATTGAAGAAAAAGTAAACATCATCAAAAATGATCAAATCTGGATTTTTGATTTCTGACAAAAATAAAAAAACCACTCAATATGCTTCAAAATGATCTCAAACAATCTCCTGGTAGCTTCTGAACATCAATGGATTAAGTTGGAGAATGAATTGAAGAAAAAATAAACATCATCAAAAATGGTCAAATCTGGATTTTTGATTTCTGAAAAAAATAAAAAACACTCAATATGCTTCAAAATGATCTCAAACAATCTCCTGGTAGCTTCAGAACATCAATGGATTAAGTTGGAGAAAGGATTGAAGTAAAAATCAACATAATTCAAAAATGGTCAAATCTGGATTTTTTAGCCAGTGTCTATCCTTCATAACACACACCTGAATATCTGCTTCCTTTCTCAACACCTTCATAACACGTACCTCAATATCTTCCTGTCTCCACACATCAGAAGCAGTGTCTATCTTGTTTACATGAGTTACGTTGTCAGGTCCCAGGAACTCCATGGCCAGTAGGTACATATCCTGTCAAGATATCGATATCGTTTAGAAGTTTATTCTGCATTTAAGGTACCGACCATTATGATAATTAGTAGAGACCGGGTAGCCAAAAAATCTTGGATTTCTGACAAAAGCAAAAAACCACTCAATATGCTTCAAAATGATCTCAAACAATCTACTGGAAGCTTCAGAACATCCGGGATTAAGTTGGAGGAAGAATTGAAGAAAAAAATCAACATCTTCAAAAATGGTAAAATCTAGATTGTTTTGGCCAGACCGGGTAGGCGAAAAATATCAGATTTCTGACAAAAACTGAAAAACACTCAATTATGCTTCAGAATGATGTCAAACAATGTCCTGGTAGTTTCTAGACATGAATGGACTAAGTTGGAGAGAGAATTGAAGTAAAAATCAACATAATTCAAAAATGGGAAAAATCTGTATTTTTTAGCCAGACCGCGTAGGCGAAAAATATCAGATTTCTGACAAAAACTAAAAAACACTCAATTACGCTTCAGAATGATGTCAAACAATGTCCTGGTAGTTTCTAGACATGAATGGGACTAAGTTGGAGAGAGAATTGAAGTAAAAATCAACATAATTCAAAAATGGTCAAATCTGTATTTTTTAGCCAGACCGGGTAGGCGAAAAATATCAGATTTCTGACAAAAAAAAAAAAAAAACTCAATATGCTTCAAAATGATCTCAAACAATCTCCTGGTAGCTTCTGAACATCAATGGATTAAGTTGGAGAATGAATTGAAGAAAAAGTAAACATCATCAAAAATGGTCAAATCTGGATTTTTGAATTCTGACAAAAATAAAAAAACCACTCAATATGCTTCAAAATGATCTCAAACAATCTCCTGGTAGCTTCTGAACATCAATGGATTAAGTTGGAGAATGAATTGAAGAAAAAGTAAACATCATCAAAAATGGTCAAATCTGGATTTTTGATTTCTGACAAAAATAGAAAAACGACTCAATATGCTTCAAAATGATCTCAAACAATCTCCTGGTAGCTTCTGAACATCAATGGATTAAGTTGGAGAAAGGATTGAACAAAAAATCAACATCTTCAAAAAAGGGCCAAATCTGGATTTTTTTAAACCAGACCGGGTAGGCGAAAAATATCAGATTTCTGACAAAAACTAAAAAACACTCAATTACGCTTCAGAATGATGTCAAACAATGTCCTGATAGTTTCTAGACATGAATGGACTAAGTTGGAGAAAGGATTGAACAAAAAATCAACATAATTCAAAAATGGTCAAATCTGTATTTTTTATCCAGACCGGGTAGGCGAAAAATATCAGATTTCTGACAAAAAACTAAAAAACACTCAATTACCCTTCAGAATGATGTCAAACAATGTCCTGGTAGTTTCTAGACATGAATGGACTAAGTTGGAGAGAGAATTGAAGAAAAAATTCAACATCTTCAAAAATGGTAAAATCTAGATTGTTTTGGCCAGACCGGGTAGGCGAAAAATATCAGATTTCTGACAAAAACTAAAAAACACTCAATATGCTTCAAAATGATGTCAAACAATGTCCTGGTAGTTTCTAGACATGAATGGACTAAGTTGGAGAGAGAATTGAAGAAAAAATTCAACATCTTCAAAAATGGTAAAATCTAGATTGTTTTGGCCAGACCGGGTAGGCGAAAAATATCAGATTTCTGACAAAAACTAAAAAACACTCAATATGCTTCAAAATGATCTCAAACAATCTCCTGGTAGCTTCTGAGCATCAATGGATTAAGTTGGAGAATGAATTGAAGAAAAAGTAAACATCATCAAAAATGGTCAAATCTGGATTTTTGATTTCTGACAAAAATAAAAAACCACTCAATATGCTTCAAAATGATCTCAAACAATCTCCTGGTAGCTTCTGAACATCAATGGATTAAGTTGGAGAATGAATTGAAGAAAAAGTAAACATCAAAAATGGTCAAATCTGTATTTTTTAGCCAGACCGGGTAGGCGAAAAATATCAGATTTCTGACAAAAATAAAAAAAACACTCAATATGCTTCAAAATGATCTCAAACAATCTCCTGGTAGCTTCTGAACATCAATGGATTAAGTTGGAGAATGAATTGAAGAAAGAGTAAACATCATCAAAAATGGTCAAATCTGTATTTTTTAGCCAGACCGGGTAGGCGAAAAATATCAGATTTCTGACAAAAACTAAAAAACACTCAATTACGCTTCAGAATGATGTCAAACAATGTCCTGGTAGTTTCTAGACATGAATGGACTAAGTTGGAGAGAGAATTGAAGAAAAAATTCAACATCTTCAAAAATGGTAAAATCTAGATTGTTTTGGCCAGACCGGGTAGGCGTAAAATATCAGATTTCTGACAAAAACTAAAAAACACTCAATTACGCTTCAGAATGATGTCAAACAATGTCCTGGTAGTTTCTAGACATGAATGGACTAAGTTGGAGAGAGAATTGAAGTAAAAATCAACATAATTCAAAAATGGTCAAATCTGTATTTTTTAGCCAGACCGGGTAGGCGAAAAATATCAGATTTCTGACAAAAATAAAAAAAACACTCAATATGCTTCAAAATGATCTCAAACAATCTCCTGGTAGCTTCTGAACATCAATGGATTAAGTTGGAGAATGAATTGAAGAAAAAGTAAACATCATCAAAAATGGTCAAATCTAGATTGTTTTGGCCAGACCGGGTAGGCGAAAAATATCAGATTTCTGACAAAAATAAAAAAAACACTCAATATGCTTCAAAATGATCTCATACAATCTCCTGGTAGCTTCTGAACATCAATGGATTAAGTTGGAGAATGAATTGAAGAAAAAGTAAACATCATCAAAAATGGTCAAATCTGTATTTTTTAGCCAGACCGGGTAGGCGAAAAATATCAGATTTCTGACAAAAACTAAAAAACACTCAATTACGCTTCAGAATGATGTCAAACAATGTCCTGATAGTTTCTAGACATGAATGGACTAAGTTGGAGAAAGGATTGAACACAAAATCAACATAATTCAAAAATGGTCAAATCTGTATTTTTTACCCAGACCGGGTAGGCAAAAAATATCAGATTTCCGACAAAAACTAAAAAACACTCAATTACCCTTCAGAATGATCTCAAACAATGTCCTGGTAGTTTCTAGACATGAATGGACTAAGTTGGAGAGAGAATTGAAGAAAAAATTCAACATCTTCAAAAATGGTAAAATCTAGATTGTTTTGGCCAGACCGGGTAGGCGAAAAATATCAGATTTCTGACAAAAATAAAAAAAACACTCAATATGCTTCAAAATGATCTCATACAATCTCCTGGTAGCTTCTGAACATCAATGGATTAAGTTGGAGAATGAATTGAAGAAAAAGTAAACATCATCAAAAATGGTCAAATCTGTATTTTTTAGCCAGACCGGGTAGGCGAAAAATATCAGATTTCTGACAAAAAACTAAAAAACACTCAATTACCCTTCAGAATGATGTCAAACAATGTCCTGGTAGTTTCTAGACATGAATGGACTAAGTTGGAGAGAGAATTGAAGAAAAAATTCAACATCTTCAAAAATGGTAAAATCTAGATTGTTTTGGCCAGACCGGGTAGGCGAAAAATATCAGATTTCTGACAAAAACTAAAAAACACTCAATATGCTTCAAAATGATGTCAAACAATGTCCTGGTAGTTTCTAGACATGAATGGACTAAGTTGGAGAGAGAATTGAAGAAAAAATTCAACATCTTCAAAAATGGTAAAATCTAGATTGTTTTGGCCAGACCGGGTAGGCGAAAAATATCAGATTTCTGACAAAAACTAAAAAACACTCAATATGCTTCAAAATGATCTCAAACAATCTCCTGGTAGCTTCTGAGCATCAATGGATTAAGTTGGAGAATGAATTGAAGAAAAAGTAAACATCATCAAAAATGGTCAAATCTGGATTTTTGATTTCTGACAAAAATAAAAAAAACACTCAATATGCTTCAAAATGATCTCAAACAATCTCCTGGTAGCTTCTGAGCATCAATGGATTAAGTTGGAGAATGAATTGAAGAAAAAATAAACATCATCAAAAATGGTCAAATCTGGATTTTTGATTTCTGACAAAAATAAAAAAACACTCAATATGCTTCAAAATGATCTCAAACAATCTCCTGGTAGCTTCTGAACATCAATGGATTAAGTTGGAGAAAGGATTGAACAAAAAATCAACATCTTCAAAAAAGGGCCAAATCTGGATTTTTTTTACCAGACCGGGTAGGCGAAAAATATCAGATTTCTGACAAAAACCGGACCAGCCAGACCGGGTAGCCAGACCGGGTAGGCGAAAAATATCAGATTTCTGACAAAAACTAAAAAACACTCAATTACCCTTCAGAATGATGTCAAACAATGTCCTGGTAGTTTCTAGACATGAATGCACTAAGTTGGAGAATGAATTGAAGAAAAAATAAACATCATCAAAAATGGTCAAATCTGTATTTTTTAGCCAGACCGGGTAGGCGAAAAATATCAGATTTCTGACAAAAATAAAAAAAACACTCAATATGCTTCAAAATGATCTCAAACAATCTCCTGGTAGCTTCTGAACATCAATGGATTAAGTTGGAGAATGAATTGAAGAAAAAGTAAACATCATCAAAAATGGTCAAATCTGGATTTTTGATTTCTGACAAAAATAGAAAAACCACTCAATATGCTTCAAAATGATCTCAAACAATCTCCTGGTAGCTTCGGAACATCAATGGATTAAGTTGGAGAAAGGATTGAACAAAAAATCAACATCTTCAAAAAATGGTCAAATCTGTATTTTTTAGCCAGACCGGGTAGGCGAAAAATATCAGATTTCTGACAAAAACTAAAAAACACTCAATTACCCTTCAGAATGATGTCAAACAATGTCCTGGTAGTTTCTAGACATGAATGGACTAAGTTGGAGAGAGAATTGAAGAAAAAATTCAACATCTTCAAAAATGGTAAAATCTAGATTGTTTTGGCCAGACCGGGTAGGCGAAAAATATCAGATTTCTGACAAAAACTAAAAAACACTCAATTACGCTTCAGAATGATGTCAAACAATGTCCTGGTAGTTTCTAGACATGAATGGACTAAGTTGGAGAATGAATTGAAGAAAAAGTAAACATCATCAAAAATGGTCAAATCTGGATTTTTGATTTCTGACAAAAATAAAAAACCACTCAATATGCTTCAAAATGATCTCAAACAATCTCCTGGTAGCTTCTGAACATCAATGGATTAAGTTGGAGAATGAATTGAAGAAAAAGTAAACATCAAAAATGGTCAAATCTGTATTTTTTAGCCAGACCGGGTAGGCGAAAAATATCAGATTTCTGACAAAAATAAAAAAAACACTCAATATGCTTCAAAATGATCTCAAACAATCTCCTGGTAGCTTCTGAACATCAATGGATTAAGTTGGAGAATGAATTGAAGAAAGAGTAAACATCATCAAAAATGGTCAAATCTGTATTTTTTAGCCAGACCGGGTAGGCGAAAAATATCAGATTTCTGACAAAAACTAAAAAACACTCAATTACGCTTCAGAATGATGTCAAACAATGTCCTGGTAGTTTCTAGACATGAATGGACTAAGTTGGAGAGAGAATTGAAGTAAAAATCAACATAATTCAAAAATGGTCAAATCTGTATTTTTTAGCCAGACCGGGTAGGCGAAAAATATCAGATTTCTGACAAAAATAAAAAAAACACTCAATATGCTTCAAAATGATCTCAAACAATCTCCTGGTAGCTTCTGAACATCAATGGATTAAGTTGGAGAATGAATTGAAGAAAAAGTAAACATCATCAAAAATGGTCAAATCTAGATTGTTTTGGCCAGACCGGGTAGGCGAAAAATATCAGATTTCTGACAAAAATAAAAAAAACACTCAATATGCTTCAAAATGATCTCATACAATCTCCTGGTAGCTTCTGAACATCAATGGATTAAGTTGGAGAATGAATTGAAGAAAAAGTAAACATCATCAAAAATGGTCAAATCTGTATTTTTTAGCCAGACCGGGTAGGCGAAAAATATCAGATTTCTGACAAAAACTAAAAAACACTCAATTACGCTTCAGAATGATGTCAAACAATGTCCTGATAGTTTCTAGACATGAATGGACTAAGTTGGAGAAAGGATTGAACACAAAATCAACATAATTCAAAAATGGTCAAATCTGTATTTTTTACCCAGACCGGGTAGGCAAAAAATATCAGATTTCTGACAAAAACTAAAAAACACTCAATTACCCTTCAGAATGATCTCAAACAATGTCCTGGTAGTTTCTAGACATGAATGGACTAAGTTGGAGAGAGAATTGAAGAAAAAATTCAACATCTTCAAAAATGGTAAAATCTAGATTGTTTTGGCCAGACCGGATAGGCGAAAAATATCAGATTTCTGACAAAAATAAAAAAAACACTCAATATGCTTCAAAATGATCTCATACAATCTCCTGGTAGCTTCTGAACATCAATGGATTAAGTTGGAGAATGAATTGAAGAAAAAGTAAACATCATCAAAAATGGTCAAATCTGTATTTTTTAGCCAGACCGGGTAGGCGAAAAATATCAGATTTCTGACAAAAAACTAAAAAACACTCAATTACCCTTCAGAATGATGTCAAACAATGTCCTGGTAGTTTCTAGACATGAATGGACTAAGTTGGAGAGAGAATTGAAGAAAAAATTCAACATCTTCAAAAATGGTAAAATCTAGATTGTTTTGGCCAGACCGGGTAGGCGAAAAATATCAGATTTCTGACAAAAACTAAAAAACACTCAATATGCTTCAAAATGATGTCAAACAATGTCCTGGTAGTTTCTAGACATGAATGGACTAAGTTGGAGAGAGAATTGAAGAAAAAATTCAACATCTTCAAAAATGGTAAAATCTAGATTGTTTTGGCCAGACCGGGTAGGCGAAAAATATCAGATTTCTGACAAAAACTAAAAAACACTCAATATGCTTCAAAATGATCTCAAACAATCTCCTGGTAGCTTCTGAGCATCAATGGATTAAGTTGGAGAATGAATTGAAGAAAAAGTAAACATCATCAAAAATGGTCAAATCTGGATTTTTGATTTCTGACAAAAATAAAAAAAACACTCAATATGCTTCAAAATGATCTCAAACAATCTCCTGGTAGCTTCTGAGCATCAATGGATTAAGTTGGAGAATGAATTGAAGAAAAAATAAACATCATCAAAAATGGTCAAATCTGGATTTTTGATTTCTGACAAAAATAAAAAAACACTCAATATGCTTCAAAATGATCTCAAACAATCTCCTGGTAGCTTCTGAACATCAATGGATTAAGTTGGAGAAAGGATTGAACAAAAAATCAACATCTTCAAAAAAGGGCCAAATCTGGATTTTTTTTACCAGACCGGGTAGGCGAAAAATATCAGATTTCTGACAAAAACTAAAAAACACTCAATTACGCTTCAGAATGATGTCAAACAATGTCCTGGTAGTTTCTAGACATGAATGGACTAAGTTGGAGAGAGAATTGAAGAAAAAATTCAACATCTTCAAAAATGGTAAAATCTAGATTGTTTTGGCCAGACCGGGTAGGCGAAAAATATCAGATTTCTGACAAAAACTAAAAAACACTCAATTACGCTTCAGAATGATGTCAAACAATGTCCTGGTAGTTTCTAGACATGAATGGACTAAGTTGGAGAGAGAATTGAAGTAAAAATCAACATAATTCAAAAATGGTCAAATCTGTATTTTTTAGCCAGACCGGGTAGGCGAAAAATATCAGATTTCTGACAAAAACTAAAAAACACTCAATTACCCTTCAGAATGATGTCAAACAATGTCCTGGTAGTTTCTAGACATGAATGGACTAAGTTGGAGAGAGAATTGAAGAAAAAATTCAACATCTTCAAAAATGTTAAAATCTAGATTGTTTTGGCCAGACCGGGTAGGCGAAAAATATCAGATTTCTGACAAAAACTAAAAAACACTCAATTACGCTTCAGAATGATGTCAAACAATGTCCTGGTAGTTTCTAGACATGAATGGACTAAGTTGGAGAGAGAATTGAAGTAAAAATCAACATAATTCAAAAATGGTCAAATCTGTATTTTTTAGCCAGACCGGGTAGGCGAAAAATATCAGATTTCTGACAAAAATAAAAAAAACACTCAATATGCTTCAAAATGATCTCAAACAATCTCCTGGTAGCTTCTGAACATCAATGGATTAAGTTGGAGAATGAATTGAAGAAAAAGTAAACATCATCAAAAATGGTCAAATCTAGATTGTTTTGGCCAGACCGGGTAGGCGAAAAATATCAGATTTCTGACAAAAATAAAAAAAACACTCAATATGCTTCAAAATGATCTCATACAATCTCCTGGTAGCTTCTGAACATCAATGGATTAAGTTGGAGAATGAATTGAAGAAAAAGTAAACATCATCAAAAATGGTCAAATCTGTATTTTTTAGCCAGACCGGGTAGGCGAAAAATATCAGATTTCTGACAAAAACTAAAAAACACTCAATTACGCTTCAGAATGATGTCAAACAATGTCCTGATAGTTTCTAGACATGAATGGACTAAGTTGGAGAAAGGATTGAACACAAAATCAACATAATTCAAAAATGGTCAAATCTGTATTTTTTACCCAGACCGGGTAGGCAAAAAATATCAGATTTCTGACAAAAACTAAAAAACACTCAATTACCCTTCAGAATGATCTCAAACAATGTCCTGGTAGTTTCTAGACATGAATGGACTAAGTTGGAGAGAGAATTGAAGAAAAAATTCAACATCTTCAAAAATGGTAAAATCTAGATTGTTTTGGCCAGACCGGGTAGGCGAAAAATATCAGATTTCTGACAAAAATAAAAAAAACACTCAATATGCTTCAAAATGATCTCATACAATCTCCTGGTAGCTTCTGAACATCAATGGATTAAGTTGGAGAATGAATTGAAGAAAAAGTAAACATCATCAAAAATGGTCAAATCTGTATTTTTTAGCCAGACCGGGTAGGCGAAAAATATCAGATTTCTGACAAAAAACTAAAAAACACTCAATTACCCTTCAGAATGATGTCAAACAATGTCCTGGTAGTTTCTAGACATGAATGGACTAAGTTGGAGAGAGAATTGAAGAAAAAATTCAACATCTTCAAAAATGGTAAAATCTAGATTGTTTTGGCCAGACCGGGTAGGCGAAAAATATCAGATTTCTGACAAAAATAAAAAAACACTCAATATGCTTCAAAATGATCTCATACAATCTCCTGGTAGCTTCTGAACATCAATGGATTAAGTTGGAGAATGAATTGAAGAAAAAGTAAACATCATCAAAAATGGTCAAATCTGTATTTTTTAGCCAGACCGGGTAGGCGAAAAATATCAGATTTCTGACAAAAAACTAAAAAACACTCAATTACCCTTCAGAATGATGTCAAACAATGTCCTGGTAGTTTCTAGACATGAATGGACTAAGTTGGAGAGAGAATTGAAGAAAAAATTCAACATCTTCAAAAATGGTAAAATCTAGATTGTTTTGGCCAGACCGGGTAGGCGAAAAATATCAGATTTCTGACAAAAACTAAAAAACACTCAATATGCTTCAAAATGATGTCAAACAATGTCCTGGTAGTTTCTAGACATGAATGGACTAAGTTGGAGAGAGAATTGAAGAAAAAATTCAACATCTTCAAAAATGGTAAAATCTAGATTGTTTTGGCCAGACCGGGTAGGCGAAAAATATCAGATTTCTGACAAAAACTAAAAAACACTCAATATGCTTCAAAATGATCTCAAACAATCTCCTGGTAGCTTCTGAGCATCAATGGATTAAGTTGGAGAATGAATTGAAGAAAAAGTAAACATCATCAAAAATGGTCAAATCTGGATTTTTGATTTCTGACAAAAATTAAAAAAACACTCAATATGCTTCAAAATGATCTCAAACAATCTCCTGGTAGCTTCTGAGCATCAATGGATTAAGTTGGAGAATGAATTGAAGAAAAAATAAACATCATCAAAAATGGTCAAATCTGGATTTTTGATTTCTGACAAAAATAAAAAAACACTCAATATGCTTCAAAATGATCTCAAACAATCTCCTGGTAGCTTCTGAGCATCAATGGATTAAGTTGGAGAATGAATTGAAGAAAAAGTAAACATCATCAAAAATGGTCAAATCTGTATTTTTTAGCCAGACCGGGTAGGCGAAAAATATCAGATTTCTGACAAAAACTAAAAAACACTCAATTACGCTTCAGAATGATGTCAAACAATGTCCTGGTAGTTTCTAGACATGAATGGACTAAGTTGGAGAGAGAATTGAAGAAAAAAGTAAACATCATCAAAAATGGTCAAATCTGTATTTTTTAGCCAGACCGGGTAGGCGAAAAATATCAGATTTCTGACAAAAACTAAAAAAACACTCAATATGCTTCAAAATGATCTCAAACAATCTCCTGGTAGCTTCTGAACATCAATGGATTAAGTTGGAGAATGAATTGAAGAAAAAGTAAACATCATCAAAAATGGTCAAATCTGGATTTTTGATTTCTGACAAAAATAGAAAAACCACTCAATATGCTTCAAAATGATCTCAAACAATCTCCTGGTAGCTTCTGAACATCAATGGATTAAGTTGGAGAAAGGATTGAACAAAAAATCAACATCTTCAAAAAATGGTCAAATCTGTATTTTTTAGCCAGACCGGGTAGGCGAAAAATATCAGATTTCTGACAAAAACTAAAAAACACTCAATTACCCTTCAGAATGATGTCAAACAATGTCCTGGTAGTTTCTAGACATGAATGGACTAAGTTGGAGAGAGAATTGAAGAAAAAATTCAACATCTTCAAAAATGGTAAAATCTAGATTGTTTTGGCCAGACCGGGTAGGCGAAAAATATCAGATTTCTAACAAAAACTAAAAACACTCAATTACGCTTCAGAATGATGTCAAACAATGTCCTGGTAGTTTCTAGACATGAATGGACTAAGTTGGAGAGAGAATTGAAGTAAAAATCAACATAATTCAAAAATGGTCAAATCTGTATTTTTTAGCCAGACCGGGTAGGCGAAAAATATCAGATTTCTGACAAAAATAAAAAAAACACTCAATATGCTTCAAAATGATCTCAAACAATCTCCTGGTAGCTTCTGAGCATCAATGGATTAAGTTGGAGAATGAATTGAAGAAAAAATAAACATCATCAAAAATGGTCAAATCTGGATTTTTGATTTCTGACAAAAATAAAAAACACTCAATATGCTTCAAAATGATCTCAAACAATCTCCTGGTAGCTTCTGAACATCAATGGATTAAGTTGGAGAAAGGATTGAACAAAAAATCAACATCTTCAAAAAAGGGCCAAATCTGGATTTTTTTGACCAGACCGGGTAGGCGAAAAATATCAGATTTCTGACAAAAACTGAAAAACACTCAATTATGCTTCAGAATGATGTCAAACAATGTCCTGGTAGTTTCTAGACATGAATGGACTAAGTTGGAGAAAGGATTGAACACAAAATCAACATAATTCAAAAATGGTCAAATCTGTATTTTTTAGCCAGACCGGGTAGGCAAAAAATATCAGATTTCTGACAAAAACTAAAAACACTCAATTACCCTTCAGAATGATCTCAAACAATGTCCTGGTAGTTTCTAGACATGAATGGACTAAGTTGGAGAGAGAATTGAAGAAAAAATTCAACATCTTCAAAAATGGTAAAATCTAGATTGTTTTGGCCAGACCGGGTAGGCGAAAAATATCAGATTTCTGACAAAAATAAAAAAAAACACTCAATATGCTTCAAAATGATCTCATACAATCTCCTGGTAGCTTCTGAACATCAATGGATTAAGTTGGAGAATGAATTGAAGAAAAAGTAAACATCATCAAAAATGGTCAAATCTGTATTTTTTAGCCAGACCGGGTAGGCGAAAAATATCAGATTTCTGACAAAAACTAAAAAACACTCAATTACCCTTCAGAATGATGTCAAACAATGTCCTGGTAGTTTCTAGACATGAATGGACTAAGTTGGAGAGAGAATTGAAGAAAAATTCAACATCTCCAAAAATGGTAAAATCTAGATTGTTTTGGCCAGACCGGGTAGGCGAAAAATATCAGATTTCTGACAAAACTAAAAACACTCAATATGCTTCAAAATGATCTCAAACAATCTCCTGGTAGCTTCTGAGCATCAATGGATTAAGTTGGAGAATGAATTGAAGAAAAAGTAAACATCATCAAAAATGGTCAAATCTGGATTTTTGATTTCTGACAAAAATAAAAAAAACACTCAATATGCTTCAAAATGATCTCAAACAATCTCCTGGTAGCTTCTGAGCATCAATGGATTAAGTTGGAGAATGAATTGAAGAAAAAATAAACATCATCAAAAATGGTCAAATCTGGATTTTGATTTCTGACAAAAATAAAAAAACACTCAATATGCTTCAAAATGATCTCAAACAATCTCCTGGTAGCTTCTGAACATCAATGGATTAAGTTGGAGAATGAATTGAAGAAAAAGTAAACATCATCAAAAATGGTCAAATCTGTATTTTTTAGCCAGACCGGGTAGGCGAAAAATATCAGATTTCTGACAAAAACTAAAAAACACTCAATTACGCTTCAGAATGATGTCAAACAATGTCCTGGTAGTTTCTAGACATGAATGGACTAAGTTGGAGAGAGAATTGAAGAAAAAAGTAAACATCATCAAAAATGGTCAAATCTGTATTTTTTAGCCAGACCGGGTAGGCGAAAAATATCAGATTTCTGACAAAAACTAAAAAAACACTCAATATGCTTCAAAATGATCTCAAACAATCTCCTGGTAGCTTCTGAACATCAATGGATTAAGTTGGAGAATGAATTGAAGAAAAAGTAAACATCATCAAAAATGGTCAAATCTGGATTTTTGATTTCTGACAAAAATAGAAAAACCACTCAATATGCTTCAAAATGATCTCAAACAATCTCCTGGTAGCTTCTGAACATCAATGGATTAAGTTGGAGAAAGGATTGAACAAAAAATCAACATCTTCAAAAAATGGTCAAATCTGTATTTTTTAGCCAGACCGGGTAGGCGAAAAATATCAGATTTCTGACAAAAACTAAAAAACACTCAATTACCCTTCAGAATGATGTCAAACAATGTCCTGGTAGTTTCTAGACATGAATGGACTAAGTTGGAGAGAGAATTGAAGAAAAAATTCAACATCTTCAAAAATGGTAAAATCTAGATTGTTTTGGCCAGACCGGGTAGGCGAAAAATATCAGATTTCTAACAAAAACTAAAAACACTCAATTACGCTTCAGAATGATGTCAAACAATGTCCTGGTAGTTTCTAGACATGAATGGACTAAGTTGGAGAGAGAATTGAAGTAAAAATCAACATAATTCAAAAATGGTCAAATCTGTATTTTTTAGCCAGACCGGGTAGGCGAAAAATATCAGATTTCTGACAAAAATAAAAAAAACACTCAATATGCTTCAAAATGATCTCAAACAATCTCCTGGTAGCTTCTGAGCATCAATGGATTAAGTTGGAGAATGAATTGAAGAAAAAATAAACATCATCAAAAATGGTCAAATCTGGATTTTTGATTTCTGACAAAAATAAAAAAACACTCAATATGCTTCAAAATGATCTCAAACAATCTCCTGGTAGCTTCTGAACATCAATGGATTAAGTTGGAGAAAGGATTGAACAAAAAATCAACATCTTCAAAAAAGGGCCAAATCTGGATTTTTTTGACCAGACCGGGTAGGCGAAAAATATCAGATTTCTGACAAAAACTGAAAAACACTCAATTATGCTTCAGAATGATGTCAAACAATGTCCTGGTAGTTTCTAGACATGAATGGACTAAGTTGGAGAAAGGATTGAACACAAAATCAACATAATTCAAAAATGGTCAAATCTGTATTTTTTAGCCAGACCGGGTAGGCAAAAAATATCAGATTTCTGACAAAAACTAAAAAACACTCAATTACCCTTCAGAATGATCTCAAACAATGTCCTGGTAGTTTCTAGACATGAATGGACTAAGTTGGAGAGAGAATTGAAGAAAAAATTCAACATCTTCAAAAATGGTAAAATCTAGATTGTTTTGGCCAGACCGGGTAGGCGAAAAATATCAGATTTCTGACAAAAATAAAAAAAACACTCAATATGCTTCAAAATGATCTCATACAATCTCCTGGTAGCTTCTGAACATCAATGGATTAAGTTGGAGAATGAATTGAAGAAAAAGTAAACATCATCAAAAATGGTCAAATCTGTATTTTTTAGCCAGACCGGGTAGGCGAAAAATATCAGATTTCTGACAAAAACTAAAAAACACTCAATTACCCTTCAGAATGATGTCAAACAATGTCCTGGTAGTTTCTAGACATGAATGGACTAAGTTGGAGAGAGAATTGAAGAAAAAATTCAACATCTCCAAAAATGGTAAAATCTAGATTGTTTTGGCCAGACCGGGTAGGCGAAAAATATCAGATTTCTGACAAAACTAAAAAACACTCAATATGCTTCAAAATGATCTCAAACAATCTCCTGGTAGCTTCTGAGCATCAATGGATTAAGTTGGAGAATGAATTGAAGAAAAAGTAAACATCATCAAAAATGGTCAAATCTGGATTTTTGATTTCTGACAAAAATAAAAAAAACACTCAATATGCTTCAAAATGATCTCAAACAATCTCCTGGTAGCTTCTGAGCATCAATGGATTAAGTTGGAGAATGAATTGAAGAAAAAATAAACATCATCAAAAATGGTCAAATCTGGATTTTTGATTTCTGACAAAAATAAAAAAACACTCAATATGCTTCAAAATGATCTCAAACAATCTCCTGGTAGCTTCTGAACATCAATGGATTAAGTTGGAGAAAGGATTGAACAAAAAATCAACATCTTCAAAAAAGGGCCAAATCTGGATTTTTTTGACCAGACCGGGTAGGCGAAAAATATCAGATTTCTGACAAAAACTAAAAAACACTCAATTACGCTTCAGAATGATGTCAAACAATGTCCTGGTAGTTTCTAGACATGAATGGACTAAGTTGGAGAGAGAATTGAAGTAAAAATCAACATAATTCAAAAATGGTCAAATCTGTATTTTTTAGCCAGACCGGGTAGGCGAAAAATATCAGATTTCTGACAAAAATAAAAAAAACACTCAATATGCTTCAAAATGATCTCAAACAATCTCCTGGTAGCTTCTGAACATCAATGGATTAAGTTGGAGAATGAATTGAAGAAAAAGTAAACATCATCAAAAATGGTCAAATCTGGATTTTTGATTTCTGACAAAAATAGAAAAACCACTCAATATGCTTCAAAATGATCTCAAACAATCTCCTGGTAGCTTCTGAACATCAATGGATTAAGTTGGAGAAAGGATTGAACAAAAAATCAACATCTTCAAAAAATGGTCAAATCTGTATTTTTTAGCCAGACCGGGTAGGCGAAAAATATCAGATTTCTGACAAAAACTAAAAAACACTCAATTACCCTTCAGAATGATGTCAAACAATGTCCTGGTAGTTTCTAGACATGAATGGACTAAGTTGGAGAGAGAATTGAAGAAAAAATTCAACATCTTCAAAAATGGTAAAATCTAGATTGTTTTGGCCAGACCGGGTAGGCGAAAAATATCAGATTTCTGACAAAAACTAAAAAACACTCAATTACGCTTCAGAATGATCTCAAACAATCTCCTGGTAGCTTCTGAACATCAATGGATTAAGTTGGAGAAAGGATTGAACAAAAAATCAACATCTTCAAAAAATGGTCAAATCTGTATTTTTTAGCCAGACCGGGTAGGCGAAAAATATCAGATTTCTGACAAAAACTAAAAAACACTCAATTACCCTTCAGAATGATGTCAAACAATGTCCTGGTAGTTTCTAGACATGAATGGACTAAGTTGGAGAGAGAATTGAAGAAAAAATTCAACATCTTCAAAAATGGTAAAATCTAGATTGTTTTGGCCAGACCGGGTAGGCGAAAAATATCAGATTTCTGACAAAAACTAAAAAACACTCAATTACGCTTCAGAATGATGTCAAACAATGTCCTGGTAGTTTCTAGACATGAATGGACTAAGTTGGAGAGAGAATTGAAGAAAAAATTCAACATCTTCAAAAATGGTAAAATCTAGATTGTTTTGGCCAGACCGGGTAGGCGAAAAATATCAGATTTCTGACAAAAACTAAAAAACACTCAATTACGCTTCAGAATGATGTCAAACAATGTCCTGGTAGTTTCTAGACATGAATGGACTAAGTTGGAGAGAGAATTGAAGTAAAAATCAACATAATTCAAAAATGGTCAAATCTGTATTTTTTAGCCAGACCGGGTAGGTGAAAAATATCAGATTTCTGACAAAAATAAAAAAAACACTCAATATGCTTCAAAATGATCTCAAACAATCTCCTGGTAGCTTCTGAACATCAATGGATTAAGTTGGAGAATGAATTGAAGAAAGAGTAAACATCATCAAAAATGGTCAAATCTGTATTTTTTTAGCCAGACCGGGTAGGCGAAAAATATCAGATTTCTGACAAAAACTAAAAAACACTCAATTACGCTTCAGAATAATGTCAAACAATGTCCTGGTAGTTTCTAGACATGAATGGACTAAGTTGGAGAGAGAATTGAAGTAAAAATCAACATAATTCAAAAATGGTCAAATCTGTATTTTTTAGCCAGACCGGGTAGGCGAAAAATATCAGATTTCTGACAAAAATAAAAAAAACACTCAATATGCTTCAAAATGATCTCATACAATCTCCTGGTAGCTTCTGAACATCAATGGATTAAGTTGGAGAATGAATTGAAGAAAAAGTAAACATCATCAAAAATGGTCAAATCTGGATTTTTGATTTCTGACAAAAATAGAAAAACCACTCAATATGCTTCAAAATGATCTCAAACAATCTCCTGGTAGCTTCTGAACATCAATGGATTAAGTTGGAGAAAGGATTGAACAAAAAATCAACATCTTCAAAAAATGGTCAAATCTGTATTTTTTAGCCAGACCGGGTAGGCGAAAAATATCAGATTTCTGACAAAAACTAAAAAACACTCAATTACCCTTCAGAATGATGTCAAACAATGTCCTGGTAGTTTCTAGACATGAATGGACTAAGTTGGAGAGAGAATTGAAGAAAAAATTCAACATCTTCAAAAATGGTAAAATCTAGATTGTTTTGGCCAGACCGGGTAGGCGAAAAATATCAGATTTCTGACAAAAACTAAAAAACACTCAATTACGCTTCAGAATGATGTCAAACAATGTCCTGGTAGTTTCTAGACATGAATGGACTAAGTTGGAGAGAGAATTGAAGTAAAAATCAACATAATTCAAAAATGGTCAAATCTGTATTTTTTAGCCAGACCGGGTAGGCGAAAAATATCAGATTTCTGACAAAAACTAAAAAAAACACTCAATATGCTTCAAAATGATCTCAAACAATCTCCTGGTAGCTTCTGAACATCAATGGATTAAGTTGGAGAAAGGATTGAACAAAAAATCAACATCTTCAAAAAATGGTCAAATCTGTATTTTTTAGCCAGACCGGGTAGGCGAAAAATATCAGATTTCTGACAAAAACTAAAAAACACTCAATTACCCTTCAGAATGATGTCAAACAATGTCCTGGTAGTTTCTAGACATGAATGGACTAAGTTGGAGAGAGAATTGAAGAAAAAATTCAACATCTTCAAAAATGGTAAAATCTAGATTGTTTTGGCCAGACCGGGTAGGCGAAAAATATCAGATTTCTGACAAAAACTAAAAAACACTCAATTACGCTTCAGAATGATGTCAAACAATGTCCTGGTAGTTTCTAGACATGAATGGACTAAGTTGGAGAGAGAATTGAAGTAAAAATCAACATAATTCAAAAATGGTCAAATCTGTATTTTTTAGCCAGACCGGGTAGGCGAAAAATATCAGATTTCTGACAAAAACTAAAAAAAACACTCAATATGCTTCAAAATGATCTCAAACAATCTCCTGGTAGCTTCTGAACATCAATGGATTAAGTTGGAGAATGAATTGAAGAAAAAGTAAACATCATCAAAAATGGTCAAATCTGTATTTTTTAGCCAGACCGGGTAGGCGAAAAATATCAGATTTCTGACAAAAACTAAAAAACACTCAATTACCCTTCAGAATGATGTCAAACAATGTCCTGGTAGTTTCTAGACATGAATGCACTAAGTTGGAGAGAGAATTGAAGAAAAAATTCAACATCTTCAAAAATGGTAAAATCTAGATTGTTTTGGCCAGACCGGGTAGGCGAAAAATATCAGATTTCTGACAAAAACTAAAAAACACTCAATTACGCTTCAGAATGATGTCAAACAATGTCCTGGTAGTTTCTAGACATGAATGGACTAAGTTGGAGAGAGAATTGAAGTAAAAATCAACATAATTCAAAAATGGTCAAATCTGTATTTTTTAGCCAGACCGGGTAGGCGAAAAATATCAGATTTCTGACAAAAATAAAAAAAACACTCAATATGCTTCAAAATGATCTCAAACAATCTCCTGGTAGCTTCTGAACATCAATGGATTAAGTTGGAGAATGAATTGAAGAAAAAGTAAACATCATCAAAAATGGTCAAATCTGGATTTTTGATTTCTGACAAAAATAGAAAAACCACTCAATATGCTTCAAAATGATCTCAAACAATCTCCTGGTAGCTTCTGAACATCAATGGATTAAGTTGGAGAAAGGATTGAACAAAAAATCAACATCTTCAAAAAATGGTCAAATCTGTATTTTTTAGCCAGACCGGGTAGGCGAAAAATATCAGATTTCTGACAAAAACTAAAAAACACTCAATTACCCTTCAGAATGATGTCAAACAATGTCCTGGTAGTTTCTAGACATGAATGGACTAAGTTGGAGAGAGAATTGAAGAAAAAATTCAACATCTTCAAAAATGGTAAAATCTAGATTGTTTTGGCCAGACCGGGTAGGCGAAAAATATCAGATTTCTGACAAAAACTAAAAAACACTCAATTACGCTTCAGAATGATGTCAAACAATGTCCTGGTAGTTTCTAGACATGAATGGACTAAGTTGGAGAGAGAATTGAAGTAAAAATCAACATAATTCAAAAATGGTCAAATCTGTATTTTTTAGCCAGACCGGGTAGGCGAAAAATATCAGATTTCTGACAAAAACTAAAAAACACTCAATTACCCTTCAGAATGATGTCAAACAATGTCCTGGTAGTTTCTAGACATGAATGGACTAAGTTGGAGAGAGAATTGAAGAAAAAATTCAACATCTTCAAAAATGGTAAAATCTAGATTGTTTTGGCCAGACCGGGTAGGCGAAAAATATCAGATTTCTGACAAAAACTAAAAAACACTCAATTACGCTTCAGAATGATGTCAAACAATGTCCTGGTAGTTTCTAGACATGAATGGACTAAGTTGGAGAGAGAATTGAAGAAAAAATTCAACATCTTCAAAAATGGTAAAATCTAGATTGTTTTGGCCAGACCGGGTAGGCGAAAAATATCAGATTTCTGACAAAAACTAAAAAACACTCAATTACGCTTCAGAATGATGTCAAACAATGTCCTGGTAGTTTCTAGACATGAATGGACTAAGTTGGAGAGAGAATTGAAGTAAAAATCAACATAATTCAAAAATGGTCAAATCTGTATTTTTTAGCCAGACCGGGTAGGCGAAAAATATCAGATTTCTGACAAAAACTAAAAAAAACACTCAATATGCTTCAAAATGATCTCAAACAATCTCCTGGTAGCTTCTGAACATCAATGGATTAAGTTGGAGAATGAATTGAAGAAAAAGTAAACATCATCAAAAATGGTCAAATCTGGATTTTTTAGCCAGACCGGGTAGGCGAAAAATATCAGATTTCTGACAAAAACTAAAAAACACTCAATTACCCTTCAGAATGATGTCAAACAATGTCCTGGTAGTTTCTAGACATGAATGCACTAAGTTGGAGAGAGAATTGAAGAAAAAATTCAACATCTTCAAAAATGGTAAAATCTAGATTGTTTTGGCCAGACCGGGTAGGCGAAAAATATCAGATTTCTGACAAAAACTAAAAAACACTCAATTACGCTTCAGAATGATGTCAAACAATGTCCTGGTAGTTTCTAGACATGAATGGACTAAGTTGGAGAGAGAATTGAAGTAAAAATCAACATAATTCAAAAATGGTCAAATCTGTATTTTTTAGCCAGACCGGGTAGGCGAAAAATATCAGATTTCTGACAAAAATAAAAAAAACACTCAATATGCTTCAAAATGATCTCAAACAATCTCCTGGTAGCTTCTGAACATCAATGGATTAAGTTGGAGAATGAATTGAAGAAAAAGTAAACATCATCAAAAATGGTCAAATCTGGATTTTTGATTTCTGACAAAAATAGAAAAACCACTCAATATGCTTCAAAATGATCTCAAACAATCTCCTGGTAGCTTCTGAACATCAATGGATTAAGTTGGAGAAAGGATTGAACAAAAAATCAACATCTTCAAAAAATGGTCAAATCTGTATTTTTTAGCCAGACCGGGTAGGCGAAAAATATCAGATTTCTGACAAAAACTAAAAAACACTCAATTACCCTTCAGAATGATGTCAAACAATGTCCTGGTAGTTTCTAGACATGAATGGACTAAGTTGGAGAGAGAATTGAAGAAAAAATTCAACATCTTCAAAAATGGTAAAATCTAGATTGTTTTGGCCAGACCGGGTAGGCGAAAAATATCAGATTTCTGACAAAAACTAAAAAACACTCAATTACGCTTCAGAATGATCTCAAACAATCTCCTGGTAGCTTCTGAACATCAATGGATTAAGTTGGAGAAAGGATTGAACAAAAAATCAACATCTTCAAAAAATGGTCAAATCTGTATTTTTTAGCCAGACCGGGTAGGCGAAAAATATCAGATTTCTGACAAAAATAAAAAAAACACTCAATATGCTTCAAAATGATCTCAAACAATCTCCTGGTAGCTTCTGAACATCAATGGATTAAGTTGGAGAATGAATTGAAGAAAAAGTAAACATCATCAAAAATGGTCAAATCTGTATTTTTTAGCCAGACCGGGTAGGCGAAAAATATCAGATTTCTGACAAAAATAAAAAAAACACTCAATATGCTTCAAAATGATCTCATACAATCTCCTGGTAGCTTCTGAACATCAATGGATTAAATTGGAGAATGAATTGAAGAAAAAGTAAACATCATCAAAAATGGTCAAATCTGTATTTTTTAGCCAGACCGGGTAGGCGAAAAATATCAGATTTCTGACAAAAACTAAAAAACACTCAATTACCCTTCAGAATGATGTCAAACAATGTCCTGGTAGTTTCTAGACATGAATGGACTAAGTTGGAGAGAGAATTGAAGAAAAAATTCAACATCTTCAAAAATGGTAAAATCTAGATTGTTTTGGCCAGACCGGGTAGGCGAAAAATATCAGATTTCTGACAAAAATAAAAAAAACACTCAATATGCTTCAAAATGATCTCAAACAATCTCCTGGTAGCTTCTGAACATCAATGGATTAAGTTGGAGAATGAATTGAAGAAAAAGTAAACATCATCAAAAATGGTCAAATCTGTATTTTTTAGCCAGACCGGGTAGGCGAAAAATATCAGATTTCTGACAAAAACTAAAAAACACTCAATTACCCTTCAGAATGATGTCAAACAATGTCCTGGTAGTTTCTAGACATGAATGGACTAAGTTGGAGAGAGAATTGAAGAAAAAATTCAACATCTTCAAAAATGGTAAAATCTAGATTGTTTTGGCCAGACCGGGTAGGCGAAAAATATCAGATTTCTGACAAAAACTAAAAAACACTCAATTACGCTTCAGAATGATGTCAAACAATGTCCTGGTAGTTTCTAGACATGAATGGACTAAGTTGGAGAGAGAATTGAAGTAAAAATCAACATAATTCAAAAATGGTCAAATCTGTATTTTTTAGCCAGACCGGGTAGGCGAAAAATATCAGATTTCTGACAAAAACTAAAAAAAACACTCAATATGCTTCAAAATGATCTCAAACAATCTCCTGGTAGCTTCTGAACATCAATGGATTAAGTTGGAGAAAGGATTGAACAAAAAATCAACATCTTCAAAAAATGGTCAAATCTGTATTTTTTAGCCAGACCGGGTAGGCGAAAAATATCAGATTTCTGACAAAAACTAAAAAACACTCAATTACCCTTCAGAATGATGTCAAACAATGTCCTGGTAGTTTCTAGACATGAATGGACTAAGTTGGAGAGAGAATTGAAGAAAAAATTCAACATCTTCAAAAATGGTAAAATCTAGATTGTTTTGGCCAGACCGGGTAGGCGAAAAATATCAGATTTCTGACAAAAACTAAAAAACACTCAATTACGCTTCAGAATGATGTCAAACAATGTCCTGGTAGTTTCTAGACATGAATGGACTAAGTTGGAGAGAGAATTGAAGTAAAAATCAACATAATTCAAAAATGGTCAAATCTGTATTTTTTAGCCAGACCGGGTAGGCGAAAAATATCAGATTTCTGACAAAAACTAAAAAAAACACTCAATATGCTTCAAAATGATCTCAAACAATCTCCTGGTAGCTTCTGAACATCAATGGATTAAGTTGGAGAATGAATTGAAGAAAAAGTAAACATCATCAAAAATGGTCAAATCTGTATTTTTTAGCCAGACCGGGTAGGCGAAAAATATCAGATTTCTGACAAAAACTAAAAAACACTCAATTACCCTTCAGAATGATGTCAAACAATGTCCTGGTAGTTTCTAGACATGAATGCACTAAGTTGGAGAGAGAATTGAAGAAAAAATTCAACATCTTCAAAAATGGTAAAATCTAGATTGTTTTGGCCAGACCGGGTAGGCGAAAAATATCAGATTTCTGACAAAAACTAAAAAACACTCAATTACGCTTCAGAATGATGTCAAACAATGTCCTGGTAGTTTCTAGACATGAATGGACTAAGTTGGAGAGAGAATTGAAGTAAAAATCAACATAATTCAAAAATGGTCAAATCTGTATTTTTTAGCCAGACCGGGTAGGCGAAAAATATCAGATTTCTGACAAAAATAAAAAAAACACTCAATATGCTTCAAAATGATCTCAAACAATCTCCTGGTAGCTTCTGAACATCAATGGATTAAGTTGGAGAATGAATTGAAGAAAAAGTAAACATCATCAAAAATGGTCAAATCTGGATTTTTGATTTCTGACAAAAATAGAAAAACCACTCAATATGCTTCAAAATGATCTCAAACAATCTCCTGGTAGCTTCTGAACATCAATGGATTAAGTTGGAGAAAGGATTGAACAAAAAATCAACATCTTCAAAAAATGGTCAAATCTGTATTTTTTAGCCAGACCGGGTAGGCGAAAAATATCAGATTTCTGACAAAAACTAAAAAACACTCAATTACCCTTCAGAATGATGTCAAACAATGTCCTGGTAGTTTCTAGACATGAATGGACTAAGTTGGAGAGAGAATTGAAGAAAAAATTCAACATCTTCAAAAATGGTAAAATCTAGATTGTTTTGGCCAGACCGGGTAGGCGAAAAATATCAGATTTCTGACAAAAACTAAAAAACACTCAATTACGCTTCAGAATGATCTCAAACAATCTCCTGGTAGCTTCTGAACATCAATGGATTAAGTTGGAGAAAGGATTGAACAAAAAATCAACATCTTCAAAAAATGGTCAAATCTGTATTTTTTAGCCAGACCGGGTAGGCGAAAAATATCAGATTTCTGACAAAAATAAAAAAAACACTCAATATGCTTCAAAATGATCTCAAACAATCTCCTGGTAGCTTCTGAACATCAATGGATTAAGTTGGAGAATGAATTGAAGAAAAAGTAAACATCATCAAAAATGGTCAAATCTGTATTTTTTAGCCAGACCGGGTAGGCGAAAAATATCAGATTTCTGACAAAAATAAAAAAAACACTCAATATGCTTCAAAATGATCTCATACAATCTCCTGGTAGCTTCTGAACATCAATGGATTAAATTGGAGAATGAATTGAAGAAAAAGTAAACATCATCAAAAATGGTCAAATCTGTATTTTTTAGCCAGACCGGGTAGGCGAAAAATATCAGATTTCTGACAAAAACTAAAAAACACTCAATTACCCTTCAGAATGATGTCAAACAATGTCCTGGTAGTTTCTAGACATGAATGGACTAAGTTGGAGAGAGAATTGAAGAAAAAATTCAACATCTTCAAAAATGGTAAAATCTAGATTGTTTTGGCCAGACCGGGTAGGCGAAAAATATCAGATTTCTGACAAAAATAAAAAAAACACTCAATATGCTTCAAAATGATCTCAAACAATCTCCTGGTAGCTTCTGAACATCAATGGATTAAGTTGGAGAATGAATTGAAGAAAAAGTAAACATCATCAAAAATGGTCAAATCTGTATTTTTTAGCCAGACCGGGTAGGCGAAAAATATCAGATTTCTGACAAAAACCGGACCAGCCAGACCGGGTAGCCAGACCGGGTAGGCGAAAAATATCAGATTTCTGACAAAAACTAAAAAACACTCAATTACCCTTCAGAATGATGTCAAACAATGTCCTGGTAGTTTCTAGACATGAATGCACTAAGTTGGAGAGAGAATTGAAGAAAAAATTCAACATCTTCAAAAATGGTCAAATCTAGATTGTTTTGGCCAGACCGGGTAGGCGAAAAATATCAGATTTCTGACAAAAACTAAAAAACACTCAATTACGCTTCAGAATGATGTCAAACAATGTCCTGGTAGTTTCTAGACATGAATGGACTAAGTTGGAGAGAGAATTGAAGTAAAAATCAACATAATTCAAAAATGGTCAAATCTGTATTTTTTAGCGAGACCGGGTAGGCGAAAAATATCAGATTTCTGACAAAAATAAAAAAAACACTCAATATGCTTCAAAATGATCTCAAACAATCTCCTGGTAGCTTCTGAACATCAATGGATTAAGTTGGAGAATGAATTGAAGAAAAAGTAAACATCATCAAAAATGGTCAAATCTGGATTTTTGATTTCTGACAAAAATAGAAAAACCACTCAATATGCTTCAAAATGATCTCAAACAATCTCCTGGTAGCTTCTGAACATCAATGGATTAAGTTGGAGAATGAATTGAAGAAAAAGTAAACATCATCAAAAATGGTCAAATCTGTATTTTTTAGCCAGACCGGGTAGGCGAAAAATATCAGATTTCTGACAAAAACTAAAAAACACTCAATTACCCTTCAGAATGATGTCAAACAATGTCCTGGTAGTTTCTAGACATGAATGCACTAAGTTGGAGAGAGAATTGAAGAAAAAATTCAACATCTTCAAAAATGGTAAAATCTAGATTGTTTTGGCCAGACCGGGTAGGCGAAAAATATCAGATTTCTGACAAAAACTAAAAAACACTCAATTACGCTTCAGAATGATGTCAAACAATGTCCTGGTAGTTTCTAGACATGAATGGACTAAGTTGGAGAGAGAATTGAAGTAAAAATCAACATAATTCAAAAATGGTCAAATCTGTATTTTTTAGCCAGACCGGGTAGGCGAAAAATATCAGATTTCTGACAAAAATAAAAAAAACACTCAATATGCTTCAAAATGATCTCAAACAATCTCCTGGTAGCTTCTGAACATCAATGGATTAAGTTGGAGAATGAATTGAAGAAAAAGTAAACATCATCAAAAATGGTCAAATCTGTATTTTTTAGCCAGACCGGGTAGGCGAAAAATATCAGATTTCTGACAAAAACTAAAAAACACTCAATTACCCTTCAGAATGATGTCAAACAATGTCCTGGTAGTTTCTAGACATGAATGCACTAAGTTGGAGAGAGAATTGAAGTAAAAATCAACATAATTCAAAAATGGTCAAATCTGTATTTTTTAGCCAGACCGGGTAGGCGAAAAATATCAGATTTCTGACAAAAATAAAAAAAACACTCAATATGCTTCAAAATGATCTCAAACAATCTCCTGGTAGCTTCTGAACATCAATGGATTAAGTTGGAGAATGAATTGAAGAAAAAGTAAACATCATCAAAAATGGTCAAATCTGGATTTTTGATTTCTGACAAAAATAGAAAAACCACTCAATATGCTTCAAAATGATCTCAAACAATCTCCTGGTAGCTTCTGAACATCAATGGATTAAGTTGGAGAAAGGATTGAACAAAAAATCAACATCTTCAAAAAATGGTCAAATCTGTATTTTTTAGCCAGACCGGGTAGGCGAAAAATATCAGATTTCTGACAAAAACTAAAAAACACTCAATTACCCTTCAGAATGATGTCAAACAATGTCCTGGTAGTTTCTAGACATGAATGGACTAAGTTGGAGAGAGAATTGAAGAAAAAATTCAACATCTTCAAAAATGGTAAAATCTAGATTGTTTTGGCCAGACCGGGTAGGCGAAAAATATCAGATTTCTGACAAAAACTAAAAAACACTCAATTACGCTTCAGAATGATCTCAAACAATCTCCTGGTAGCTTCTGAACATCAATGGATTAAGTTGGAGAAAGGATTGAACAAAAAATCAACATCTTCAAAAAATGGTCAAATCTGTATTTTTTAGCCAGACCGGGTAGGCGAAAAATATCAGATTTCTGACAAAAATAAAAAAAACACTCAATATGCTTCAAAATGATCTCAAACAATCTCCTGGTAGCTTCTGAACATCAATGGATTAAGTTGGAGAATGAATTGAAGAAAAAGTAAACATCATCAAAAATGGTCAAATCTGTATTTTTTAGCCAGACCGGGTAGGCGAAAAATATCAGATTTCTGACAAAAATAAAAAAAACACTCAATATGCTTCAAAATGATCTCATACAATCTCCTGGTAGCTTCTGAACATCAATGGATTAAATTGGAGAATGAATTGAAGAAAAAGTAAACATCATCAAAAATGGTCAAATCTGTATTTTTTAGCCAGACCGGGTAGGCGAAAAATATCAGATTTCTGACAAAAACTAAAAAACACTCAATTACCCTTCAGAATGATGTCAAACAATGTCCTGGTAGTTTCTAGACATGAATGGACTAAGTTGGAGAGAGAATTGAAGAAAAAATTCAACATCTTCAAAAATGGTAAAATCTAGATTGTTTTGGCCAGACCGGGTAGGCGAAAAATATCAGATTTCTGACAAAAATAAAAAAAACACTCAATATGCTTCAAAATGATCTCAAACAATCTCCTGGTAGCTTCTGAACATCAATGGATTAAGTTGGAGAATGAATTGAAGAAAAAGTAAACATCATCAAAAATGGTCAAATCTGTATTTTTTAGCCAGACCGGGTAGGCGAAAAATATCAGATTTCTGACAAAAACTAAAAAACACTCAATTACCCTTCAGAATGATGTCAAACAATGTCCTGGTAGTTTCTAGACATGAATGGACTAAGTTGGAGAGAGAATTGAAGAAAAAATTCAACATCTTCAAAAATGGTAAAATCTAGATTGTTTTGGCCAGACCGGGTAGGCGAAAAATATCAGATTTCTGACAAAAACTAAAAAACACTCAATTACGCTTCAGAATGATGTCAAACAATGTCCTGGTAGTTTCTAGACATGAATGGACTAAGTTGGAGAGAGAATTGAAGTAAAAATCAACATAATTCAAAAATGGTCAAATCTGTATTTTTTAGCCAGACCGGGTAGGCGAAAAATATCAGATTTCTGACAAAAACTAAAAAAAACACTCAATATGCTTCAAAATGATCTCAAACAATCTCCTGGTAGCTTCTGAACATCAATGGATTAAGTTGGAGAAAGGATTGAACAAAAAATCAACATCTTCAAAAAATGGTCAAATCTGTATTTTTTAGCCAGACCGGGTAGGCGAAAAATATCAGATTTCTGACAAAAACTAAAAAACACTCAATTACCCTTCAGAATGATGTCAAACAATGTCCTGGTAGTTTCTAGACATGAATGGACTAAGTTGGAGAGAGAATTGAAGAAAAAATTCAACATCTTCAAAAATGGTAAAATCTAGATTGTTTTGGCCAGACCGGGTAGGCGAAAAATATCAGATTTCTGACAAAAACTAAAAAACACTCAATTACGCTTCAGAATGATGTCAAACAATGTCCTGGTAGTTTCTAGACATGAATGGACTAAGTTGGAGAGAGAATTGAAGTAAAAATCAACATAATTCAAAAATGGTCAAATCTGTATTTTTTAGCCAGACCGGGTAGGCGAAAAATATCAGATTTCTGACAAAAACTAAAAAAAACACTCAATATGCTTCAAAATGATCTCAAACAATCTCCTGGTAGCTTCTGAACATCAATGGATTAAGTTGGAGAAAGGATTGAACAAAAAATCAACATCTTCAAAAAATGGTCAAATCTGTATTTTTTAGCCAGACCGGGTAGGCGAAAAATATCAGATTTCTGACAAAAACTAAAAAACACTCAATTACCCTTCAGAATGATGTCAAACAATGTCCTGGTAGTTTCTAGACATGAATGGACTAAGTTGGAGAGAGAATTGAAGAAAAAATTCAACATCTTCAAAAATGGTAAAATCTAGATTGTTTTGGCCAGACCGGGTAGGCGAAAAATATCAGATTTCTGACAAAAACTAAAAAACACTCAATTACGCTTCAGAATGATGTCAAACAATGTCCTGGTAGTTTCTAGACATGAATGGACTAAGTTGGAGAGAGAATTGAAGTAAAAATCAACATAATTCAAAAATGGTCAAATCTGTATTTTTTAGCCAGACCGGGTAGGCGAAAAATATCAGATTTCTGACAAAAACTAAAAAAAACACTCAATATGCTTCAAAATGATCTCAAACAATCTCCTGGTAGCTTCTGAACATCAATGGATTAAGTTGGAGAAAGGATTGAAGAAAAAGTAAACATCATCAAAAATGGTCAAATCTGTATTTTTTAGCCAGACCGGGTAGGCGAAAAATATCAGATTTCTGACAAAAATAAAAAAAACACTCAATATGCTTCAAAATGATCTCATACAATCTCCTGGTAGCTTCTGAACATCAATGGATTAAATTGGAGAATGAATTGAAGAAAAAGTAAACATCATCAAAAATGGTCAAATCTGTATTTTTTAGCCAGACCGGGTAGGCGAAAAATATCAGATTTCTGACAAAAACTAAAAAACACTCAATTACCCTTCAGAATGATGTCAAACAATGTCCTGGTAGTTTCTAGACATGAATGGACTAAGTTGGAGAGAGAATTGAAGAAAAAATTCAACATCTTCAAAAATGGTAAAATCTAGATTGTTTTGGCCAGACCGGGTAGGCGAAAAATATCAGATTTCTGACAAAAATAAAAAAAACACTCAATATGCTTCAAAATGATCTCAAACAATCTCCTGGTAGCTTCTGAACATCAATGGATTAAGTTGGAGAATGAATTGAAGAAAAAGTAAACATCATCAAAAATGGTCAAATCTGTATTTTTTAGCCAGACCGGGTAGGCGAAAAATATCAGATTTCTGACAAAAACTAAAAAACACTCAATTACCCTTCAGAATGATGTCAAACAATGTCCTGGTAGTTTCTAGACATGAATGGACTAAGTTGGAGAGAGAATTGAAGAAAAAATTCAACATCTTCAAAAATGGTAAAATCTAGATTGTTTTGGCCAGACCGGGTAGGCGAAAAATATCAGATTTCTGACAAAAACTAAAAAACACTCAATTACGCTTCAGAATGATGTCAAACAATGTCCTGGTAGTTTCTAGACATGAATGGACTAAGTTGGAGAGAGAATTGAAGTAAAAATCAACATAATTCAAAAATGGTCAAATCTGTATTTTTTAGCCAGACCGGGTAGGCGAAAAATATCAGATTTCTGACAAAAACTAAAAAAAACACTCAATATGCTTCAAAATGATCTCAAACAATCTCCTGGTAGCTTCTGAACATCAATGGATTAAGTTGGAGAAAGGATTGAACAAAAAATCAACATCTTCAAAAAATGGTCAAATCTGTATTTTTTAGCCAGACCGGGTAGGCGAAAAATATCAGATTTCTGACAAAAACTAAAAAACACTCAATTACCCTTCAGAATGATGTCAAACAATGTCCTGGTAGTTTCTAGACATGAATGGACTAAGTTGGAGAGAGAATTGAAGAAAAAATTCAACATCTTCAAAAATGGTAAAATCTAGATTGTTTTGGCCAGACCGGGTAGGCGAAAAATATCAGATTTCTGACAAAAACTAAAAAACACTCAATTACGCTTCAGAATGATGTCAAACAATGTCCTGGTAGTTTCTAGACATGAATGGACTAAGTTGGAGAGAGAATTGAAGTAAAAATCAACATAATTCAAAAATGGTCAAATCTGTATTTTTTAGCCAGACCGGGTAGGCGAAAAATATCAGATTTCTGACAAAAACTAAAAAAAACACTCAATATGCTTCAAAATGATCTCAAACAATCTCCTGGTAGCTTCTGAACATCAATGGATTAAGTTGGAGAAAGGATTGAACAAAAAATCAACATCTTCAAAAAATGGTCAAATCTGTATTTTTTAGCCAGACCGGGTAGGCGAAAAATATCAGATTTCTGACAAAAACTAAAAAACACTCAATTACCCTTCAGAATGATGTCAAACAATGTCCTGGTAGTTTCTAGACATGAATGGACTAAGTTGGAGAGAGAATTGAAGAAAAAATTCAACATCTTCAAAAATGGTAAAATCTAGATTGTTTTGGCCAGACCGGGTAGGCGAAAAATATCAGATTTCTGACAAAAACTAAAAAACACTCAATTACGCTTCAGAATGATGTCAAACAATGTCCTGGTAGTTTCTAGACATGAATGGACTAAGTTGGAGAGAGAATTGAAGTAAAAATCAACATAATTCAAAAATGGTCAAATCTGTATTTTTTAGCCAGACCGGGTAGGCGAAAAATATCAGATTTCTGACAAAAACTAAAAAAAACACTCAATATGCTTCAAAATGATCTCAAACAATCTCCTGGTAGCTTCTGAACATCAATGGATTAAGTTGGAGAAAGGATTGAACAAAAAATCAACATCTTCAAAAAATGGTCAAATCTGTATTTTTTAGCCAGACCGGGTAGGCGAAAAATATCAGATTTCTGACAAAAACTAAAAAACACTCAATTACCCTTCAGAATGATGTCAAACAATGTCCTGGTAGTTTCTAGACATGAATGGACTAAGTTGGAGAGAGAATTGAAGAAAAAATTCAACATCTTCAAAAATGGTAAAATCTAGATTGTTTTGGCCAGACCGGGTAGGCGAAAAATATCAGATTTCTGACAAAAACTAAAAAACACTCAATTACGCTTCAGAATGATGTCAAACAATGTCCTGGTAGTTTCTAGACATGAATGGACTAAGTTGGAGAGAGAATTGAAGTAAAAATCAACATAATTCAAAAATGGTCAAATCTGTATTTTTTAGCCAGACCGGGTAGGCGAAAAATATCAGATTTCTGACAAAAACTAAAAAAAACACTCAATATGCTTCAAAATGATCTCAAACAATCTCCTGGTAGCTTCTGAACATCAATGGATTAAGTTGGAGAATGAATTGAAGAAAAAGTAAACATCATCAAAAATGGTCAAATCTGTATTTTTTAGCCAGACCGGGTAGGCGAAAAATATCAGATTTCTGACAAAAACTAAAAAACACTCAATTACCCTTCAGAATGATGTCAAACAATGTCCTGGTAGTTTCTAGACATGAATGCACTAAGTTGGAGAGAGAATTGAAGAAAAAATTCAACATCTTCAAAAATGGTAAAATCTAGATTGTTTTGGCCAGACCGGGTAGGCGAAAAATATCAGATTTCTGACAAAAACTAAAAAACACTCAATTACGCTTCAGAATGATGTCAAACAATGTCCTGGTAGTTTCTAGACATGAATGGACTAAGTTGGAGAGAGAATTGAAGAAAAAATTCAACATCTTCAAAAATGGTAAAATCTAGATTGTTTTGGCCAGACCGGGTAGGCGAAAAATATCAGATTTCTGACAAAAACTAAAAAACACTCAATTACGCTTCAGAATGATGTCAAACAATGTCCTGGTAGTTTCTAGACATGAATGGACTAAGTTGGAGAGAGAATTGAAGTAAAAATCAACATAATTCAAAAATGGTCAAATCTGTATTTTTTAGCCAGACCGGGTAGGCGAAAAATATCAGATTTCTGACAAAAACTAAAAAAAACACTCAATATGCTTCAAAATGATCTCAAACAATCTCCTGGTAGCTTCTGAACATCAATGGATTAAGTTGGAGAAAGGATTGAACAAAAAATCAACATCTTCAAAAAATGGTCAAATCTGTATTTTTTAGCCAGACCGGGTAGGCGAAAAATATCAGATTTCTGACAAAAACTAAAAAACACTCAATTACCCTTCAGAATGATGTCAAACAATGTCCTGGTAGTTTCTAGACATGAATGGACTAAGTTGGAGAGAGAATTGAAGAAAAAATTCAACATCTTCAAAAATGGTAAAATCTAGATTGTTTTGGCCAGACCGGGTAGGCGAAAAATATCAGATTTCTGACAAAAACTAAAAAACACTCAATTACGCTTCAGAATGATGTCAAACAATGTCCTGGTAGTTTCTAGACATGAATGGACTAAGTTGGAGAGAGAATTGAAGTAAAAATCAACATAATTCAAAAATGGTCAAATCTGTATTTTTTAGCCAGACCGGGTAGGCGAAAAATATCAGATTTCTGACAAAAACTAAAAAAAACACTCAATATGCTTCAAAATGATCTCAAACAATCTCCTGGTAGCTTCTGAACATCAATGGATTAAGTTGGAGAATGAATTGAAGAAAAAGTAAACATCATCAAAAATGGTCAAATCTGTATTTTTTAGCCAGACCGGGTAGGCGAAAAATATCAGATTTCTGACAAAAACTAAAAAACACTCAATTACCCTTCAGAATGATGTCAAACAATGTCCTGGTAGTTTCTAGACATGAATGCACTAAGTTGGAGAGAGAATTGAAGAAAAAATTCAACATCTTCAAAAATGGTAAAATCTAGATTGTTTTGGCCAGACCGGGTAGGCGAAAAATATCAGATTTCTGACAAAAACTAAAAAACACTCAATTACGCTTCAGAATGATGTCAAACAATGTCCTGGTAGTTTCTAGACATGAATGGACTAAGTTGGAGAGAGAATTGAAGTAAAAATCAACATAATTCAAAAATGGTCAAATCTGTATTTTTTAGCCAGACCGGGTAGGCGAAAAATATCAGATTTCTGACAAAAATAAAAAAAACACTCAATATGCTTCAAAATGATCTCAAACAATCTCCTGGTAGCTTCTGAACATCAATGGATTAAGTTGGAGAATGAATTGAAGAAAAAGTAAACATCATCAAAAATGGTCAAATCTGGATTTTTGATTTCTGACAAAAATAGAAAAACCACTCAATATGCTTCAAAATGATCTCAAACAATCTCCTGGTAGCTTCTGAACATCAATGGATTAAGTTGGAGAAAGGATTGAACAAAAAATCAACATCTTCAAAAAATGGTCAAATCTGTATTTTTTAGCCAGACCGGGTAGGCGAAAAATATCAGATTTCTGACAAAAACTAAAAAACACTCAATTACCCTTCAGAATGATGTCAAACAATGTCCTGGTAGTTTCTAGACATGAATGGACTAAGTTGGAGAGAGAATTGAAGAAAAAATTCAACATCTTCAAAAATGGTAAAATCTAGATTGTTTTGGCCAGACCGGGTAGGCGAAAAATATCAGATTTCTGACAAAAACTAAAAAACACTCAATTACGCTTCAGAATGATCTCAAACAATCTCCTGGTAGCTTCTGAACATCAATGGATTAAGTTGGAGAAAGGATTGAACAAAAAATCAACATCTTCAAAAAATGGTCAAATCTGTATTTTTTAGCCAGACCGGGTAGGCGAAAAATATCAGATTTCTGACAAAAATAAAAAAAACACTCAATATGCTTCAAAATGATCTCAAACAATCTCCTGGTAGCTTCTGAACATCAATGGATTAAGTTGGAGAATGAATTGAAGAAAAAGTAAACATCATCAAAAATGGTCAAATCTGTATTTTTTAGCCAGACCGGGTAGGCGAAAAATATCAGATTTCTGACAAAAATAAAAAAAACACTCAATATGCTTCAAAATGATCTCATACAATCTCCTGGTAGCTTCTGAACATCAATGGATTAAATTGGAGAATGAATTGAAGAAAAAGTAAACATCATCAAAAATGGTCAAATCTGTATTTTTTAGCCAGACCGGGTAGGCGAAAAATATCAGATTTCTGACAAAAACTAAAAAACACTCAATTACCCTTCAGAATGATGTCAAACAATGTCCTGGTAGTTTCTAGACATGAATGGACTAAGTTGGAGAGAGAATTGAAGAAAAAATTCAACATCT
This sequence comes from Actinernus sp. WN-2022, assembly GCA_030867875.1. Taxonomy (NCBI): domain Eukaryota; kingdom Metazoa; phylum Cnidaria; class Anthozoa; order Actiniaria; family Actinernidae; genus Actinernus; species Actinernus sp. WN-2022. The sequence goes on from JAOWCC010001368.1 coordinate 37,863,851, forward strand.
TCAAAAATGGTAAAATCTAGATTGTTTTGGCCAGACCGGGTAGGCGAAAAATATCAGATTTCTGACAAAAATAAAAAAAACACTCAATATGCTTCAAAATGATCTCAAACAATCTCCTGGTAGCTTCTGAACATCAATGGATTAAGTTGGAGAATGAATTGAAGAAAAAGTAAACATCATCAAAAATGGTCAAATCTGTATTTTTTAGCCAGACCGGGTAGGCGAAAAATATCAGATTTCTGACAAAAACCGGACCAGCCAGACCGGGTAGCCAGACCGGGTAGGCGAAAAATATCAGATTTCTGACAAAAACTAAAAAACACTCAATTACCCTTCAGAATGATGTCAAACAATGTCCTGGTAGTTTCTAGACATGAATGCACTAAGTTGGAGAGAGAATTGAAGAAAAAATTCAACATCTTCAAAAATGGTCAAATCTAGATTGTTTTGGCCAGACCGGGTAGGCGAAAAATATCAGATTTCTGACAAAAACTAAAAAACACTCAATTACGCTTCAGAATGATGTCAAACAATGTCCTGGTAGTTTCTAGACATGAATGGACTAAGTTGGAGAGAGAATTGAAGTAAAAATCAACATAATTCAAAAATGGTCAAATCTGTATTTTTTAGCGAGACCGGGTAGGCGAAAAATATCAGATTTCTGACAAAAATAAAAAAAACACTCAATATGCTTCAAAATGATCTCAAACAATCTCCTGGTAGCTTCTGAACATCAATGGATTAAGTTGGAGAATGAATTGAAGAAAAAGTAAACATCATCAAAAATGGTCAAATCTGGATTTTTGATTTCTGACAAAAATAGAAAAACCACTCAATATGCTTCAAAATGATCTCAAACAATCTCCTGGTAGCTTCTGAACATCAATGGATTAAGTTGGAGAATGAATTGAAGAAAAAGTAAACATCATCAAAAATGGTCAAATCTGTATTTTTTAGCCAGACCGGGTAGGCGAAAAATATCAGATTTCTGACAAAAACTAAAAAACACTCAATTACCCTTCAGAATGATGTCAAACAATGTCCTGGTAGTTTCTAGACATGAATGCACTAAGTTGGAGAGAGAATTGAAGAAAAAATTCAACATCTTCAAAAATGGTAAAATCTAGATTGTTTTGGCCAGACCGGGTAGGCGAAAAATATCAGATTTCTGACAAAAACTAAAAAACACTCAATTACGCTTCAGAATGATGTCAAACAATGTCCTGGTAGTTTCTAGACATGAATGGACTAAGTTGGAGAGAGAATTGAAGTAAAAATCAACATAATTCAAAAATGGTCAAATCTGTATTTTTTAGCCAGACCGGGTAGGCGAAAAATATCAGATTTCTGACAAAAATAAAAAAAACACTCAATATGCTTCAAAATGATCTCAAACAATCTCCTGGTAGCTTCTGAACATCAATGGATTAAGTTGGAGAATGAATTGAAGAAAAAGTAAACATCATCAAAAATGGTCAAATCTGTATTTTTTAGCCAGACCGGGTAGGCGAAAAATATCAGATTTCTGACAAAAACTAAAAAACACTCAATTACCCTTCAGAATGATGTCAAACAATGTCCTGGTAGTTTCTAGACATGAATGCACTAAGTTGGAGAGAGAATTGAAGTAAAAATCAACATAATTCAAAAATGGTCAAATCTGTATTTTTTAGCCAGACCGGGTAGGCGAAAAATATCAGATTTCTGACAAAAATAAAAAAAACACTCAATATGCTTCAAAATGATCTCAAACAATCTCCTGGTAGCTTCTGAACATCAATGGATTAAGTTGGAGAATGAATTGAAGAAAAAGTAAACATCATCAAAAATGGTCAAATCTGGATTTTTGATTTCTGACAAAAATAGAAAAACCACTCAATATGCTTCAAAATGATCTCAAACAATCTCCTGGTAGCTTCTGAACATCAATGGATTAAGTTGGAGAAAGGATTGAACAAAAAATCAACATCTTCAAAAAATGGTCAAATCTGTATTTTTTAGCCAGACCGGGTAGGCGAAAAATATCAGATTTCTGACAAAAACTAAAAAACACTCAATTACCCTTCAGAATGATGTCAAACAATGTCCTGGTAGTTTCTAGACATGAATGGACTAAGTTGGAGAGAGAATTGAAGAAAAAATTCAACATCTTCAAAAATGGTAAAATCTAGATTGTTTTGGCCAGACCGGGTAGGCGAAAAATATCAGATTTCTGACAAAAACTAAAAAACACTCAATTACGCTTCAGAATGATCTCAAACAATCTCCTGGTAGCTTCTGAACATCAATGGATTAAGTTGGAGAAAGGATTGAACAAAAAATCAACATCTTCAAAAAATGGTCAAATCTGTATTTTTTAGCCAGACCGGGTAGGCGAAAAATATCAGATTTCTGACAAAAATAAAAAAAACACTCAATATGCTTCAAAATGATCTCAAACAATCTCCTGGTAGCTTCTGAACATCAATGGATTAAGTTGGAGAATGAATTGAAGAAAAAGTAAACATCATCAAAAATGGTCAAATCTGTATTTTTTAGCCAGACCGGGTAGGCGAAAAATATCAGATTTCTGACAAAAATAAAAAAAACACTCAATATGCTTCAAAATGATCTCATACAATCTCCTGGTAGCTTCTGAACATCAATGGATTAAATTGGAGAATGAATTGAAGAAAAAGTAAACATCATCAAAAATGGTCAAATCTGTATTTTTTAGCCAGACCGGGTAGGCGAAAAATATCAGATTTCTGACAAAAACTAAAAAACACTCAATTACCCTTCAGAATGATGTCAAACAATGTCCTGGTAGTTTCTAGACATGAATGGACTAAGTTGGAGAGAGAATTGAAGAAAAAATTCAACATCTTCAAAAATGGTAAAATCTAGATTGTTTTGGCCAGACCGGGTAGGCGAAAAATATCAGATTTCTGACAAAAATAAAAAAAACACTCAATATGCTTCAAAATGATCTCAAACAATCTCCTGGTAGCTTCTGAACATCAATGGATTAAGTTGGAGAATGAATTGAAGAAAAAGTAAACATCATCAAAAATGGTCAAATCTGTATTTTTTAGCCAGACCGGGTAGGCGAAAAATATCAGATTTCTGACAAAAACTAAAAAACACTCAATTACCCTTCAGAATGATGTCAAACAATGTCCTGGTAGTTTCTAGACATGAATGGACTAAGTTGGAGAGAGAATTGAAGAAAAAATTCAACATCTTCAAAAATGGTAAAATCTAGATTGTTTTGGCCAGACCGGGTAGGCGAAAAATATCAGATTTCTGACAAAAACTAAAAAACACTCAATTACGCTTCAGAATGATGTCAAACAATGTCCTGGTAGTTTCTAGACATGAATGGACTAAGTTGGAGAGAGAATTGAAGTAAAAATCAACATAATTCAAAAATGGTCAAATCTGTATTTTTTAGCCAGACCGGGTAGGCGAAAAATATCAGATTTCTGACAAAAACTAAAAAAAACACTCAATATGCTTCAAAATGATCTCAAACAATCTCCTGGTAGCTTCTGAACATCAATGGATTAAGTTGGAGAAAGGATTGAACAAAAAATCAACATCTTCAAAAAATGGTCAAATCTGTATTTTTTAGCCAGACCGGGTAGGCGAAAAATATCAGATTTCTGACAAAAACTAAAAAACACTCAATTACCCTTCAGAATGATGTCAAACAATGTCCTGGTAGTTTCTAGACATGAATGGACTAAGTTGGAGAGAGAATTGAAGAAAAAATTCAACATCTTCAAAAATGGTAAAATCTAGATTGTTTTGGCCAGACCGGGTAGGCGAAAAATATCAGATTTCTGACAAAAACTAAAAAACACTCAATTACGCTTCAGAATGATGTCAAACAATGTCCTGGTAGTTTCTAGACATGAATGGACTAAGTTGGAGAGAGAATTGAAGTAAAAATCAACATAATTCAAAAATGGTCAAATCTGTATTTTTTAGCCAGACCGGGTAGGCGAAAAATATCAGATTTCTGACAAAAACTAAAAAAAACACTCAATATGCTTCAAAATGATCTCAAACAATCTCCTGGTAGCTTCTGAACATCAATGGATTAAGTTGGAGAAAGGATTGAACAAAAAATCAACATCTTCAAAAAATGGTCAAATCTGTATTTTTTAGCCAGACCGGGTAGGCGAAAAATATCAGATTTCTGACAAAAACTAAAAAACACTCAATTACCCTTCAGAATGATGTCAAACAATGTCCTGGTAGTTTCTAGACATGAATGGACTAAGTTGGAGAGAGAATTGAAGAAAAAATTCAACATCTTCAAAAATGGTAAAATCTAGATTGTTTTGGCCAGACCGGGTAGGCGAAAAATATCAGATTTCTGACAAAAACTAAAAAACACTCAATTACGCTTCAGAATGATGTCAAACAATGTCCTGGTAGTTTCTAGACATGAATGGACTAAGTTGGAGAGAGAATTGAAGTAAAAATCAACATAATTCAAAAATGGTCAAATCTGTATTTTTTAGCCAGACCGGGTAGGCGAAAAATATCAGATTTCTGACAAAAACTAAAAAAAACACTCAATATGCTTCAAAATGATCTCAAACAATCTCCTGGTAGCTTCTGAACATCAATGGATTAAGTTGGAGAAAGGATTGAAGAAAAAGTAAACATCATCAAAAATGGTCAAATCTGTATTTTTTAGCCAGACCGGGTAGGCGAAAAATATCAGATTTCTGACAAAAATAAAAAAAACACTCAATATGCTTCAAAATGATCTCATACAATCTCCTGGTAGCTTCTGAACATCAATGGATTAAATTGGAGAATGAATTGAAGAAAAAGTAAACATCATCAAAAATGGTCAAATCTGTATTTTTTAGCCAGACCGGGTAGGCGAAAAATATCAGATTTCTGACAAAAACTAAAAAACACTCAATTACCCTTCAGAATGATGTCAAACAATGTCCTGGTAGTTTCTAGACATGAATGGACTAAGTTGGAGAGAGAATTGAAGAAAAAATTCAACATCTTCAAAAATGGTAAAATCTAGATTGTTTTGGCCAGACCGGGTAGGCGAAAAATATCAGATTTCTGACAAAAATAAAAAAAACACTCAATATGCTTCAAAATGATCTCAAACAATCTCCTGGTAGCTTCTGAACATCAATGGATTAAGTTGGAGAATGAATTGAAGAAAAAGTAAACATCATCAAAAATGGTCAAATCTGTATTTTTTAGCCAGACCGGGTAGGCGAAAAATATCAGATTTCTGACAAAAACTAAAAAACACTCAATTACCCTTCAGAATGATGTCAAACAATGTCCTGGTAGTTTCTAGACATGAATGGACTAAGTTGGAGAGAGAATTGAAGAAAAAATTCAACATCTTCAAAAATGGTAAAATCTAGATTGTTTTGGCCAGACCGGGTAGGCGAAAAATATCAGATTTCTGACAAAAACTAAAAAACACTCAATTACGCTTCAGAATGATGTCAAACAATGTCCTGGTAGTTTCTAGACATGAATGGACTAAGTTGGAGAGAGAATTGAAGTAAAAATCAACATAATTCAAAAATGGTCAAATCTGTATTTTTTAGCCAGACCGGGTAGGCGAAAAATATCAGATTTCTGACAAAAACTAAAAAAAACACTCAATATGCTTCAAAATGATCTCAAACAATCTCCTGGTAGCTTCTGAACATCAATGGATTAAGTTGGAGAAAGGATTGAACAAAAAATCAACATCTTCAAAAAATGGTCAAATCTGTATTTTTTAGCCAGACCGGGTAGGCGAAAAATATCAGATTTCTGACAAAAACTAAAAAACACTCAATTACCCTTCAGAATGATGTCAAACAATGTCCTGGTAGTTTCTAGACATGAATGGACTAAGTTGGAGAGAGAATTGAAGAAAAAATTCAACATCTTCAAAAATGGTAAAATCTAGATTGTTTTGGCCAGACCGGGTAGGCGAAAAATATCAGATTTCTGACAAAAACTAAAAAACACTCAATTACGCTTCAGAATGATGTCAAACAATGTCCTGGTAGTTTCTAGACATGAATGGACTAAGTTGGAGAGAGAATTGAAGTAAAAATCAACATAATTCAAAAATGGTCAAATCTGTATTTTTTAGCCAGACCGGGTAGGCGAAAAATATCAGATTTCTGACAAAAACTAAAAAAAACACTCAATATGCTTCAAAATGATCTCAAACAATCTCCTGGTAGCTTCTGAACATCAATGGATTAAGTTGGAGAAAGGATTGAACAAAAAATCAACATCTTCAAAAAATGGTCAAATCTGTATTTTTTAGCCAGACCGGGTAGGCGAAAAATATCAGATTTCTGACAAAAACTAAAAAACACTCAATTACCCTTCAGAATGATGTCAAACAATGTCCTGGTAGTTTCTAGACATGAATGGACTAAGTTGGAGAGAGAATTGAAGAAAAAATTCAACATCTTCAAAAATGGTAAAATCTAGATTGTTTTGGCCAGACCGGGTAGGCGAAAAATATCAGATTTCTGACAAAAACTAAAAAACACTCAATTACGCTTCAGAATGATGTCAAACAATGTCCTGGTAGTTTCTAGACATGAATGGACTAAGTTGGAGAGAGAATTGAAGTAAAAATCAACATAATTCAAAAATGGTCAAATCTGTATTTTTTAGCCAGACCGGGTAGGCGAAAAATATCAGATTTCTGACAAAAACTAAAAAAAACACTCAATATGCTTCAAAATGATCTCAAACAATCTCCTGGTAGCTTCTGAACATCAATGGATTAAGTTGGAGAAAGGATTGAACAAAAAATCAACATCTTCAAAAAATGGTCAAATCTGTATTTTTTAGCCAGACCGGGTAGGCGAAAAATATCAGATTTCTGACAAAAACTAAAAAACACTCAATTACCCTTCAGAATGATGTCAAACAATGTCCTGGTAGTTTCTAGACATGAATGGACTAAGTTGGAGAGAGAATTGAAGAAAAAATTCAACATCTTCAAAAATGGTAAAATCTAGATTGTTTTGGCCAGACCGGGTAGGCGAAAAATATCAGATTTCTGACAAAAACTAAAAAACACTCAATTACGCTTCAGAATGATGTCAAACAATGTCCTGGTAGTTTCTAGACATGAATGGACTAAGTTGGAGAGAGAATTGAAGTAAAAATCAACATAATTCAAAAATGGTCAAATCTGTATTTTTTAGCCAGACCGGGTAGGCGAAAAATATCAGATTTCTGACAAAAACTAAAAAAAACACTCAATATGCTTCAAAATGATCTCAAACAATCTCCTGGTAGCTTCTGAACATCAATGGATTAAGTTGGAGAATGAATTGAAGAAAAAGTAAACATCATCAAAAATGGTCAAATCTGTATTTTTTAGCCAGACCGGGTAGGCGAAAAATATCAGATTTCTGACAAAAACTAAAAAACACTCAATTACCCTTCAGAATGATGTCAAACAATGTCCTGGTAGTTTCTAGACATGAATGCACTAAGTTGGAGAGAGAATTGAAGAAAAAATTCAACATCTTCAAAAATGGTAAAATCTAGATTGTTTTGGCCAGACCGGGTAGGCGAAAAATATCAGATTTCTGACAAAAACTAAAAAACACTCAATTACGCTTCAGAATGATGTCAAACAATGTCCTGGTAGTTTCTAGACATGAATGGACTAAGTTGGAGAGAGAATTGAAGTAAAAATCAACATAATTCAAAAATGGTCAAATCTGTATTTTTTAGCCAGACCGGGTAGGCGAAAAATATCAGATTTCTGACAAAAATAAAAAAAACACTCAATATGCTTCAAAATGATCTCAAACAATCTCCTGGTAGCTTCTGAACATCAATGGATTAAGTTGGAGAATGAATTGAAGAAAAAGTAAACATCATCAAAAATGGTCAAATCTGGATTTTTGATTTCTGACAAAAATAGAAAAACCACTCAATATGCTTCAAAATGATCTCAAACAATCTCCTGGTAGCTTCTGAACATCAATGGATTAAGTTGGAGAAAGGATTGAACAAAAAATCAACATCTTCAAAAAATGGTCAAATCTGTATTTTTTAGCCAGACCGGGTAGGCGAAAAATATCAGATTTCTGACAAAAACTAAAAAACACTCAATTACCCTTCAGAATGATGTCAAACAATGTCCTGGTAGTTTCTAGACATGAATGGACTAAGTTGGAGAGAGAATTGAAGAAAAAATTCAACATCTTCAAAAATGGTAAAATCTAGATTGTTTTGGCCAGACCGGGTAGGCGAAAAATCTCAGATTTCTGACAAAAACTAAAAAATACTCAATTACGCTTCAGAATGATGTCAAACAATCTCCTGGTAGTTTCTAGACATGAATGGATTAAGTTGGAGGAAGAATTGAAGAAAAAAATCAACATCTTCAAAAATGGCCAAATCTGTATTTTTTTTGGCCAGACCGGGTAGGCGAAAAATCTCAGATTTCTGACAAAAATAAAAAAAACACTCAATATGCTTCAAAATGATCTCAAACAATCTCCTGGTAGCTTCTGAACATCAATGGATTAAGTTGGAGAATGAATTGAAGAAAAAGTAAACATCATCAAAAATGGTCAAATCTGTATTTTTTAGCCAGACCGGGTAGGCGAAAAATATCAGATTTCTGACAAAAATAAAAAAAACACTCAATATGCTTCAAAATGATCTCATACAATCTCCTGGTAGCTTCTGAACATCAATGGATTAAATTGGAGAATGAATTGAAGAAAAAGTAAACATCATCAAAAATGGTCAAATCTGTATTTTTTAGCCAGACCGGGTAGGCGAAAAATATCAGATTTCTGACAAAAACTAAAAAACACTCAATTACCCTTCAGAATGATGTCAAACAATGTCCTGGTAGTTTCTAGACATGAATGGACTAAGTTGGAGAGAGAATTGAAGAAAAAATTCAACATCTTCAAAAATGGTAAAATCTAGATTGTTTTGGCCAGACCGGGTAGGCGAAAAATATCAGATTTCTGACAAAAATAAAAAAAACACTCAATATGCTTCAAAATGATCTCAAACAATCTCCTGGTAGCTTCTGAACATCAATGGATTAAGTTGGAGAATGAATTGAAGAAAAAGTAAACATCATCAAAAATGGTCAAATCTGTATTTTTTAGCCAGACCGGGTAGGCGAAAAATATCAGATTTCTGACAAAAACTAAAAAACACTCAATTACCCTTCAGAATGATGTCAAACAATGTCCTGGTAGTTTCTAGACATGAATGGACTAAGTTGGAGAGAGAATTGAAGAAAAAATTCAACATCTTCAAAAATGGTAAAATCTAGATTGTTTTGGCCAGACCGGGTAGGCGAAAAATATCAGATTTCTGACAAAAACTAAAAAACACTCAATTACGCTTCAGAATGATGTCAAACAATGTCCTGGTAGTTTCTAGACATGAATGGACTAAGTTGGAGAGAGAATTGAAGTAAAAATCAACATAATTCAAAAATGGTCAAATCTGTATTTTTTAGCCAGACCGGGTAGGCGAAAAATATCAGATTTCTGACAAAAACTAAAAAAAACACTCAATATGCTTCAAAATGATCTCAAACAATCTCCTGGTAGCTTCTGAACATCAATGGATTAAGTTGGAGAAAGGATTGAACAAAAAATCAACATCTTCAAAAAATGGTCAAATCTGTATTTTTTAGCCAGACCGGGTAGGCGAAAAATATCAGATTTCTGACAAAAACTAAAAAACACTCAATTACCCTTCAGAATGATGTCAAACAATGTCCTGGTAGTTTCTAGACATGAATGGACTAAGTTGGAGAGAGAATTGAAGAAAAAATTCAACATCTTCAAAAATGGTAAAATCTAGATTGTTTTGGCCAGACCGGGTAGGCGAAAAATATCAGATTTCTGACAAAAACTAAAAAACACTCAATTACGCTTCAGAATGATGTCAAACAATGTCCTGGTAGTTTCTAGACATGAATGGACTAAGTTGGAGAGAGAATTGAAGTAAAAATCAACATAATTCAAAAATGGTCAAATCTGTATTTTTTAGCCAGACCGGGTAGGCGAAAAATATCAGATTTCTGACAAAAACTAAAAAAAACACTCAATATGCTTCAAAATGATCTCAAACAATCTCCTGGTAGCTTCTGAACATCAATGGATTAAGTTGGAGAAAGGATTGAACAAAAAATCAACATCTTCAAAAAATGGTCAAATCTGTATTTTTTAGCCAGACCGGGTAGGCGAAAAATATCAGATTTCTGACAAAAACTAAAAAACACTCAATTACCCTTCAGAATGATGTCAAACAATGTCCTGGTAGTTTCTAGACATGAATGGACTAAGTTGGAGAGAGAATTGAAGAAAAAATTCAACATCTTCAAAAATGGTAAAATCTAGATTGTTTTGGCCAGACCGGGTAGGCGAAAAATATCAGATTTCTGACAAAAACTAAAAAACACTCAATTACGCTTCAGAATGATGTCAAACAATGTCCTGGTAGTTTCTAGACATGAATGGACTAAGTTGGAGAGAGAATTGAAGTAAAAATCAACATAATTCAAAAATGGTCAAATCTGTATTTTTTAGCCAGACCGGGTAGGCGAAAAATATCAGATTTCTGACAAAAACTAAAAAAAACACTCAATATGCTTCAAAATGATCTCAAACAATCTCCTGGTAGCTTCTGAACATCAATGGATTAAGTTGGAGAAAGGATTGAAGAAAAAGTAAACATCATCAAAAATGGTCAAATCTGTATTTTTTAGCCAGACCGGGTAGGCGAAAAATATCAGATTTCTGACAAAAATAAAAAAAACACTCAATATGCTTCAAAATGATCTCATACAATCTCCTGGTAGCTTCTGAACATCAATGGATTAAATTGGAGAATGAATTGAAGAAAAAGTAAACATCATCAAAAATGGTCAAATCTGTATTTTTTAGCCAGACCGGGTAGGCGAAAAATATCAGATTTCTGACAAAAACTAAAAAACACTCAATTACCCTTCAGAATGATGTCAAACAATGTCCTGGTAGTTTCTAGACATGAATGGACTAAGTTGGAGAGAGAATTGAAGAAAAAATTCAACATCTTCAAAAATGGTAAAATCTAGATTGTTTTGGCCAGACCGGGTAGGCGAAAAATATCAGATTTCTGACAAAAATAAAAAAAACACTCAATATGCTTCAAAATGATCTCAAACAATCTCCTGGTAGCTTCTGAACATCAATGGATTAAGTTGGAGAATGAATTGAAGAAAAAGTAAACATCATCAAAAATGGTCAAATCTGTATTTTTTAGCCAGACCGGGTAGGCGAAAAATATCAGATTTCTGACAAAAACTAAAAAACACTCAATTACCCTTCAGAATGATGTCAAACAATGTCCTGGTAGTTTCTAGACATGAATGGACTAAGTTGGAGAGAGAATTGAAGAAAAAATTCAACATCTTCAAAAATGGTAAAATCTAGATTGTTTTGGCCAGACCGGGTAGGCGAAAAATATCAGATTTCTGACAAAAACTAAAAAACACTCAATTACGCTTCAGAATGATGTCAAACAATCTCCTGGTAGCTTCTGAACATCAATGGATTAAGTTGGAGAATGAATTGAAGAAAAAGTAAACATCATCAAAAATGGTCAAATCTGGATTTTTGATTTCTGACAAAAATAGAAAAACCACTCAATATGCTTCAAAATGATCTCAAACAATCTCCTGGTAGCTTCTGAACATCAATGGATTAAGTTGGAGAAAGGATTGAACAAAAAATCAACATCTTCAAAAAATGGTCAAATCTGTATTTTTTAGCCAGACCGGGTAGGCGAAAAATATCAGATTTCTGACAAAAACTAAAAAACACTCAATTACCCTTCAGAATGATGTCAAACAATGTCCTGGTAGTTTCTAGACATGAATGGACTAAGTTGGAGAGAGAATTGAAGAAAAAATTCAACATCTTCAAAAATGGTAAAATCTAGATTGTTTTGGCCAGACCGGGTAGGCGAAAAATATCAGATTTCTGACAAAAACTAAAAAACACTCAATTACGCTTCAGAATGATGTCAAACAATGTCCTGGTAGTTTCTAGACATGAATGGACTAAGTTGGAGAGAGAATTGAAGTAAAAATCAACATAATTCAAAAATGGTCAAATCTGTATTTTTTAGCCAGACCGGGTAGGCGAAAAATATCAGATTTCTGACAAAAACTAAAAAAAACACTCAATATGCTTCAAAATGATCTCAAACAATCTCCTGGTAGCTTCTGAACATCAATGGATTAAGTTGGAGAATGAATTGAAGAAAAAGTAAACATCATCAAAAATGGTCAAATCTGTATTTTTTAGCCAGACCGGGTAGGCGAAAAATATCAGATTTCTGACAAAAACTAAAAAACACTCAATTACCCTTCAGAATGATGTCAAACAATGTCCTGGTAGTTTCTAGACATGAATGCACTAAGTTGGAGAGAGAATTGAAGAAAAAATTCAACATCTTCAAAAATGGTAAAATCTAGATTGTTTTGGCCAGACCGGGTAGGCGAAAAATATCAGATTTCTGACAAAAACTAAAAACACTCAATTACGCTTCAGAATGATGTCAAACAATGTCCTGGTAGTTTCTAGACATGAATGGACTAAGTTGGAGAGAGAATTGAAGTAAAAATCAACATAATTCAAAAATGGTCAAATCTGTATTTTTTAGCCAGACCGGGTAGGCGAAAAATATCAGATTTCTGACAAAAATAAAAAAAACACTCAATATGCTTCAAAATGATCTCAAACAATCTCCTGGTAGCTTCTGAACATCAATGGATTAAGTTGGAGAATGAATTGAAGAAAAAGTAAACATCATCAAAAATGGTCAAATCTGGATTTTTGATTTCTGACAAAAATAGAAAAACCACTCAATATGCTTCAAAATGATCTCAAACAATCTCCTGGTAGCTTCTGAACATCAATGGATTAAGTTGGAGAAAGGATTGAACAAAAAATCAACATCTTCAAAAAATGGTCAAATCTGTATTTTTTAGCCAGACCGGGTAGGCGAAAAATATCAGATTTCTGACAAAAACTAAAAAACACTCAATTACCGTTCAGAATGATGTCAAACAATGTCCTGGTAGTTTCTAGACATGAATGGACTAAGTTGGAGAGAGAATTGAAGAAAAAATTCAACATCTTCAAAAATGGTAAAATCTAGATTGTTTTGGCCAGACCGGGTAGGCGAAAAATATCAGATTTCTGACAAAAACTAAAAACACTCAATTACGCTTCAGAATGATGTCAAACAATGTCCTGGTAGTTTCTAGACATGAATGGACTAAGTTGGAGAAAGGATTGAACAAAAAATCAACATAATTCAAAAATGGTCAAATCTGTATTTTTTAGCCAGACCGGGTAGGCAAAAAATATCAGATTTCTGACAAAAACTAAAAAAACACTCAATTACCCTTCAGAATGATCTCAAACAATGTCCTGGTAGTTTCTAGACATGAATGGACTAAGTTGGAGAGAGAATTGAAGAAAAAATTCAACATCTTCAAAAATGGTAAAATCTAGATTGTTTTGGCCAGACCGGGTAGGCGAAAAATATCAGATTTCTGACAAAAATAAAAAAAACACTCAATATGCTTCAAAATGATCTCATACAATCTCCTGGTAGCTTCTGAACATCAATGGATTAAGTTGGAGAATGAATTGAAGAAAAAATTCAACATCTTCAAAAATGGTAAAATCTAGATTGTTTTGGCCAGACCGGGTAGGCGAAAAATATCAGATTTCTGACAAAAATAAAAAAAACACTCAATATGCTTCAAAATGATCTCAAACAATCTCCTGGTAGCTTCTGAACATCAATGGATTAAGTTGGAGAATGAATTGAAGAAAAAGTAAACATCATCAAAAATGGTCAAATCTGGATTTTTGATTTCTGACAAAAATAGAAAAACCACTCAATATGCTTCAAAATGATCTCAAACAATCTCCTGGTAGCTTCTGAACATCAATGGATTAAGTTGGAGAATGAATTGAAGAAAAAATAAACATCATCAAAAATGGTCAAATCTGGATTTTTGATTTCTGACAAAAATAGAAAAACCACTCAATATGCTTCAGAATGATGTCAAACAATCTCCTGGTAGTTTCTAGACATGAATGGATAAAGTTGGATAAAGTTGGAGGAAGAATTGATAAAAAAAATCAACATTTTCAAAAATGGCCAAATCTGGATTTTTTTTTGGCCAGACCGCGTAGGCGAAACATATCAGATTTCTGACAAAAACTAAAAAACACTCAATTATGCTTCAGAATGATGTCAAACAATTTCCTGGTAGTTTCTGAACATCAATGGACTAAGTTGGAGAAAGGATTGAACAAAAAATCAACATAATTCAAAAATGGTCAAATCTGTATTTTTTAGCCAGACCGGGTAGGCGAAAAATATCAGATTTCTGACAAAAACTAAAAAACACTCAATTACGCTTCAGAATGATGTCAAACAATGTCCTGGTAGTTTCTAGACATGAATGGACTAAGTTGGAGAGAGAATTGAAGAAACAAATCAACATCTTCAAAAATGGTCAAATCTGTATTTTTTAGCCAGACCGGGTAGGCGAAAAATATCAGATTTCTGACAAAAAAAAAAAAAAAACTCAATATGCTTCAAAATGATCTCAAACAATCTCCTGGTAGCTTCTGAACATCAATGGATTAAGTTGGAGAATGAATTGAACAAAAAATCAACATCATCAAAAATGGTCAAATCTGGATTTTTGATTTCTGACAAAAATAAAAAAACCACTCAATATGCTTCAAAATGATCTCAAACAATCTCCTGGTAGCTTCAGAACATCAATGGATTAAGTTGGAGAAAGGATTGAAGTAAAAATCAACATAATTGAAAAATGGTCAAATCTGGATTTTTTAGCCAGTGTCTATCCTTCATAACACACACCTGAATATCTGCTTCCTTTCTCAACACCTTCATAACACGTACCTCAATATCTTCCTGTCTCCACACATCAGAAGCAGTGTCTATCTTGTTTACATGAGTTACGTTGTCAGGTCCCAGGAACTGCATGGCCAGTAGGTACATATCCTGTCAAGATATCGATATCGTTTAGAAGTTTATTCTGCATTTAAGGTACCGACCATTATGATAATTAGTAGAGACCGGGTAGCCAAAAAATCTTGGATTTCTGACAAAAGCAAAAAACCACTCAATATGCTTCAAAATGATCTCAAACAATCTACTGGAAGCTTCAGAACATCAATGGATTAAGTTGGAGGAAGAATTGAACAAAAAATTCAACATCTTCAAAAATGGTAAAATCTAGATTGTTTTGGCCAGACCGGGTAGGCGAAAAATATCAGATTTCTGACAAAAACTAAAAAACACTCAATTACGCTTCAGAATGATGTCAAACAATGTCCTGGTAGTTTCTAGACATGAATGGACTAAGTTGGAGAGAGAATTGAAGTAAAAATCAACATAATTCAAAAATGGTCAAATCTGTATTTTTTAGCCAGAGCGGGTAGGCGAAAAATATCAGATTTCTGACAAAAACTAAAAAACACTCAATTACCCTTCAGAATGATGTCAAACAATGTCCTGGTAGTTTCTAGACATGAATGGACTAAGTTGGAGAGAGAATTGAAGAAAAAATTCAACATCTTCAAAAATGGTAAAATCTAGATTGTTTTGGCCAGACCGGGTAGGCGAAAAATATCAGATTTCTGACAAAAACTAAAAAACACTCAATTACGCTTCAGAATGATGTCAAACAATGTCCTGGTAGTTTCTAGACATGAATGGACTAAGTTGGAGAGAGAATTGAAGAAACAAATCAACATCTTCAAAAATGGTAAAATCTAGATTTTTTTAGCCAGACCGGGTAGGCGAAAAATATCAGATTTCTGACAAAAAAAAAAAAAAATCAATATGCTTCAAAATGATCTCAAACAATCTCCTGGTAGCTTCTGAACATCAATGGATTAAGTTGGAGAAAGGATTGAAGAAAAAGTAAACATCATCAAAAATGGTCAAATCTGGATTTTTGATTTCTGACAAAAATAGAAAAACCACTCAATATGCTTCAAAATGATCTCAAACAATCTCCTGGTAGCTTCTGAACATCAATGGATTAAGTTGGAGAAAGGATTGAACAAAAAATCAACATCTTCAAAAAAGGGCCAAATCTGGATTTTTTTGACCAGACCGGGTAGGCGAAAAATATCAGATTTCTGACAAAAACTAAAAAACACTCAATTACGCTTCAGAATGATGTCAAACAATGTCCTGGTAGTTTCTAGACATGAATGGACTAAGTTGGAGAGAGAATTGAAGTAAAAATCAACATAATTCAAAAATGGTCAAATCTGTATTTTTTAGCCAGACCGGGTAGGCGAAAAATATCAGATTTCTGACAAAAATAAAAAAAACACTCAATATGCTTCAAAATGATCTCAAACAATCTCCTGGTAGCTTCTGATTACATCAATGGATTAAGTTGGAGAATGAATTGAAGAAAAAGTAAACATCATCAAAAATGGTCAAATCTGGATTTTTGATTTCTGACAAAAATAAAAAAACCACTCAATATGCTTCAAAATGATCTCAAACAATCTCCTGGTAGCTTCTGAACATCAATGGATTAAGTTGGAGAAAGGATTGAACAAAAAATCAACATCTTCAAAAAAGGGCCAAATCTGGATTTTTTTGACCAGACCGGGTAGGCGAAAAATATCAGATTTCTGACAAAAACTAAAAAACACTCAATTACCCTTCAGAATGATGTCAAACAATGTCCTGGTAGTTTCTAGACATGAATGGACTAAGTTGGAGAGAGAATTGAAGAAAAAATTCAACATCTTCAAAAATGGTAAAATCTAGATTGTTTTGGCCAGACCGGGTAGGCGAAAAATATCAGATTTCTGACAAAACTAAAAAACACTCAATTACGCTTCAGAATGATGTCAAACAATGTCCTGGTAGTTTCTAGACATGAATGGACTAAGTTGGAGAGAGAATTGAAGAAACAAATCAACATCTTCAAAAATGGTAAAATCTAGATTTTTTTAGCCAGACCGGGTAGGCGAAAAATATCAGATTTCTGACAAAAATAAAAAAAAAACTCAATATGCTTCAAAATGATCTCAAACAATCTCCTGGTAGCTTCTGAACATCAATGGATTAAGTTGGAGAAAGGATTGAAGAAAAAGTAAACATCATCAAAAATGGTCAAATCTGGATTTTTGATTTCTGACAAAAATAGAAAAACCACTCAATATGCTTCAAAATGATCTCAAACAATCTCCTGGTAGCTTCTGAACATCAATGGATTAAGTTGGAGAAAGGATTGAACAAAAAATCAACATCTTCAAAAAAGGGCCAAATCTGGATTTTTTTGACCAGACCGGGTAGGCGAAAAATATCAGATTTCTGACAAAAACTAAAAAACACTCAATTACGCTTCAGAATGATGTCAAACAATGTCCTGGTAGTTTCTAGACATGAATGGACTAAGTTGGAGAGAGAATTGAAGAAAAAAATCAACATCTTCAAAAATGGTAAAATCTAGATTGTTTTGGCCAGACCGGGTAGGCGAAAAATATCAGATTTCTGACAAAAACTGAAAAAAACTCAATTACGCTTCAGAATGATGTCAAACAATGTCCTGGTAGTTTCTAGACATGAATGGGACTAAGTTGGAGAGAGAATTGAAGTAAAAATCAACATAATTCAAAAATGGTCAAATCTGTATTTTTTAGCCAGACCGGGTAGGCGAAAAATATCAGATTTCTGACAAAAACTGAAAAAAACTCAATTACGCTTCAAAATGATCTCAAACAATCTCCTGGTAGCTTCAGAACATCAATGGATTAAGTTGGAGAAAGGATTGAAGTAAAAATCAACATAATTCAAAAATGGTCAAATCTGGATATTTTTGGCCAGTGTCTATCCTTCATAACACACACCGAATATCTGCTTCCTTTCTCGACACCTTCATAACACGTACCTAAATATCTTCCTGTCTCCACACATCAGAAGCAGTGTCTATCTTGTTTACATGAGTTACGTTGTCAGGTCCCAGGAACTCCATGGCCAGTAGGTACATATCCTGTCGAGATATCGATATTGTTGAGAAGTTTATTCTGCATTTAAGGTACCGACCATTATGATAATTAGTAGAGCTGTATCACCCGGATATGTAATAATCAACAGGAAATGTAATACTAACCGGATATGTAATAAAAATCAACAGGATCTGTAATAACAACAGGATATGTAATAAAAATCAACAGGATTTGTAATAAAAAGTTAACAGGAAATGTAATACATTTTTAACCGGAAATGTAATAAAATAGTTAACAGGAAATGTAATAACAATCAACAGGAAATGTAATAACACTACTTGGTCGAGGTAGTGTTATCAATCACTCTAACAGTGAACAAACAAAACCTACCAATGAATGACATCATCAGTCATGTGACTCATTTAGTGCTCAACCTGCACGTGATCAGCGCTGCGAACGTCACGTGAGTAATTCCGTGAGCACAAATATCTGCCCTTGGAACAAAACAAGCAAATTGTATGACGTCATAGAACACACGTCACATAGGCTTATCCTTATAGCACATAACCGTTTTACCGTTTTTTTCTTCACGCAAAAAGACTCCTGGTTTCACCAAAATATTATGTAGGCCGACTTCAAACGTCCCTTGACGCTGTAGATCTTGTCATAAGTTTCGTCTTCCAGGGGGCAGATTAGTTTTTTCCCGCTGTCATGTACTGCCGCTATAATTAGCGTTAGGAGGAAGAGAAAAACCGAAATGAAGAGAGTCTTAGCCATAGTGGTACGACTGCAAAACTGGAGAGTTAAGACAGAGAATAACTCACGTGACGTTCGCAGTGCTGATCACGTGATCTGTGACGTTGTACAAATACAATACAATAACCTTTATTTTGCTTCGAATTTAAGATAGCAAATACATGCTAAGGTTGAAGTTATCCTAGTAGTCTCTTTAATTAAACAATCGAGGTCAAAGATGTCGCATAAGTCCAGTAGATCTTTACCATCCAATTTGAGGTCAGAATGTAGCAGATCACAGTTTAAGTCACCCAAAAATAGCATATCATGGCAGTGGGATGATACACACTCAAACAAATTATAAAGTTCCTGCTTCCAGACACACTTCTTGACACTGGGGGGTCTTATAAGCCAGCAACCAGAATCCAAGATTTGCCAGGCAGGTTGAGAAGCTTATAGTAATCACTGACTAAATTATTCACATGACTGATGATGTCATTCATTGGTAGGTGTTGTTTGTTCACTGCTAGAGTGATTGATAACACTACTTCGACCAAGTAGTGTTATTACATTTCCTGTTGATTGTTATTACATTTCCTGTTAACTATTTTATTACATTTCCGGTTAAAAATGTATTACATTTCCGGTTAACTTTTTATTACAAATCCTGTTGATTTTTATTACATATCCTGTTGTTATTACAGATCCTGTTGATTTTTATTACATATCCGGTTAGTATTACATTTCCTGTTGATTATTACATATCCGGGTGATACAAGTGCTAGTAAATGCCACAAATGGAAAGAGCAAGTGAAAATTAGTAACCAAAGTAAGTTTTAGGTTCATACACTATATCGTCTTTAAAGCTGAAGCATAAGACAATTGTTCTGAACACATTCTTGCTGGCTTTGAAAGATCATTGAAAACCCTTTGGAAACTGTGCAAAAATATCCATATAGCCAAAGGGTATTTAGACTTGTTCTATGAATGATTTGGGATTGGAATGGTTAGGATTTTTTTAAATTTTAGTGTTAAGTTTTTTGAAGGTTTGTATGAGAATTTGGGAAAATGCACGTTATTAATGAACCAAGTGGCAGGGTATTCAGCAGTTACTCCCAAACCCTTCTTGCATTTAATTATATTTGATTTAGCTAGCAATCACATAAGTTATGTATTTTTAAAGTTACCTTCTTTCTGCCTTTGGTCATCCTCTATCTTCTCCTTTTCGATGCCAAGGGACTAATTCCACTTGCTCTGGCCTCGGCCTTCTTCATCCTCAGCCTATACTTCTCACTGACACCATATTGTATCTATCCTGAACAGACTTTTAGTCATACAATCATTGAACAGCAGATATTTCAATCCACTTAGCTTCTCGGCAATGATCATGCAGCCATACTTGTGCCCTGGAATTTGTTTTTCTTTTGAAAGGATTTTCAACTATCATGTTCTTCATCAAGGCTTTGTCGTGTTTGTCTGTCCACTCCATGGGACCTCTATCATGTATAGAAAAGTACATTTGTTTAGAACTAGGTACATTTTTTTTTAAGTTTTCATAGCTCAACTTTCTGACAGCCTTGTTAAATCTCTGTCTTAATTCGCAATTCATTTGAGTATCCTTTCAGTTTAAGTTATATATATTGTAAACTGATTTAGTTTTTAAACCACAGGCTTGCAATCCTCAAAATTGGTGTTGAGCTTCCTGTGGCTACATCAGTTTTCCAATGTATTTTGCCTTTGTTTACCTCAAATTTGCAGGATGCAGGTAGCGTTAAACATTTCAACTATGCACCTATCAGTGGCCATACCCTAGGGAGGATCCCGGGCAGGAGAGGAGACTTTGTCAAAATCCTTTGCAAACATTGTGATTTATTCTCCCACCCTCTATATAGGGGAAGCTATTACCAGTAAAAGATTGGAATTCCCCTTCCCCCTGGGACACAAAATATTCAGGTTAATTTATAATTATTTTTTGATGAAGAGTCAAGAACACTGGCACAAAATGTTGCTTAATATATGGAAGACTAACGGTAAGCTATAATTATCTAAAGTGCCACGGAAGCATGAAATAAGATGCAAATGGGCCAAAGTCATTCCAACCTCCATGTTTATAATCACCTATCATGATCATGAGATAGCTTAGGCCTGACGTCACCTCTATTTCAGCTGCTCTGTAGACTGGAGATAGATTTGCATACCTTTGACATCTCTCCCCATGCCACAGGGACTTCTAACTTATGCACTTGTCAATATTTAGCCCCAGGGGAGGGGGGACAGGAATACCCAGGGGGATTTGATATTTCACCTTATTTTCATGTCAAATTCCCTGCCCAGGGGACAAGTGTTGGTGTCAAATGCCCTTCCTCCCAGGGAAAATATGCAGTGTTAACACTGTCAATATGAACTCAAGTCGTCAAATTGCCCCTCCCTTAAGATCCTAAATTATGTCAAATTCCCCACCCATGGAACAGGGGATGGAAGGAAATCCCTGGGTATGCCCCGTCCCCTCCCAGGGGGGGCTAAATATTGACAAGTGCATTAATACACCGTAATATTTTCTCATTTTATTTAACACAGACTCACAGAATCCCGATCTGCAGTCGATTTTCTTCCTTTTTAAATCCCGCACATGGTCTCGTCCCATGCGGAGACTAAGCCCAAGTACTGCATGTATTCTGTGAAAAAAGGGTCCCTTACGTAGCCCTGTGCATCTTCTCATGATCATGCTCCAGACTTCCTTAATCCTTCCGAAAACAATTATGGAACCCAATTATGAGCAAGGTTGCATAAAAACAACAGAGCTCAGAGTTCAGAGTTAACAGTTGCTCAGCTCAGATTGAAAGAAAACAAGGCAACTGTGAAAGAAGGTTACTTTGTGAGGTTTATACAAAGTCCCCTGTATTCTCCGTGAGGGGTTCCAGGAAAACCCGAATAGCGAATACTCAATAGCGCGAATAGTGCGAATAGTCGCGAATAGTTAATATAAGTTAAATATTAATACTTACAGAACATAAGTCCTTCGACGCGACGAGTACGAACCTGGACGGACCTGGACGGACCTGACGAGAGAATCACACCGTCAACAGTCGCCATTTAATTTCTCACCAAGGTATTAATAGTCATGCAGAGCTAGTAAAAAGCTGGTTGTTAAATAATGAAATAAACAGTAGAACAACGGTATAACGAACCCGGTTATAGCGAAGTTTCGGCTGTAATGAAAGCTATTTTTCATCCTAGTACTGAATAGACCATGTGCAAACACGGCGCGAAATTTAACAAATTGAAGTTTCTGTCTGTCCTAATATTGACAATGATTTTCGTCATAACATGGTCAAAATAGCTGTGGATCCACGAGGCGTCTTCGCCGACAACAACAAAACACTTTTAGCTTCAAATGAGTGTGTACAAACTGCCTTTCGAGCCCGGGCTTTCGAGTCGAAAAGTCCAAAACGTAAACACGTCTTTTTGCTTTCCCGAACTCTAGAAAAATACCTAAGCTACTCTAAACTGTTTGTTTCTACTTAAGAACGTTATGTAAATATCCTGAATAAGAGATTTTAATCACGAACTAGAAGATTATGTATTTAAGTCAAGACCATTTATCAGTTCTAGTTCTAAAAGATCGGTCGAACTTGTCACAAAGTCGATCACAAATTAGCCGAAAATGCTTTGTTCGACTCGAGAGAGAGCTCAAATTTTGACAAATGGCACCACACAAGGAAGTTGGACTCACCGATTAACTTTTCCCAGTGATGAAATGCTTTTAAAATCCTCATTTTCTTGATTTTTGGAACAGATGTACATATGTGTACAAAACCGAAATTCACAAATCTCTGCAAAGCCGGCCGCGCGTGTTAAAATATTGCATATGAAAATTAGCCAATCAGATTGCGAGAAAATTGGCGGTTGTTGTAAAAACAGTGTTTGTATGGGAATTGATGCGAGATAAACTAAGTCTCTAGTCAGGATCCGAGTCAGGATTTCGAGTCAGGATTATGAGTCAGGATTCGAGTCAGGATTCCGAGTCAGGATTTCGAGTCAGGAATTCCAAGAAATTTATAATTACCTCTAAATCGAGTGTGGACAACATGCGAGCCAGTGAGCCATGCGAGCCAACGATGCGAGCCATGCAAATAGAACATGCGAGCCATGAAAAAAAAACTCACATACAAAAAAATAAATAAAATACTCACATACAATTGCTGCGAATTCCAGTTATGAAATTATTCTTGAATTTTGCTTATCAAAGTTGATGAAGATCTGGTGGATTCCCAGTCTGGACACAAATAGCGACAGGTTTGAATTAACATATTGCCGCGCCGCTGTAGTGATGAAAGATGTTTGATTTATCTCATTTTAAATGAACACTGTTCACTTTTGAAAACTCTTTTTGCTTAGGCTTTCCTCTTGTTAGATACAACGATACTATCGATCGTTTTGAAAATCCCAAGCGTAGTTTCTTGTATTCAGTAAAAGTACTGGAGAAGCCATTTGAGTGTTACACGCGCGCTGTACATGTAGCAATGCAAATTTAAAACAAATTCCCTGCCTTTACCTTTTATTTTAGATTTCAAAATAGCCATATAATAAAACTCTTATTAACCGATATACCTTTGTTATGCTTGAAAAGATTTATTCAACTGTTGCAAAAAGCTTTGCTAGCGCTATTGATATTTATAGCTGTTGGCTGGTGGCTCGAGTTACCATGTGTTTTCAGGGCTAGGGTTTTGGTTGCAAATGAATGCGAGAAGGTAAGTATAAATTCAGCTTCCGCCAGTGGCTGAGGTCACACTGGGACGTTAACTATAGTAAACCAGCCAAACTATGGTTAAGAATTTTTTACTATAGTTAAAATAGTAACCTTGAGAAAACCAGACGCTTGTCAGACAGGCGTCTGATTTTCTTGGCTGAAATCAGTGAAATGACAAATGATGCATTCCAACGTGAGTGTTGACAGTTCAGAAACCACAAACTAGGATTTAATTACAACAAACATCAAAATAGATGACAAGCTGTCAACTAAGTCAATAAGTTTAGATTAACTTAGCGATAAACCCATCTTTTCAGGTCGGCTAACTATAGTTAACTTTTCTTTCTTCCTGCCGCCGTTGTCGGAGCAACTAACCACAGTTGAGTTTACTACGGTAAACCGTAAAATGCAGGTCACACTCAGGATTAGGCTTTAGCACATTCTGCCGGCAGAATTTCGAGCATAATAGGGCCTCAGGAGCAGAAAACGTAATTGGGGCATAATCCGGGCAGAATAGGCCATTTTGAATATTTTGGGGCCTGGGAACGAGGAAAAGTGGGGACGAGAGGGAGCTGGGTACGAGCAAAACAAAGATGGCGGCGGAACAAACAGAAATCATTGACCATGACGAAGAAGGACAAGAAAGACAGTTGGTTACCAATGCTTTAAGTAGTATAGCCGGAGTCAAAATGATACCCGTTTTTGGGAGACAATAAAGCTCTATCACAGTGTTCTATTTTTTCACCCATTTATCATTTATGACACCTCCTTAGAGCTTTTGCTCGCTATATTACCCCTTTTTAGCCCCAAAACAGCTATTTTACACCGAATTGTCTCACAAGGTATGTATTCACCCTCAGTTCCGATATGGGTGGCAGAGTTGTTGCTTTCGGGCGTTGTTTTATGATATTCGTTGCTGCAGAGTTCCTCCAAGCTATTAGGGCCTGGCAGATATATACGAATAGACAGTCTCACGGATAAAGCCACTCGTATCTGGTTGATGCTTGGGAAGGATTACGAGTGTAAAAGAAAGCGATATAATACAGAGTATTGTGCTCAACATAATTATCAGATAAGAGAGGGAAGTAGATCACCAATACCCTGTTCGAACTGTGGGATTGGATGTCGAGCATTTAGAGATAACCATCATATAAGTATTGACAGAGGAAATTGTTGGAAGATATATACGAATAGACATCCTCATGGATAAAGCCCCTTGTATCTGGTTGATGCTTGGGAAGGATTACGAGTGTAAAAGAAAGCGATATAATACAGAGTACTGTGCTCAACATAATTATCAGATAAGAGAGGGAAGTAGATCACCAATACCCTGTTCGAAATGTGGGCTTGGGTGTCGCACTAGTTATGGACTTTGCTCGAGGTGCGGCCAGAAAACGAGTCAATACCTCAAAGATAAAAAACGTTATACTAAGGTTCGCTTTGCAAAGGTGTTATTGGAATTGAAAAAGAACTACCTCCCAATCGATTAGAGCAGGATATTGACTGTCACACAACATTTAGAGACTACCACTCATATAAGTATTGACAGAGCAGGGATATGTAGGAGATATTGATTGTCACGAAGCATTTAGAGATAGCCATCATATAAGTATTGACAGAGGAAATTGTTGGAAGATATTGACTGTCACAAAGCATTTAGAGATAACCATCATATAAGTATTGACAGAGGAAATTGTTGGAAGATATTGATTGTCACGAAGCATTTAGAGATAACCATCATATAAGTATTGACAGAGGAAATTGTTGGAAGATATTGATTGTCACGAAGCATTTAGAGATAACCATCATATAAGTATTGACAGAGGAAATTGTTGGAAGATATTGATTGTCACGAAGCATTTAGAGATAACCATCATATAAGTATTGACAGAGGAAATTGTTGGAAGATATTGATTGTCACGAAGCATTTAGAGATAACCATCATATAAGTATTGACAGAGGAAATTGTTGGAAGATATTGATTGTCACGAAGCATTTAGAGATAACCATCATATAAGTATTGACAGAGGAAATTGTTGGAAGATATTGATTGTCACGAAGCATTTAGAGATAACCATCATATAAGTATTGCCAGAGCAGGGATATGTAGGAGATATTGACTTCCTCACAACATTTAGAGCTATCCATCATATAAGTATTGACAGAGCAGGGATATGTAGAAGATATCGACTGTCACACAACAATTAGAGACTACCACTCATATAAGTATTGACAACGGAAAATGGTTACCCTCCAAGAATTACGCAGGACAGCAAAGCAGTTTGGGCTTCGAGGGTTTTCTAAGCTCCACAAACGCGAACTCATTCATACAATAGCTTTAGCTTTATCTTATGAAAAAGGGAAGAGGTGGGGCAGACACAACAAAACAGGTAGATTTCCAGTCCTTCAAGGAGGGCTACCCGAGCCACATAAAGTCGCCCAATTTATGCGCGAAAGCAAACAACTTGATGAGGATGCAGCAGCAAGTCTACGTGCTAAAACTGTTGCAAGAAAAATGGAAACTAATCCCTTACTCCGTAGACCTCATATGCGGCGAATTAGTGATCGAATATTTAGTAAGCGATTTCACCAAAAACCTCGTAGCGAACCACTATCACGCAGGCTTGCTCGAGAAGCAACCACCATTCTCGATGAGAGAGATGGCACACTTGAGGGAGAAGAAAAAGGCAGACGTACGATTAGGTGGCGATTTTTCAAAGGTGTGGCAAGTGATTTGACACATAGCATCATGGAGAAATTGACTGCAAACGTCAAAACTAGTTTCTATCTACGCTATAGCTATGTCTATCGCATTCGCAACGTCAAGGACGGTCGTATAATGATATTTTCCAAGACAGGTTCAGGATCTCAATGGATAAATATTCTAGACGATGCTGCGGGATGGATAAACGACAAGGAGATTGCCAGATTGAATCCCGATAATATAGAGCGACCCGACACTCAGTGGGTATTTGTGCGTTGGATCTATGTGGATGTAAAAGTCGTAATCGATCGACAACCTTTACTGGGTACCGGCCCATTACCACAATGGCTTAGACAGAAAAAGGGGATGTTTTCCCTCGACAAATACGACGACAATCTATGCCTTTGGCGATGCCTTGCTATATACAAAGGATCTCGTGTAGATAAGTGCAATACCGCAGCTAGAAAATTAGCTCAGGAGTTCTATCAATTGGTATCGCCTATACGAGATACTCCCAAAACTTCCCTAGACCAATTGGATAAGATCGAGTCGCACTTTGGAATAGGTATTTGTGTATATGAACCTACGAAGGACGGAGCTTGGCATCTGACACGACATGCAGCTCACTACAAACATACGATGACGATTGGGATATATGAGGGACATGCCTTTTATATTAAGAAAATTTGGCAACTCGGAGATCTCTATATCTGTAATGATTGCAAACAACGATTCACGAAAGCTTCAAATCTCCAACGTCATGCAGATCGTTGTAGTCGTGGCGAAACGAAGATAGTTTGTGCAGGAGAAAAAATCATAGCCCCACAATCTGCATTCGAAAAAGCATTCTGGCCAGTGTGTAATGCGAGTAAGAAAGCCTTACGTTGGTTGAAACGCGAATCGGAAAGAATCGAACGACATATTCATCACGCAGCTTGTGGGCATGGTGGAGAACGTTGGATAGAAGGAGCACTCGTCGATGGCTATGAACCTATTTCCAAAACAATCTTTCAATTCCATGGGTGTTACTTTCACGGCTGCCCAAAATGTACGAAAGGCAAAGCATGGGGTAATAATTTATATCGTAAAACTTGCGCAAGAACGGCAAAACTACGATCGACCGGATATACAGTGGTGGAGGCTTGGGAATGCTCGACGAAGAAGACCAACGAACCAATTCCAACTCCGGTACAAACCGCTTATCCACATGCCATAGTTTACGATTTCGAGGCCTATCTCGATACGACGAAAGGAAGACAACCAACAGACCACTTAACCATCGAAAACGTACATGTTCCTATATCAGTATCAATTGCCGACACATACAATCGAACACCAACTTTTATCTATCGAGTAGATCCAAAAGAACTCATAGTTGCCTTTGTCGAAGAACTTCAGCGAAGAGCAAAAGTAATCCAAGAAGTTGTCATCACACAGTTTTGTCCTAATACACCTGAATTCTCTTTCGACACCCTACCAAAAGAACAACAAATGAAAATCAACGAATGGACAAAGCAAGTTCCCGTATTAGGATTCAACTCCGGGCGATATGATTTGAATTTGATCAGAAACTATTTCGTGGAATCTATTGCAGATACATGCAAAAAGGTCCGAGTGGCAAAGAAAGCCAATACCACTATGTTTCTCTTAACCCCAGAATTTCGTTTCCTCGACGTGATGAATTATCTTGGACCAGGTACTTCCTACGAAAAGTGGATCAAGGCATATGGATGCGAATCGCAAAAGAGTTACTTTCCATATGAGTGGTTCGATTCTCCAGACAAATTGGCTCACAGGGGTTTACCAGATTATCAAGAATGGGTATCGAAGTTGAAAGGAGAACATTTATTGACTATGACAGAGTTCGAGGATTGTAAGCAAATTTTTCGTGATAACGGAATGGAGACCTTTGCTGATTGGCTACGATACTATAACAACTTAGACGTAGTTCCATTCATAGAGGCATTAGAAAAGATGCGCGATTTCTATCACGATAAAGGTATAGATATATTGAAAGATGCAGTATCTATTCCAGGAGTATCACTACAATTTCTACTTCGAGGTAGTGTAGAACGTGGTGCTGAGTTGTATGCCCCAAATGAGGAGGCTTATCATATGCTCAAAAGTGCTATTGTTGGTGGACCAAGTATAGTATTCACTAGACGTCATGAAGCAGGAATAACTAAGATTCGTAGTCATCAGGGCGGAACCAAAAAGTGTCGAAAGATTCTTGGATACGATGCCAATGCCCTATATCTTTCTACTATGGCATTCGACATGCCTTGTGGGAAAGAAAAAGTCGTACACTATAAAGACCCTGATACAGCCGTCGAAGGGTTTATCAAACGTCTACGTGATGGTACGTGGTTTGGATTCGCAGAAGTAGATATCGAGATACCTAAAAGTAAATGGAAGAAATTCGAGGAGATGCCACCCTTCTTCTACAATCGAGAAATTCCAGACGAAGCAATCTCACCAAAGATGATACATTACCTCAAGAAGACAGATCGAAAAAGACCTAATACTAAAAAGCTAGTTGGGAGTCTATCTGGAAAACATCTATTACTATATGCACCACTGTTGCGTTGGTATCTCGATCATGGAGCAAGCATCACCAACGTCTATCGCACAATAGACTATGAACCCAAAAAAGTATTTGAATGGTTCGTAGATCAAGTCACCGAAGCACGAAGGACAGGAGACGTAGACAAAAGTAAAGCTCTACTTGCAGACGTATTCAAGTTACTTGGAAATAGCGCCTATGGAAAGTTGATCGAAGATTTGGGACGCCAAACAAATGTCACCTATACCAAGGATGAGAAGGTCGTTGAGAAAGCTTTGCGTAGTGTTTGGTTTTCAGATTTAGAGGAAATTGGTGACGCATATGAACTCGAGAGTAGAAAGAATCGGATCCAAATCAAACGCCCTTTCCAAGTAGGTATCGCCGTATATCAACTCGCTAAGCTTCGTATGCTCGAATTCTACTACGACTTCCTTGACAAGTATATTGCTCGAGAGGATTTCGAATACATACAAATGGATACTGATAGCGCGTACATCGCAATTTCGGGAAATAGCATTGACGAAGTCGTACGATCAGAAATGCGAGAGGATTTCGCAATCCATAGAAATGATTGGTTAGCTTGGGACAAATGGAGTAATCGCACACCAGGACTATTCAAACTTGAACTCGAAGGACAACGAGCTATTGCACTATGTTCTAAAGCTTGGTATGTCGATGGAGGCGATACTCGCAAATATTCTACCAAAGGGATGTCGAAGAGGCACAACGATGTTACGTGGGATCGATTCAATGAAGCCTTATGTGGTAGTATCGATAAAGCACAAAATCGAGGATTCCGTTTACTACCAGAAGGTATGGCAACTTACACACAACATAAACTTGGACTTTCAGCGTACTACGATAAAAGGCGAGTACTCCCAGATGGAATCCACACCGAGCCTATAGAATACAGTCTTTGAAATAACTACCTCCACAAACATTTAGAGAGAGCAAACGGAATTGATTCATTAGCATATGGGCACAAAGATATCAAGTAAAGAAAAAAAAAATTACCTTATTGATTAGTTGCCACTCTATTTAGGTAGACAAAACACCCCCCAAATTGCCGCGTTATACGGATCAAGCATTTTTTCAGACCTTCACAAAACATTTAGAGAGAAGATAGGTATAGGTATAGTCAATATGGTTGGTCACACCGAAACGCTACCACTAGAGATCATATCTAAGATTGTAGAGTTTGCAGGCCCTACATCATTTGCACGTATTTCTTCGACATCGAAAAGTTTCTACGAAGCAGCATCTATAGCTCGATACGACGGGGTGAATCGAAGTTTTCTAAGACAAATCCTTACACAGGGATTTAGTGCTGCTCGAGATGATGGTAAGCGAGACAACTTAGCTAGTATCTTCAGGATTTCCAAAAAGGATATACACCGGGAAAGAAATATTGCACTACAATTTGCTTGTATAGACGGATATCTATGTACCATCAAATGGCTAATCAAACGTTTTCAACTAACTGCAAAGGATATACGCAGCTACGACAATCTCGCACTACAACTTGCTTGCACCTAGGGAAACATTGGAATTGCTAAATGGCTCACGAAGAACTTTCAACTTACTATAGAGGATGCACGTGCAAACCAAAATGGCGCTCTACGACAATCTTGCGAAAGTGGCCATCTCAATATCGCCAAGTGGCTAACGAATCATTTCAAATTAACGATCGAGGATGTATCTACTCTAGACAACGATATACTATACCAGGCGTGTGGACGGGGATATCTCAATATTGTCAAGTGGATTGCTGTTCGCTTTCCTCTTTCCATTGGGCATTCGAGGTATATCTGCGCACTTCGATTTTCCTGTGAAGGAGGTCATCTTGATATCGTTAAGTGGCTAGTGGAACATTTTCAGATAACTGACGAAGAAGCGAGATTTGGGTATAACAACACACTACAATTGGCATGTGTATCTGGTTATCTTGATATTGCTAAGTGGCTCACCGAACGCTTTCATTTCACTATAGACGATGTGCGCAGTCGAGATGTGCTATACTTGACCTTCGACAATGAACATCTTGATGTTGTCAAATGGCTCACAAAACACTTTCAACTCACTATAGTTGACGTACGATCCTGTTGTAGCGACGCTCAATATAGTGTCAAAAAAAAACGAACTTATTAGATGGTTCCTTAGACACTTTCAGATCGACCGATGACTAAGAGAACTACGAATAGATAGATAGATAGATCACGCGAGCCCCACCAGGCAACGATAGAAAACAACACCACCGCAAAAAAAGATAGAAAACAAATACCACCGCAAATAGATAGAAAACAAATGTCACCGGAAAATAGATAGAAACAAATACCACCGCAAATAGATAGAACACAAATGTCACCGAAAATAGATAGAAAACAAATGTCACCGAAAATAGATAGAAAACAAATACCACCGCAAATAGATAGATCACGCGATCCCACCAGCTAACGATAGAAAACGAATACCACCGTAAATAGATAGAAAACGAATACCACCGTAAATAGATAGAAAACGAATGGTACCAAGGAAAATCGGGAGAAACCACAGGATTTCCAAGGTCGCAGAGCACCTACATATGTACAAGGGCCACCACAGGACACCAGCAAGGTTGCATCTATGCATACCAAGGACAACAACAAGGCTCCAACAAGTTCCCAACAAGGTCACATCTAGCAAACATCCAATGAACATCTAGCAAACATCTAACAAACATCTACCAAACATCTAGTAAAGCACCCCAAAATCGCAGAGCGTCTACGTATTTACTAGATTCATCACAGGACATCAACAAGATCGCATTAGATTCATCACAGGACAACAACAAGTTTCCAACTAGATTCCAACGAGGCCACAACAAGGGTCGCAGCTGGTACTTCTAGCGAATGTCTAGCGAACGTCTAGCGATTGTCTAGCGAATGTCTAGCAAATGACTAGCGAATGTCTAGCGAATGTCTAGCGAATGTCTAGCGAGTGTCTAGCAAATGTCTAGCGATTGTCTAGCGAATGTCTAGCGAATGTCTAGCGAATGTCTAGCGAATGTCTAGCGAATGTCTAGCAAATGTCTAGCAAATGTCTAGAAGTACCAGATGCGACCCTTGTTGTGGCCTCGTTGGAATCTAGTTGGAAACTTGTTGTTGTCCTGTGATGAATCTAATGCGATCTTGTTGATGTCCTGTGATGAATCTAGTAAATACGTAGACGCTCTGCGATTTTGGGGTGCTTTACTAGATGTTTGGTAGATGTTTGTTAGATGTTTGCTAGATGTTCATTAGATGTTTGCTAGATGTGACCTTGTTGGGAACTTGTTGGAGCCTTGTTGTTGTGCTTGGTATGCATAGATGCAACCTTGCTGGTGTCCTGTGGTGGCCCTTGTACATATGTAGGTGCTCTGCGACCTTGGAAATCCTGTGGTTTCTCCCGATTTTCCTTGGTACCATTCGTTTTTCTATCTATTTACGGTGGTATTCGTTTTCTATCGTTAGCTGGTGGGATCGCGTGATCTATCTATTTGCGGTGGTATTTGTTTTCTATCTATTTTCGGTGACATTTGTTTTCTATCTATTTTCGGTGACATTTGTGTTCTATCTATTTGCGGTGGTATTTGTTTCTATCTATTTTCCGGTGACATTTGTTTTCTATCTATTTGCGGTGGTATTTGTTTTCTATCTTTTTGCGGTGGTGTTGTTTTCTATCGTTGCCTGGTGGGGCTCGCGTGATCTATCTATCTATCTATTCGTAGTTCTCTTAGTCATCGGTCGATCTGAAAGTGTCTAAGGAACCATCTAATAAGTTCGTGTTTTTTTGACACTATATTGAGCGTCGCTACAACAGGATCGTACGTCAACTATAGTGAGTTGAAAGTGTTTTGTGAGCCATTTGACAACATCAAGATGTTCATTGTCGAAGGTCAAGTATAGCACATCTCGACTGCGCACATCGTCTATAGTGAAATGAAAGCGTTCGGTGAGCCACTTAGCAATATCAAGATAACCAGATACACATGCCAATTGTAGTGTGTTGTTATACCCAAATCTCGCTTCTTCGTCAGTTATCTGAAAATGTTCCACTAGCCACTTAACGATATCAAGATGACCTCCTTCGCAGGAAAATCGAAGTGCGTAGATATACCTCGAATGCCCAATGGAAAGAGGAAAGCGAACAGCAATCCACTTGACAATATTGAGATATCCCCGTCCACACGCCTGGTATAGTATATCGTTGTCTAGAGTAGATACATCCTCGATCGTTAATTTGAAATGATTCGTTAGCCACTTGGCGATATTGAGATGGCCACTTTCGCAAGATTGTCGTAGAGCGCCATTTTGGTTTGCACGTGCATCCTCTATAGTAAGTTGAAAGTTCTTCGTGAGCCATTTAGCAATTCCAATGTTTCCCTAGGTGCAAGCAAGTTGTAGTGCGAGATTGTCGTAGCTGCGTATATCCTTTGCAGTTAGTTGAAAACGTTTGATTAGCCATTTGATGGTACATAGATATCCGTCTATACAAGCAAATTGTAGTGCAATATTTCTTTCCCGGTGTATATCCTTTTTGGAAATCCTGAAGATACTAGCTAAGTTGTCTCGCTTACCATCATCTCGAGCAGCACTAAATCCCTGTGTAAGGATTTGTCTTAGAAAACTTCGATTCACCCCGTCGTATCGAGCTATAGATGCTGCTTCGTAGAAACTTTTCGATGTCGAAGAAATACGTGCAAATGATGTAGGGCCTGCAAACTCTACAATCTTAGATATGATCTCTAGTGGTAGCGTTTCGGTGTGACCAACCATATTGACTATACCTATACCTATCTTCTCTCTAAATGTTTTGTGAAGGTCTGAAAAAATGCTTGATCCGTATAACGCGGCAATTTGGGGGGTGTTTTGTCTACCTAAATAGAGTGGCAACTAATCAATAAGGTAATTTTTTTTTTCTTTACTTGATATCTTTGTGCCCATATGCTAATGAATCAATTCCGTTTGCTCTCTCTAAATGTTTGTGGAGGTAGTTATTTCAAAGACTGTATTCTATAGGCTCGGTGTGGATTCCATCTGGGAGTACTCGCCTTTTATCGTAGTACGCTGAAAGTCCAAGTTTATGTTGTGTGTAAGTTGCCATACCTTCTGGTAGTAAACGGAATCCTCGATTTTGTGCTTTATCGATACTACCACATAAGGCTTCATTGAATCGATCCCACGTAACATCGTTGTGCCTCTTCGACATCCCTTTGGTAGAATATTTGCGAGTATCGCCTCCATCGACATACCAAGCTTTAGAACATAGTGCAATAGCTCGTTGTCCTTCGAGTTCAAGTTTGAATAGTCCTGGTGTGCGATTACTCCATTTGTCCCAAGCTAACCAATCATTTCTATGGATTGCGAAATCCTCTCGCATTTCTGATCGTACGACTTCGTCAATGCTATTTCCCGAAATTGCGATGTACGCGCTATCAGTATCCATTTGTATGTATTCGAAATCCTCTCGAGCAATATACTTGTCAAGGAAGTCGTAGTAGAATTCGAGCATACGAAGCTTAGCGAGTTGATATACGGCGATACCTACTTGGAAAGGGCGTTTGATTTGGATCCGATTCTTTCTACTCTCGAGTTCATATGCGTCACCAATTTCCTCTAAATCTGAAAACCAAACACTACGCAAAGCTTTCTCAACGACCTTCTCATCCTTGGTATAGGTGACATTTGTTTGGCGTCCCAAATCTTCGATCAACTTTCCATAGGCGCTATTTCCAAGTAACTTGAATACGTCTGCAAGTAGAGCTTTACTTTTGTCTACGTCTCCTGTCCTTCGTGCTTCGGTGACTTGATCTACGAACCATTCAAATACTTTTTTGGGTTCATAGTCTATTGTGCGATAGACGTTGGTGATGCTTGCTCCATGATCGAGATACCAACGCAACAGTGGTGCATATAGTAATAGATGTTTTCCAGATAGACTCCCAACTAGCTTTTTAGTATTAGGTCTTTTTCGATCTGTCTTCTTGAGGTAATCTATCATCTTTGGTGAGATTGCTTCGTCTGGAATTTCTCGATTGTAGAAGAAGGGTGGCATCTCCTCGAATTTCTTCCATTTACTTTTAGGTATCTCGATATCTACTTCTGCGAATCCAAACCACGTACCATCACGTAGACGTTTGATAAACCCTTCGACGGCTGTATCAGGGTCTTTATAGTGTACGACTTTTTCTTTCCCACAAGGCATGTCGAATGCCATAGTAGAAAGATATAGGGCATTGGCATCGTATCCAAGAATCTTTCGACACTTTTTGGTTCCGCCCTGATGACTACGAATCTTAGTTATTCCTGCTTCATGACGTCTAGTGAATACTATACTTGGTCCACCAACAATAGCACTTTTGAGCATATGATAAGCCTCCTCATTTGGGGCATACAACTCAGCACCACGTTCTACACTACCTCGAAGTAGAAATTGTAGTGATACTCCTGGAATAGATACTGCATCTTTCAATATATCTATACCTTTATCGTGATAGAAATCGCGCATCTTTTCTAATGCCTCTATGAATGGAACTACGTCTAAGTTGTTATAGTATCGTAGCCAATCAGCAAAGGTCTCCATTCCGTTATCACGAAAAATTTGCTTACAATCCTCGAACTCTGTCATAGTCAATAAATATTCTCCTTTCAACTTCGATACCCATTCTTGATAATCTGGTAAACCCCTGTGAGCCAATTTGTCTGGAGAATCGAACCACTCATATGGAAAGTAACTCTTTTGCGATTCGCATCCATATGCCTTGATCCACTTTTCGTAGGAAGTACCTGGTCCAAGATAATTCATCACGTCGAGGAAACGAAATTCTGGGGTTAAGAGAAACATAGTGGTATTGGCTTTCTTTGCCACTCGGACCTTTTTGCATGTATCTGCAATAGATTCCACGAAATAGTTTCTGATCAAATTCAAATCATATCGCCCGGAGTTGAATCCTAATACGGGAACTTGCTTTGTCCATTCGTTGATTTTCATTTGTTGTTCTTTTGGTAGGGTGTCGAAAGAGAATTCAGGTGTATTAGGACAAAACTGTGTGATGACAACTTCTTGGATTACTTTTGCTCTTCGCTGAAGTTCTTCGACAAAGGCAACTATGAGTTCTTTTGGATCTACTCGATAGATAAAAGTTGGTGTTCGATTGTATGTGTCGGCAATTGATACTGATATAGGAACATGTACGTTTTCGATGGTTAAGTGGTCTGTTGGTTGTCTTCCTTTCGTCGTATCGAGATAGGCCTCGAAATCGTAAACTATGGCATGTGGATAAGCGGTTTGTACCGGAGTTGGAATTGGTTCGTTGGTCTTCTTCGTCGAGCATTCCCAAGCCTCCACCACTGTATATCCGGTCGATCGTAGTTTTGCCGTTCTTGCGCAAGTTTTACGATATAAATTATTACCCCATGCTTTGCCTTTCGTACATTTTGGGCAGCCGTGAAAGTAACACCCATGGAATTGAAAGATTGTTTTGGAAATAGGTTCATAGCCATCGACGAGTGCTCCTTCTATCCAACGTTCTCCACCATGCCCACAAGCTGCGTGATGAATATGTCGTTCGATTCTTTCCGATTCGCGTTTCAACCAACGTAAGGCTTTCTTACTCGCATTACACACTGGCCAGAATGCTTTTTCGAATGCAGATTGTGGGGCTATGATTTTTTCTCCTGCACAAACTATCTTCGTTTCGCCACGACTACAACGATCTGCATGACGTTGGAGATTTGAAGCTTTCGTGAATCGTTGTTTGCAATCATTACAGATATAGAGATCTCCGAGTTGCCAAATTTTCTTAATATAAAAGGCATGTCCCTCATATATCCCAATCGTCATCGTATGTTTGTAGTGAGCTGCATGTCGTGTCAGATGCCAAGCTCCGTCCTTCGTAGGTTCATATACACAAATACCTATTCCAAAGTGCGACTCGATCTTATCCAATTGGTCTAGGGAAGTTTTGGGAGTATCTCGTATAGGCGATACCAATTGATAGAACTCCTGAGCTAATTTTCTAGCTGCGGTATTGCACTTATCTACACGAGATCCTTTGTATATAGCAAGGCATCGCCAAAGGCATAGATTGTCGTCGTATTTGTCGAGGGAAAACATCCCCTTTTTCTGTCTAAGCCATTGTGGTAATGGGCCGGTACCCAGTAAAGGTTGTCGATCGATTACGACTTTTACATCCACATAGATCCAACGCACAAATACCCACTGAGTGTCGGGTCGCTCTATATTATCGGGATTCAATCTGGCAATCTCCTTGTCGTTTATCCATCCCGCAGCATCGTCTAGAATATTTATCCATTGAGATCCTGAACCTGTCTTGGAAAATATCATTATACGACCGTCCTTGACGTTGCGAATGCGATAGACATAGCTATAGCGTAGATA
Organism: Actinernus sp. WN-2022; assembly: GCA_030867875.1. Taxonomy (NCBI): domain Eukaryota; kingdom Metazoa; phylum Cnidaria; class Anthozoa; order Actiniaria; family Actinernidae; genus Actinernus; species Actinernus sp. WN-2022. Next base: position 37,901,092 of record JAOWCC010001368.1, read on the forward strand.
GAAACTAGTTTTGACGTTTGCAGTCAATTTCTCCATGATGCTATGTGTCAAATCACTTGCCACACCTTTGAAAAATCGCCACCTAATCGTACGTCTGCCTTTTTCTTCTCCCTCAAGTGTGCCATCTCTCTCATCGAGAATGGTGGTTGCTTCTCGAGCAAGCCTGCGTGATAGTGGTTCGCTACGAGGTTTTTGGTGAAATCGCTTACTAAATATTCGATCACTAATTCGCCGCATATGAGGTCTACGGAGTAAGGGATTAGTTTCCATTTTTCTTGCAACAGTTTTAGCACGTAGACTTGCTGCTGCATCCTCATCAAGTTGTTTGCTTTCGCGCATAAATTGGGCGACTTTATGTGGCTCGGGTAGCCCTCCTTGAAGGACTGGAAATCTACCTGTTTTGTTGTGTCTGCCCCACCTCTTCCCTTTTTCATAAGATAAAGCTAAAGCTATTGTATGAATGAGTTCGCGTTTGTGGAGCTTAGAAAACCCTCGAAGCCCAAACTGCTTTGCTGTCCTGCGTAATTCTTGGAGGGTAACCATTTTCCGTTGTCAATACTTATATGAGTGGTAGTCTCTAATTGTTGTGTGACAGTCGATATCTTCTACATATCCCTGCTCTGTCAATACTTATATGATGGATAGCTCTAAATGTTGTGAGGAAGTCAATATCTCCTACATATCCCTGCTCTGGCAATACTTATATGATGGTTATCTCTAAATGCTTCGTGACAATCAATATCTTCCAACAATTTCCTCTGTCAATACTTATATGATGGTTATCTCTAAATGCTTCGTGACAATCAATATCTTCCAACAATTTCCTCTGTCAATACTTATATGATGGTTATCTCTAAATGCTTCGTGACAATCAATATCTTCCAACAATTTCCTCTGTCAATACTTATATGATGGTTATCTCTAAATGCTTCGTGACAATCAATATCTTCCAACAATTTCCTCTGTCAATACTTATATGATGGTTATCTCTAAATGCTTTGTGACAGTCAATATCTTCCAACAATTTCCTCTGTCAATACTTATATGATGGCTATCTCTAAATGCTTCGTGACAATCAATATCTCCTACATATCCCTGCTCTGTCAATACTTATATGAGTGGTAGTCTCTAAATGTTGTGTGACAGTCAATATCCTGCTCTAATCGATTGGGAGGTAGTTCTTTTTCAATTCCAATAACACCTTTGCAAAGCGAACCTTAGTATAACGTTTTTTATCTTTGAGGTATTGACTCGTTTTCTGGCCGCACCTCGAGCAAAGTCCATAACTAGTGCGACACCCAAGCCCACATTTCGAACAGGGTATTGGTGATCTACTTCCCTCTCTTATCTGATAATTATGTTGAGCACAGTACTCTGTATTATATCGCTTTCTTTTACACTCGTAATCCTTCCCAAGCATCAACCAGATACAAGGGGCTTTATCCATGAGGATGTCTATTCGTATATATCTTCCAACAATTTCCTCTGTCAATACTTATATGATGGTTATCTCTAAATGCTTCGTGACAGTCAATATCTTCCAACAATTTCCTCTGTCAATACTTATATGATGGTTATCTCTAAATGCTCGACATCCAATCCCACAGTTCGAACAGGGTATTGGTGATCTACTTCCCTCTCTTATCTGATAATTATGTTGAGCACAATACTCTGTATTATATCGCTTTCTTTTACACTCGTAATCCTTCCCAAGCATCAACCAGATACGAGTGGCTTTATCCGTGAGACTGTCTATTCGTATATATCTGCCAGGCCCTAATAGCTTGGAGGAACTCTGCAGCAACGAATATCATAAAACAACGCCCGAAAGCAACAACTCTGCCACCCATATCGGAACTGAGGGTGAATACATACCTTGTGAGACAATTCGGTGTAAAATAGCTGTTTTGGGGCTAAAAAGGGGTAATATAGCGAGCAAAAGCTCTAAGGAGGTGTCATAAATGATAAATGGGTGAAAAAATAGAACACTGTGATAGAGCTTTATTGTCTCCCAAAAACGGGTATCATTTTGACTCCGGCTATACTACTCTTTAACTTATCTTAACTTTATTGCAGGCTCCGAAAAAGTCCGACCTATAGCTCGTAAACGTAAAATTAGTACTACCTTAATATAGGAAATTAACGAAGCATGTTATTAACGCGAATTTCGAAAATTCGCGTTAATTAAATGCCCCTTAATTTATAGCATCGTTAATTAAAATACCACTAATTTACAGCATCGTTATTTGAAGACACCTTTATTTCATGCCAAGCTTCACTTTCAGACTCACTTGACACCTCTTCAAGTAACAGGGACTTTAAAATGTCTTTTGATTCGTCGATGTAGTGATCGCTCGAGAGAGGGCATGTTTCTCATCCCTGGACCCTTTTGAGCAATACCGTAATATACCTTTCGATTCGAACATATAGATAATCCGCTGTATTTTACAGGCTTAAACCATGCTTACATGTACCTACTTGCTAAAGATACATATAGGTAATCAAATGTGATTGATATTAAACTTTGAGTTCTGTTGGAAGTTGTTGTTATGTCTTGTAAAATGCGCAGTTTGCTATAGCTTAATATACCTAAGACATCAAATTCGCGTTAATTAAATGCACGTAAAAATCGGGTAAAAATATTTCGGACGGAAAATCGCGTTAATTTAATGCACGTAAATGTAACTTTTCAGAAATTCGCGTTAATTTTATGGCGTGTTATTTTTTGTCGCGTTAATATAGGGCTTCGTTAATTTCCTATATTAAGGTAATCCATGAAAAAAATGGAATAATCGGCTTGTACACTGACGCTAAAACTGCAACTGCCCCAAATTTTCAGAAGCATAAATTCGAGCATAATAGTACTTTTGGAGCATAATTTCGAGCAGCATAGTCTTTTTTTCGGGCAATTCTTTCGAGCAGAATAGCCTTTTTTTCGAGCAGAATGTGCTAAAGCCTACTCAGGATGCCGTTAACTATAGTTAAATCTGCTTAACTATAGTAAACTTCATCCAGTGTGACCTCAGCCATTGTGTGCTTTGCTTACCGGTTGTCGGTCAACTGGAGAATGGGAGTGATGCGAGTTGAAAAATGCGAGTTGCAAGAAAAAGTAAGAAAACTGAGATTAGAGTTCCTGCAATGGTAAATGCTTTTTGAGATGGAAAAAATCAAATTTTCCGTATACAGAAACTCCAAGTCAGTCTGGGTCCGCGGACCCATAAATCTCAGTGCGCCTGGATCCCTAGAAAAATGAACCAGCGTATACATGTACCTCGCTGGACGTTTATTTTGTTCTCTTTACCCTCACAGTTATTCAGAGGTAAGTCCTTTCTAATTCTAATTTACAATATTTCGATTGCAATCACAATTCAGTTCAATTTATTACTTAGTTTAACTATTCCCTTTCTTCTATCATTCTTCCAGCGACGAAAAAAATGTGCATCTTGAGGAAGTCCTACCTCCCCCCTCCACATTTCTAATGGTGCCTCCCTTGGACACTGAAAACAATTCCTTTATGGGAGTACCCCTTCCTCCATAAGGGTGAGACATACACTAGGGGACATGCAAAATGTCTCCTGGTGTGTGCTCACCTCAAAGAGTGTCTGGCTGCATTAATATAGTGGCCCGAGTGAAAGCCCAGTGAGCGGCTTGTTCCAATATACATTCGATATAGCCGCTCTACGTAGCTGTATCGTAGCCGTATTTCAGTGCGTTCCCGAATCCATAGCGCTAAACCCATGAAACATCAACAGTTCTGTAACAGAAATGCGACTTCTAAATAATCTAAAACCTATAACAATCATCATTTCCGTGACAACCGTTGTTTCCATCGATTTTCCAGCGAGAATCGAAAAAAGTCACCCTTTGTTGATGTTTCCACAAGGGTCCGGCCAATTTTATAATTAATTTCCTCTCAGAATTCAGTTTCGCTCGTTTTTCTTGTTCTGTCATTTTTTTTCGGTTTAATACTTTTCTTCTTTACCCTACTAGTTCGTTCATGTCATTTGCAGTTCGATAAATCGTTTTTGCAATCCGAAAAGTAGTTTATTCAGTTCTGTATATTCGATTCATATCCGTAAGCCAATATATGTTCTGTTCGGTTTCGGTCAGTTCAATTTTCTCAATTTCTTTGTGTATGGGCGTCAAACAGTTTCAACATCGGGTTCGGTTTCCAGTTCTATTTATTCTATTCATGCACTCAGCTCAGTTTTCTTGGTTCATATCTAATCATGTCCATACTCTACAATTGACTCTAGTCCGGGTTCAGTTCAGTCTCTGTTCTCCAGTTCGCTCATGCAGTTCTGAACTTCTCGGCTCTTTTAATCTCTGTTCTGTTTATTTCGGTCTGTTCATCTCGTTTCTGTATCTGGAGAATAATGATTCCGAAAGGTCGTCAAAAAAAACGTTTGCTTTTTATCGTTCATCGGAAAGAAAGTCAAATTCTCTTGGACTTGGCTCAGCCGATCTTCGAAATTTCCACTCTGCACGCCGACAGATCATGTCTTTTCCCCACCATTTTTGCCTGTAACATTTCAACTCGCAACACGCACTTTTCAACTCGAACTTTCCCTATCCCCGGTCAACTGAATAAGGATTTGTATGAGTGTTTCATCATCAGTACTGGAAAGAATCGATTGAACTTTAATTTGTCTGGCTAAATTTTGTTTTTGATGAATTATATTTTTACCCTAAAATCCTGACTCGGATCCTGACTCGAAATCCTGACTCGAATCCTGACTCGGATCCTGACTCGAAATCCTGACTCGGATCCTGACTCGGATCCTGACTCGAATCCTGACTCGGAATCCTGACTCGGATCCTGACTCGGATCCTGACTCGGAATCCTGACTCGAAGGATAGGTACCCTCAATTGATGCGGCTTGACGGAACGGCTTTGTAGGAAGTGCAAACATACATTCACTTTATTTATCCTCAAATTTACAGAGTAGCTGAAATAAGCTAATATCTTATACACAGTGAAGTAAACTTCATTGGAACGGAGCTAGTGAAATAAATACACGAAAATACAAATGAAAGCTAAGAACGTTTCGAAATATAAATATAAACTTTGATAGACCCAGCTACAATTGGAGGATTTGCAAGCGCTCCAGTTTAACTTTTTTTAAACCTTTTTCAAAGTTCTCACTCGACAAAGCTTAAAGGGGAATTATGCCGTTGAGTGTGCAGAGTGATTCCGCGATGAATAATACATTTGTACCTTTTAGAAATAAGTTTTATTAAGTCTATTTCTATTAATAAATGTCTTTAAAAATATTCTTCCTCTTGTCATCGTTTTAATATAAGCAATCAGTAAGCAGCATTTAATTTGTCAACAAGAAAAAAATCATAGTTTGTTTTGATGAATATGGTAATTATAGTTCAGTTTTAGAGAAAAATTTGCATCACAAGAGTTTTCCTCAAAACAATAGGCTCTTCAGTTATCGCTAATCCCTAAGAACAATAGCAAAGTTGCTCTTATGAGTCACAGTGGATTTTGTATACAATTATCTTATGAGTTATTAACTGTAAAGGAAAATAATAAAGACAGTTTAGAGCCTATCACGAGTAGTTTGTTTTTAATTTACTATTTACGCTACAAAGGGTTTAGATATTGCGAGTCTGAGAAATAAGAAAGTTATCAACTCCGCGACTATAAGGAAAACGAACTGCAAATTGGTGTTTTTGAGATTGAATAAACATTGTTTAATTTATCTGGTGGTTTGTTTTTATTCGTATGGTAATTATAGTTCAGTTTTAGAGAATAATTTTCTATTTTCAATGACATACATCTTGCCGTGGAAAATGTTAGCGCTGGTATGATTATTATGAAATATTTACATAAATACAATACCTTAATTAATACAAAGACACAATTCAGTATCACATCATGGCTTTATTTTTTACATAGCATTTCTAAAAGAGACTTGACCACCAAGTGTCGTTACAGGTATTACAAATAGTTCCATAGTAACACAGAGTTCTATTGCATACTGAGCACTGTTTGAGCTGAGTCAAAGGTGGCTTTCCACCAAAAGTAACATTTGGTATCTCTTCTTGCTGAATGTCATTAGGATCTATATCCCCGGCTTCGGTTGTCATGGAGGAAGTTTCCACTATTTCACCTGGTTCCTCCTTTATGACGGAGTTATAACACCATCACATTTGTTACTCCCATAAAAGTTCGTTTTCTTGCACACATGGCAGAAAGGTATGGGTCCATCCTGAAAGTTCGTGGGGCTTGTGGTCTTCAGGATAGCATTTTGTTTCTGAAGTGTTGGACGAAAAACCTCTTCTGGTTCATCGAATATTGCAGTCTGTCGTGGGTTCTTGCGTTCAAAGGCTTCATAGTCCGGATCCTCTGGGTTTTCGGATATGGTTTCAATAACATCATCCATCTCCTTCACAATGTCTTTGAGGTTCATCCACTCGTCGACTGTCAAAGCAATTCCCTCCTTGGTGGGAAATTTCTTGTTTTGGCCTTGAATGTACTTTCGAATGTGAACTCTCATCTTGCCGTGGAAAATGTTAGCGTTGGCGTGGTAGCCTCGAGATCCTAGCTTGTAGATCACTTCCATCTTGTTGCTGCTCAACTTCGAATGGAATTGGGAGCGATCGGTGCTAGCTTTATAGCTGCTCCAAACAATAGGCTTTGCCCAAACGTGCCCGAATAGATCGATGACCTCATCCAAAGGAACAATAGATATTCATGAGCTCACCACTTTATTCATGAGCGCGCCGCACTTTGTTCATGCGGAAAGACAATAGATAATGAGAAACCACCACACTTTATTCATGATCCAAGACAATAGAACCGTGACGTCATTGATTTAATGAGAGCTCACCAAAAATTAACATAACACCCTAAAAATTAGCATAACACCCTAAAAAAGAAGCTTAATTCCATCCCTCCTATACTACTATTGATATTTAAAAAATATATATAGGTTCAGAGGAACTTCAAAGTCTCATCGAGGATACGTCTATGCGAGCAGAGCCTTCTTCAATTCCACGAAAAGTGAGAAGAAAAGACGGCTTTGCAGCATTCGTGTTGTGTTATTTTCGCCCCAGGGCTTGTCAAGCCCGTTAAAACCGGTCAGGAACCCATTACCAGGAGCGACCATCTCCCATACCAAGTCTGTGAGTCAGCATTTGACCGGACTGAGCTATATTTAGAACAGATCTCACGGGAGTTTTCATGCCCTCACTTTGAGAATCCAATCAAACCATAGTCAGGACAATGCAGCGTTAGTAAATCACCTCAAAGAACCACAAATCATTCTCAGTCTCGATAATGCTGGCAAACGCCTGTATGGACTGCAGCGGAATCAGAAGACAGTTACCCGGGAAACCTATTCTAAAAATAGCTCAATCCGGTCATATGCTGACTCATGGATAAAGTATATATTGACACTCCTGAACTGGTTTATTTTTGATTGAAACTGATTACCAAATCTGAGCCCACTGATTGAACGAGTGAGTCTGGTACGAGACAAAACCGTTGGCGTATGCTTGATACGAAAACAACGCGAATGCTGCAGAGTTGTCACGTCATTTCAATTCATTTACCACACAAGACCTTACTCTCACTGTGCTCTAAATACTCCTCCTTTGCATTCAATCGAAATGCTTCTCACAGGACTCTTTATGAGAGCAGCTCTAAGTAATCCTTTCCAAAAAGATGTTTCTAAAATTCGTCTTTGGAACTTGAAGGTCTTTCTTCAGTACTACTTTGACTCTCATTTCCTGACCCATTTTTCCTGTCGTTCTCCTCGCTCTGTTCGGATGCCAAGTCAATCCAGTTCCAAATGTCTCTTTTTCGCTCGTTGCCGACGCTGATCCAGTTATTCGCAATCCATTTACGGCCTTTTCGGACGTCACATCCGCCATGGAAGGACAGGTGGTCCAGTGCTCCCATCCAGCGCGTGCGCCTGTCGATCACGTGATTATACCACATGATCGCCTTTCCTTTGGAGGACTTAGCGACGACGTTCACCTTGTGGCAGCTCTTGGCGAGGTTACACAGGCTTTCCTCATCTCGCATCCAGACCTAAACAGAGAACTCTGTAAACGTCTGTCTTTCAAGGGGAACTGAAACCTAAATCACCCCAACGACTATATAATGATGTATTCGAATGAAATAAGTTCTGAAAAGCAAATATGTTTTTGTTCTAAAAATAGCCGATTCTCCGCTGATAAATCTAGCTTGCGTGGCGGCTCAATACAATGCAATTTCCCCAAATCGTACGTCACACATTCCAAGGAAAAACAATCACACCTCACAATGGACGGTAATTCACTCTTTTCACCTGGTAGCCATCTTGGATTCAAAGCGACGCAATCCTTTTTCCTTTTCTTTTTGTTAGGTTAGCCGAGCAAATATAGGATATCAGAGGGATATCAGAGCAGAAACAAAGGATTGCCTCGCTTTGAATCCAAGATGGCCACCTCGTGAAAATAGTGAATTAGGAGCTGTTAGTCCAGGGGCTAATTTAATAAAACTTTTACACGTGTACAACTCTGGTCATTGTTTCCTAGCATTTCCATAACAGAACTGTATGATGGATGAATAATAAATAGGCCCTTTGCAGTTGTACTGGATGGCAAAAAAATATCTGACTTCGTTTGTTTGAAGTATTACTATTGGCAAAACCTGTTTGTAAATACTATTTTCCACCTCCAATCGATTGTCGATCTTCCTAAAACAGCGCTTTTGAAGACAGCTTGCTCTCCAGCATCCATGGCAAAGCCTTTCCCATGGGGATCACGAGTTCAATTCATTCGTTAATGAGTGTTATATCACCACGTGACTGTTAGCTGCAAAGGGCCTATTTAACTATTTAGTCCTCTGGCTTATGATAGCGTGTTACAACTAATACAAGAGCACATGACGTCACGTCTTGATAATGTAACTTATTGACGGGTGCCTGTTGGTACAATCTGTTTAAAAATGCCAATCCAAAGACAAGTCAGGCTCCTTTTTTTCTGAAAATTTAGTACCTTATCGTCGAAAGTGCTGTTATCTGCTACAGGAAATGCTGTTTCCCCGCCTTCTTCGACGTCATTCAGAAAATACAGCACGGTTAAATACCTACAAGATACAAGACAGCACGATGAGATACCAACAAGGTACAATACAGCACGGTGAGGTACCCACAAGATACAATACAGCACGGTGAGATACCCACAAGATACAAAACAGCACGATGATATACCCACAAGATACAATACAGCACGGTTAAATACCTACAAGATACAATACAGCACGGTTCAATACCTACAAGATACAATACAGCACGGTTAAATACCCACAAGATACAATACAGCACGGTGAGATACCCACAAGATACAATACAGCACGGTGAGATACCCACAAGATACAATACAGCACGGTGAGATACCCACAAGATACAATACAGCACGGTGAGATACCCACAAGATACAAAACAGCACGGTGAGATACCCACAAGATACAATACGGCACGGTGAGATACCCACAAGATACAATACGGCACAGTGAGATACCCACAAGATACAATACAGCACAGTGAGATACCCATAAGTGCGACCACTGAAGCCTGGTACTACGAGAACTAAACACATTGCAAAACGAAAATTATGCACTCCAAATCTCAAATCCTAGCATATCCAGGCAATTTTCTTCATTCGAAAGTCTTCAGAACTAGTCGACTAAATTCACCTTTTACCGCATCGAACCAGTTGAAATGCTATTGACTTGTCATCGACACTGATTGACTCAAGTAACCGTAAGTTGGAATGCTTTGTTTGGGTTCTGCAATGTGATTAGTTCTTGTTGTTTAAGTCTGCAATGTGATTGGTTCTTGTTGTTTAACTCTGCGATGTGATTGGTTCTAGTTGTCTAAGTCTGCAATGTGATTGGTTCTTGTTGTTTAAGTCTGCGATGTGATTGGTTCTTGTTGTCTAAGTCTGCAATGTGATTGGTTCTTGTTGTCTAAGTCTGCAATGTGATGGCATTGGTAAACTTTAAGATGAGTGAAAGCTATGAAGCATGTGAGAACCCAGTTTGGGCATTAGTTACGTCACGCTCACGATTTACAATAGCTGATATTACGGTTGAGTCTACGAATATCAGATTCAGCGGTATTACTCCAAACGCCTCTCTTCGATGTAATCAAGCACCATTGAAACCATCATTCTCGTTCGGGTCAATAATCCAGTTTCGCATTCAAGAATTACTGCTGGATGCGATGACTACAGACGCATTTACTCAACACTAGCCTCATTCTGATGTTAAATATTCATAAATACCAGCGAGAAGATGGGTTGTTCACAACTCTACGTATTGTTGAAGTTTGATCTTCTGTACCTTCTCGCTGGTATTTGTGAATATTTAACATCACAATGAGACTAGTGTTGAGTAAATGCGTCTGTAGCCATGTAGGCATCTGTAGCGGTAATTCTTGAATGCGAAATGGGTCTATTCCGCTGAAACTGCTATTTGTGGACTGACTGTAATATCAGCTGTTATTCAGCCACATCCCACATTATTCACAGCTTTCACACCTTATAGATATATACACAGCTCCTTGTAAATTAATCATTGCTACTGCTTTGTACCTGCATGCACTTATCCAATCGTTTAGTGTCCTACCTGCATATTCTACAGTTATTTGTATCCACACCCACGTAGTGACAGCATTCGAGGTCACGACTTCGGAAATCTGAGTCCAAGTGGCAGTTGTAATGTCCCTTAGGTCCGTAATTGACAACCTAGAATAACAATCCAGGCCTGGTTAAAATTGTAGATATTAATTTAGTAAGCATTATACCGGTGTATTTACGCTTATATTTTTAAATTAATTTAGTAAGCACCATTTTCCATTATATTTGCGCTTTTTACTCCTATTTGTAAGACAGGTATGCATTTTACTGAGCGAAAGTGGAAATTGTGGATGGGAAAATGGTTAATGAACAATAATTACCGCTGAGAAAACATGTACTTGGATCAATCATCGAAATTATTTATGAAACTATAGACATTATGCAAAATCTAATTAAAGAGTACATCAAGAGTAGTGATACTGAGAAGTTTGGTTGAGATAATGTAAAATGGTTCTTAAGTCTCGTCATAAAGGCGACCATTTTTGCATAATACGATGGGTGACTAGTTCCTGTAAAAACTAGTGTTGGTCTGCGTCGGCGGGGAAGATAAACACTGGATTAATCAACTGAATGCTGACCGCCGTGGTAAGCGAGTAGCAGCTGACGTTTCGAGTGCAAGCCCTTCGTCAGGGCTAGCGCTCGAAACGTCAGCTGCTACTCGCTCCCCACGGCGGTCACACCGCGGCAAAACGTTACGCGCATGCGTATTTGCTATTTCTTGTCTGCGCGCGGCCGCCCCCAGTTTCCCGCGAAAACTGAAATGAAACAACAGGCACATACCCGTGATTTTAAAATTTCTGCTTAAAAGCATCCATTTGTGAACTGTTTTGTCAAAAACTAAGAAAACTACTTAAAAGCTAAGCCTAAGACTTTAACAGGTTGAAGTTTTCTTAATTTGTAATTCACTGTGAGTTTACTAAGTTATAAAATTATTTACTAAAAACGTTGAAACCCTCGGTAATTTGTATTTGATAGCAGAGCCTTCGTTCTTTTGGCCAGCGGAGCATACCGTTTTGCCGCGGTGTGCACGGCGGTTAGCATACCTTCATCGAGTTTTAGTTGATCATACCAGCGTTTTTGTATAAGGTTTATACTTTGCTCCAGTAGCATTTTTTTTCTTGTTCAATTTCAGCAAACGCGCTTGCGCAAGGTAACAGAAATTTTCAGTTACACTACCTGGAGATATTCACTTGCTTGCACGAGCTCCATTGGAAGTTTGGTTAACTTTTGTACTCTGTAATGAGAAGTATCGATACACGTGTTAAGTGTAAGTTGAGTGATAGTGGATACTTTGGTTGTCAACATCTTCACATCAATGCCAATAAAATCTGGTAAAGCGATGAACTATATTGTATGCAGTCAAGTAAGTAGTTCTGATGAAGGGCTGGCGCTCGAAACGTCAGCTGCTACATGCTTCGCATTGACTTTCAGTTGGTTATATCAATACCGTATACCTGCTGGTATAACTAACCTTCCTTGTATGCCTTTCATGACTCGGTCCTCAGGCCCTACGTCATTCAACCAGGCCTGTCGGCTGTGTCGACTCTTTGTGTGTGGTTGTTCGTCCTTCACTCGTCGAACAAATACTGCCACTGCTGTGGTGTTGCGTTCCTTGAACTCTTGAAGGCTATTAGGTATAATATGTAAGGGCATCGAGACTCTGTAGGATGCTCCTAATACGTTATTATTATTATTATTATTATTATTTGACCTGAGGCAACATGGGAAATAATGACCGATTATATGATTCTGCATGCATCGCATACGACATTAGCATAACTTTCCCGACCGTGTTGCTAGAGATTAAGCATCACATGTTTTCCTCCCACGAACAGCAGACATGACCACTTGACTAGGTTTCCCCCGCGTTTGCCGCTTGCGGTTTCTACGTTGAAGCGAGGCCCTTTTCATGCGTCGAACTTAATACATGTATGGAGCAGATTTCGTACAGTACGGTACAGTACGGTTACATGCACTTACAACTTTTCATTCGCAACACACGACACATATATTAACAAAATTAGTATAATTTATCTGGCGGTATGTGCGTCATCGCATGGTCAAAATTGTTGTTGAGTGATTCATGAGGCGCTAGCCGAGGCCTCGAGATGACGCAAAACGTGGTAAATTAGAAGACATACCACGTAAACTATCATAATCAATACCACGTAAACTATCACTATTATGTAAATACGCGCCAAGTTGGCTGCTTAATTATTTGCTCGTCAATGTCTTTGAGTTTTTAACCATTTTATACAAGTTTTTTACTCTAACATTTGTACCAGTTGAAATCTAAGGACTACCTGCTGCTATAATGACGACATATTCAAGAAACCTTCTATTTTCGCTTCGCTTTTGGTGGAAAGTTACTTTGCCTGGAGTTCAAACTTCCCGCCATATTCAAGGTCAACTAACGAAGCCACTTAACTCTTTCGTCTGGGACTCTCTGAAGTTGGAAGGCCTAATTCGAAGGCTAAGAGGAAAGCGTGGAGGACAAACATCGATTGGGGTGGGGTTACCTCCTTTATCCCAAGAAGGTCCTTGGCGCTTTTAAGTCCCCACCTTTGCTGGGCAAATTATATTTTTCTAAAATTAAGATCTGTAATGATATAAATATTAATGAGTTATTAAAGCGGCTATGTGCTCAGAATATGCACATAGCCAGATTAATCCAACTCAGTAGTTTTGTGTTTCTGTCCCGCAAACCGAGCTCAACATTGACAGCAAGTCTATCATATATAATCACAATTCAGGGAAGGACATAAAGAGGTTATTGGCTTGACAATAAAAGTTTTATGTCCTACCCGTATTGGTAATGTAATACTATACAAAGCACATGGTAAGCACGTGCACAATGCATGCGGAGTGGGAGTCAATTATTCACACCCCCTACAGGGGCTTACAATACAGCATGAGGTCCAACTCTTGTGAGATCAGTCTGCTGCTTACACTCGACCTAACAGCTTTGTCATTTTTCAACCCTCCTCCTCCCCATGGTCCGTGCCACCTTCTTACTTGTGCTAAGGGTGCTAAGTCGCTTTTAAGTCCCCACCTTTGCTGGGCAAATTATATTTTTCTAAAAATAAGATCTGTAATGATATAAATATTAATGAGTTATTAAAGCGGCTATGTGCTCAGAGTAGTTTTGTGTTTCTGTCCCGCAAACCGAGCTCAACATTGACAGCAAGTCCATCATATATAATCAGAATTCAGGGAAGGACATAAAGACAGTTATAGTTCTAAGCCGATAAGGCTGTTATATTTGTCAAAGCGGAAATATAATCTCCAGGATTATGTCGACTCATATAATATTCAAGACTTTACGGATTCTGGTTCTGCTCGATTTAACAAGACTCTGAATGTTAATTTAGTCAATATTAAGAGACTACCGATGGCTCTTAGTCCATCTACTACTAAGCCTGTTACCTTCACTCTTCTGAACACGAGATCTGTGAGGAACAAATCTTTAATGGTACATTGTAAAAGATCACGTCGTTGAACACGACATTGACATTTTAGCGTTGACTGATACATGGTTATGCTCTGGTGAGTTCGATGGGCAAATTATTCGCGATGTTTGCCCAACTGGCTACGAATTTTACAGTGTACCGAGAGGATCAAGAGGCGGCGGAGTAAGTCTACTGTACAAGAAAATGCTAAAGTTTAAGAAGCAATGTCTTATTAAGAGTAAATTCAAGTCATTTGAGTTTACTGACTTAATGATGAATCATTTAATATCAACTATGCTACGTTTGAGAAAACGGCTTTCCATCTCGTGCGAACGGCTTCCCAACTCGTTCGAGCGACTATCCAACTCTTTCGAACGGCTTTCCAATTTGAGAAAACGGCTTTCGAACGCAAGCGAACGGCTTCCCAATTTGAAAAAAAACTGCTTTTGCTTCCGTTCGAACGACTTTTGCTTCCGTTTGAACGGCTTTGGCTTCCGTTTGAACGGTTTTTGCTTCCGTTCGAACGACTTTTTAGGCCGTTTGAACGGCTTTTGCTTCCGTTCGAACGACTTTTGCTTCCGTTTGAACGGCTTTTGCTTCCGTTCGAACGGCTTTTGCTTCCGTTCGAACGGCTTTTGCTTCCGTTTGAACGGCTTTTGCTTCCGTTCGAACGGCTTTTGCTTCCGTTCGAACGGCTTTTGCTTCCGTTCGAACGGCTTTTTAGGCCGTTTGAACGGGTAGCGAACGGCTTTTCAAAGCCATATTAACGTTTTTGCGTGCAGGGTCACATATCGGCCGCCTTCGTCTAACTCACATGGGGTATTTTGTTATGAGTTCCCGCACCTGCTAGAGGAACTAGTTACAGCTTCAGGCTCTCTTCTTCTGGTTGGTGACTTTAATTTTCACGTCAACGATAAACACAACTATCCTGCCCGGCAATTTCTTCAGCTGCTGGATGTGTTTAATTTGAGGCAACATGTTACTGGCCCCACCCATAGAAATGGTCATACGCTGGACCTTGTCATCACCAGGGCGGATGAGGACATCGCCAGGAACTTTTCTGTGGCAGATCCATGTATTTCTGACCACTGTGCTGTATCGTGTACTCTCTCCCTCATGAAGACTAGATATGAGAAGAAAGAGATTTGTTATCGAAAACTGAAATCTATCGACATGCTCCAGCTGTATGCTGATATTGCTAATTCTCCCTTGATGTCCTTGGACAGCTTTAATGATGTATCAGCTCTCGTTGAACAGTACAACAGCGTGTTATCATCATTGCTGGACAAACATGCGCCGCTAAAGAAGCGAGTTATTACTTTACGTCTGGCTGCGCCATGGTATAATGATGGCATAATGGAGGCGAAAGTGGAGTGCAGAAGGCTTGAAAGGCGTTGGCGCGCCTCTGGCCTGACTGTTGATCGGGAGTTGTACGTAACTCAGTGCAAAGTTGTGAATGACTTAATTCACCAATCAAAAATGGGCTACTACTCTCATCTAATAGAGGAGCATCAGTCTGATCCAAAAAAGCTGTTCGCTACTGTCGACAAGCTTCTTCACTTGAAAGGGGAGAGAAAGCTCCCCTCATGGGACAATGCCGCAGCATTAGCTGATGCATTTGCTGACTACTTTACAGAGAAGATTTAGAAGATTAGGACTGAACTTGACTCTAGGAAGGGTCAATTAGTGGATGAGTTCACTGACACTTGCGCTTCTAGGACTAAGCTTAGTGAATTTCGACTCATCACTGCCGAGGAATTGTCGAGCGTTATTGCTTCTACAACAGTAAAATCTTGTGAGCTCGATCCCCTCCCTGCTTCTGTGTTAAAAGGAAGCATCGATGTTCTACTACCGGTGATTACCAAGATTGTAAACTTGTCACTTGAACAGGCTGTAATGCCTGAGGTCCCAAAGGAAGCCTTACTGAAACCTTTGCTCAAGCGCGCGTCGCTGGACTATGAACAGTTTTCTAATCATCGGCTGATTTCTAATTTAATGTTCATCTCTAAATCATGCGAGAGAGTGGTGGCTACTCAGCTGATCGACTATGTGACTGAGAATGACTTAATGGAATTGTTTCAGTCTGCCTACAAATCCGGCCATAGTACTGAATCAGCATTACTAAGAGTACAGAACGACATTCTACAAGAAATTGATCAGGATCAGTACGTCATCCTATTATTGTTGGATCTATCGGCTGCATTCGACACGGTCGATCACCAAATATTACTTGCAAGACTCACTAATCGATTTGGCATCGAAGGCAAGGCTTACGCTTGGTTCAAGTCCTATCTCAGTGAACGTATGCAATTCGTCTCGATTGGCAATGCGCGCTCTTCCAGTCGTCCCTTGGGCTGCGGAATTCGTCAAGGCTCTGTGCTGGGCCCAATACTGTATCTGCTTTATACAGCGCCGTTGGGTGATATAATGAGGCACCATGGAGTATCGTTCCACCTCTACGCCGATGACACTCAAGTCTACGTAACTTTTAAATCATCTGTTGCGGGTGATCTTGACCGTGCACGATTTAAGCTGGCAACCTGTGTAACGGTTATTGATAAATGGATGCTGCGTAATAACCTTAAACTTAATGATGATAAGACGGAGATATTGGTATTCCACGCTAAGCATCGTCCCGCTCCAATATTGCACGATATTCAAGTCGCTGCTACATCTGTTGGGCTCTCGAATTCTGCGAGGAACATTGGAGTTATATTCGACATGACTCTTTCACTGGACAATCATATTATGCATATTTGCAAATCTTCTTTTTATGCTATTAGGAACATATCACGCATTAGAAAGTTTCTAAGTGTAGATATAGCCAAGATTTTAGTTCACGCATTTGTCACGTACGTCAAAGCTCGACAATTGTAATTCTTTGCTCTACGGTATTCCTAAGAAATTGTCACAGCGCCTGCAATATGTCCTAAATTCAGCGGCTAGGCTTGTTACCTTGTCTCGCAAGTCAGACCACGTTACACCACTTCTTATAGAATTGCACTGGCTGCCTATTGAGCAGCGAATATAATTTAAGATATTACTGTTTACGTATAAGGTGGTGAATGCCACTGCTCCTCAGTACTTGTGTGATTTATTAGAGCCTTATGCTCCACAACGCAGCCTGAGATCTGCATCGAAGTTAATGTTACAGGCGCCAACTTTTAATCTTAAATCATACGGCTATAGAGCCTTTTCTGTATGTGCGCCAAAGCTATGGAACTCACTGCCTTTTAACATTAAATCTAGTCCTTCAATACAGCTATTTAAGAAGAGTCTTAAGACATACCTTTTTAAGAAAGTTTTTTATTGATCAGTTTTCGGATATCGACAATTTATTGTAATTTTTAATCATGGTTTTTAGCTTAATTAACTTAGGATTTTTTAATATCTTTTAAATTAGTTGTAGTTTTTTTAATTAGGTGTAAAACGCTTTTGGACTTATAGGAAAAAGCGCTATATAAATGTAATTATTATTATTATTATTATTATTATTATTACAAGTGGATACCGCTAACGATAATCAGACAATGGTCAGTTCCCCCCCTCTTCCCCCCCCCCCCTCAGTTTTGAAAGGTTTGCAGATCTTACACAAAATTTGCAAACAATATGTTGTGTTCGTCGTGTTTAGTACCAAAACTATGATTTTTAAGCTTCAACTTCATTCAACCCACTTCTAAATGGGGAGGGTACCATTATTAACAGGAAAGGCATACTATTTTCCACCCCTCCCCCCTCAGTTTCGCAAGGTTCACATTTCTTACCCCAAATTTGGAACCAATATGTTGTGTTCATCGTGTTTAGTACCAAAACTATGATTTTAATGCTGTAACGTTATTGAATCCAGTTCTGGACTGCGAAATAGAAAATGAATCTTGTCCCAGGATGCTTTGCGGGCAAAACCAAAAGGGCGATGGATTTTTAGAGGTAGAAAGGAACATGGTAAAGACATAGGGATTTCACCAAAGTGTTACCCATAGAAAACTGCAGGGGGTCTTCTTAATTTGGTTAACATTGATGTTCAGGGGGGGAAATGACAGCCAAAATAAAATTTTAAAATGGCTTAACCCCCCCGGACTTCATTTGCGCGAATATTAACTCAAAATTTTAATCTAGTTGAATGAAATTACATATGATAGGCTTGTTTTAATTCGCATTAACATAGCGCAACGTACCTAACATTAACACCTCCAAGCTATAAATTACAATTATTCCCTACCCCACTCCCCCTGGGAATGGTATACCCATTTGTGTCAGCAAAATGTCTCCGGAATGTCATTCATGACAAAACTGATCGGTTTCTAAGTTTTCACGTTCAACACCGAAATACAGAATTGACGTTAACCAGTTGCCCAGGCCCCGCTCGGCCAAGCAAAAAGCGAGAAAAAACGCCTTAACCCCCCCTGAACTTCATTTGCGCGAGCGTTAACGCAAAAAGTTCATCTAGTTGGGTGAAATTACATAAGATAGGCTGTTTTTTATGCCATTAACTATGCGCTAGATACCGAACATTAATTATTTAATTAATTAATTAATTAATTAATTACTTAATTATTTATTTATTTATTTAATGATCGTATTATTTCTATGATTATCGTTAGGAACTAGTGGATACCGCTAACGATAATCCAACACGTGTGTTAGACGCTAGCTAGGTCATAGCGAGTGTTGGGTAGTGCCATGCAACTTGCATGGTAGTGAACCTGGGTGTATGGTGATTTTCCACCTACTAAGGCTCAAGTGGAATTTTGGAGCACTTCCCGTGGAAATAAGTGGCGTAAACATCTGTCGAAAAAGTTTCTCCTTGAAACGATTGTTATTTTGCATCCAAGTGCATGGAATGTCATCACAAGCTCGCGAACCGACAGTCATCCGCAGTTCATGCCGCATGGCAGTTGTCGCGTCGAGTACAGAAACCATGGTTTTAACTCTGCCACATCACTTGATCCATTGTGATTTGAAGCTGCAACCTCATTCTAGCCACTTCTAAATGGGGGAGGGTTCCATTATGAACAGGAAAGGCATAGCATTTTCCACCCCTCCCCCCTCAGTTTTGCAGGGTTCGCATATCTTACCCCACATTTGCAAGCAATATGTTGTGTTCGTCGTGTTTACTACCCAAACTAAGATTTTAAAGCTGCAACTTCATTCTAGCCACTTCTAATGGGGGAGGGTTCCATTATTAACAGGAAAGACATAGGATTTTCCACCCCTCCCCCCTCAGTTTTGCAGGGTTCGCATTTCTTACCCCACATTTGCAAGCAATAGGTTGTGTTCGTCGTGTTTACTACCAAAACTATGATTTTAACGCTGCAACGTTATTTAATCCAGTTCTGGACTCGGAAATAGCGAATGCAACTGTCCCAGCATGCTTTGCGGCCAAAACGGAAAGGGCGATGGATTTTTACGGGTAGAAAGCATCATCGTAGAGTCATGGGGTTTTCACCAAAATGTTACCCATAGGAAACTGCAGGGGTTCCTCTTAATTTGGTTGAGATTGAAGTTCAGGGGGGGAAATGATAGCCAAAACAAAATTTGAAAACGGCTTAACCCCCCCTGAACTTCATTTGCGCGAGTAATTACGCAAAAAAATTATCTAGTTGGGCGAAATTACATCAGATAGGCTGGTTTTTATTCCTTCAGCTATTCGCTATATACCAAACATTAATTAATTAATTAATTAATTAATGATTGTATTATTTCTATGTTTATCGTTAGGAATTATTACAAGTGGATACCGCTAACGATAATCAAACACGCAAAATACAGTGGCCACTTGAACAGTGGATGTACTGCGAAAACTACTTCAGATAACATGAATATCTAATGCGCATGCCTGTAAACTAGACATAACTTCCAAAGACCAGCAGATTTATGGCGGGCTGACATTGAAGATTAGTCTGTGAAGGAACCATGCTTGCAAATTGCTCGTGCCTCTGCACCTCCCTGCATTTAACTTTTGAACAAAGTGATGCAAAAAAACTTCGAGCTCTACTTCAAAAACTACTTCAGATAACATCGGTTGTATCTCTTTATCCCGTGTTATTAGTCATTTTATTATATCTATTATATTACACTAGTGGATACCGCTAACGATAATCCAACATGTGTGTTAGACGCTAGCTAGGTCATAGCGCGTTTTGGGTGGTGCCATGCAACTTGCATGGTAGTGATCCTGGGTGTATGGTGTTTTCCCACCTACTAAGGCTCAACTGGAATTTTGGAGCACTTCCCGTGGCCTAAAGTGGCCTAAACATCAGCCGAGAAAGTTTCTCCTTGAAACGATTGTTATTTTAAATCGAAGTGCATGGAATGTCATCACAAGCTCGCGAACCGACTGCCTTCCGCAGTTCATGCCGCATGGCAGTTGTCGCGTCGAGTGCAGAAACCATGGTTTTAACTCTGCCACATCACTCCATGCATTGTGATTTGAAGCTGCAACCTCATTCTAGCCACTTCTAAATGGGGGAGGGTTCCATTATGAACAGGAAAGGCATAGGATTTTCCACCCCTCCCCCCTCAGTTTTGCAAGGTTCGCATTTCTAACCCCAAATTTCTAGCAATATGTTTACTAACAAAAGCATTATTTTGAAGCTGCAACTTCATTCTAGCCACTTCTAATGGGGGAGGGTTGCATTATTAACAGGAAAGGCATAGGATTTTCCACCCCTCCCCCCTCAGTTTTGCAGGGTTCGCATTTCTTACCCCAAATTTCCAAGCAATATGTTGTGTTCGTCGTGTTTACCACGCAAACTAAGATTTTAACGCTGCAACGTTATTTCATCCAGTTCTGGACTCGGAAATAGCCAATGAAACTGTCCCAGCATGCTTTGCGGCCAAAACGGAAAGGGCGATGGATTTTTACGGGTAGAAAGGAACATTGTACAGACATGGGGGTTTTACCAAAATGTTACCCATAGAAAACTGCAGGGGTTCCTCGTAATGTGGTTGACATTAAAGTTCAGGGGGGGGGGGAAATGCTAGCAAAAACAAAACTTCAGAACGGCTTAACCCCCCCCCCTGAACTTCATTTGCGCGAGTAATAACGCAAATATTTAATCTAGTTGGGCAAAAATACATAGGATAGGCTGGTTTTCATTCCCTTAACTATGCGCTAGATACCGAACATTAATTAATTAATTAATTATTTAATGATTGTATTATTTCTATGTTTATCGTTAGGAATTATTATTATAAGTCTTTTGTACAATAACAAACTACAAAAACAGTCAAGCGGAAGAGCCTTGAAGACAAGGTAAATATGCGGGGGGGACGAGTAATTCAATACCCTGCGAGTGATTATGCAATCTAATGCGGTATGTCCTCTCATTTTCAATGGTAATTATAACCAGCCAATCAGAAAACAATAATCTGAGCACCGGTGACACCATCAACAACAGCAACAACAAACCTGACAATAACATTTCGCTAGTATCGCCCCAATAATATCGCGCCACTTGATAGTTACAGGTAAACATTATAGTGCATAAATAAGTAGAAATTATCTCACCATCATTGTCCTTATCGAGTTGAGTCTGTGAATACCTGGCAAAAGAAAGTACATTGTAAATTACTCTCACTGACTTGTTCACTGATTAGCTCAGTTGGTAGAGCACGGCCTAGAGCGCAGAAGGTCAGGGGTTCAAATCCCGGCCGCGTCCGTGGGCAGGGACGTATAAGCGGTAGCCCTTGTCTCCATCCTCTTCTAATCTATACGAGGCGGACGTGAAAGAATCTGTTTTCTTATTTCGAGAAAGAGTAGGGGATTGTCTCCCGACACAACAGCCTGGTATTCTGAGGTACTAACAATCGCTCACGGCAGCACATTGCGCCACAATAGCAGTCCGAATCATAAAAATAACCTTGTGAAGCGCATTGAAATATATAAATATAGACTTTGCGCTATATAAATGAATACCTTTTTACCTTTACATTTTTTCAAAGGAAAGAAAGCGAGAATCGATCTCAATGGCTCCTGAATTTCCAAGATACGACTCTGCTAAGAGTTGTAATAAAATTCTAAATACACCATGCAAGCAGCATTCGTGAGGCTGATCTGAGATTTTTGAATCAGAGCGTTGCAAATGTCCCATGGTAGGGTCAGGTCAGCTACGCAAATGCCCCTCAGTGTGGTTTTGGAAGGAATGCAAATATCTTATAAACAATGACATAAACTTCGCTGTGTTTGACACCCCACTCCTCCCCAGGAGTTCTTTGCTAGAAAATACCCCATCTCGGAGCAGACTGAATTGTGAAATACCCCACGTATGCCCGGGGGAGGGGGAGGGGGGGAGGGGGGGAGAGGGGAGAGGGATGGGCAGGTTTGGAATTGATACGGATATTATTAGTAGATAATAGTAAAATTCCTCTTTCGTCAATAACTTCAGCAACATTTGTTCTCATCGGCTTTTGAGGCTTTCAGTTGTCGTCATGACTGTAGTTTAATTTTTCACATTTGAATTTTCCCTTCATTTACGATCAGCCAAAAATGTTTAGTTCTCCAGTATTTACTTAAACTGGTCTAGCCCGGTTTATTAATTTGAAGGCAACACAAGCGTTTTGCGTGTTTAATTCAATTATTTATATTTTTTTGTCAAATTAAATGCACCAATTGTGTACATGTATAAATTATGACATCACATAATGCCACACCATTTAACACTTGCATATTTTCTAGACACTCAGATATGCTAAGGCATTTTGTATTATTAACCAATCAAAGAGGTAGAAATAACGTTCAGAAACCATATTTAACATTATATACACACTTCACTTACATTTCCAGCACTGTTTCTTTATCTGGTGTAAAATCAATGTTGAGTTCAAGCCCTTTTAACATCTGATTTGAGAGAAAAACTGATCAAGCTAGATTCACATGGGAACATAAGAATTAAAAAAAGGCAAAACTAAGTTCTATTTAGACTTCCATTGACAAATAATAATTGTTAGTTAACAAATAAAGAAGCCTTAGCCATGTTTTATACTAAATTAAACAACTCATGAATAATTAATGAAGCAAAACAAAGGAAATCACTGAGCGTGGAGGGATCTTTAAATGTGATAAAGATTTCATTCTAATTTACATAAACTGTAACTTGGATTTTCTCCGCCGAAACAGGTTGTATCGCCAAAATAACTGAATTACATACCTCTATACATCTAGAGGTTTTTTAAGCCGTTTCAAAAACTCGCAGCATTGTTTTATCAGATCTAAAACATGAAAGAAATATTAAAGCACAAGCCGAAGGCACATGCTTTCAACATTTCTCAAGTGTTCTCAATGAGTGTTTTATGATAGTATAAAACATGGATTTAAGGCTTCTTTATCTGTTTTATAATAATTATAGATTTACATGCGCGACAAAAGGAAACCTACACCAGTTGAAAACAATAAAACATGGCAAAACATGTTATATACTCTGATAAAACATGGCTTTTTAGCGAATCAGAGCATGCATACTATCATATCTATATTATAAATAAGTATAAGCTGTGCCTCTGCTATAAATTGGTTACACAATACAGTACAGTGTATATGGGTTTAATTTGCAATTGTGGCAACCTGTGTTGTAAATTAATTAAGGCAGACATCCTTACACCATTGCATTTTGTTATTTGGTTAGTATATTATTGAGTTGTATCATGATGTACAGTATCATGTCTGTCAACTTTATCTATTTCTACATGGCCTTGGTGTATTCTCTGCTTTTCTTTTCATTTTTACTAGAATGCCAGCTACCTGTTGCAAGTAAGCTGTAGTTATTACCCTCAGATATAATGAAAAAGTGTGATAACAAAGGGCCTTAGTGTCCAGGGCAAATGAGCAAACCCTACTAACTACCAACATGGCTTCACAAATGCCTTCAGCACTATTGTACAGTTTCAGATACTCAGATTCGTGTTTTGATTAGGTTGGTGGAAGTTGGATGCACTCAAGAACTATATCCAAACCACTAATAATATTTTCCTCACTGCAACTTTATCAATTTTGTCAGAAGGTATGGAACATGGCTATATTGTTGTTGTTTTTTCTTCACTTAGCAATCATATACAAGAACAGTAGCAGGGGCAACTGTTCAGTTTATAATTTGATAATTTCACTACGCCTGCATTCCGATAGTTTTGCGGGCTTGGCAATTATATATTATATACTATAGTAGCAGGGGCAACTGTTAGGTATATTTTTATGTTATGTTAATTTTGCTATAACTACCTTCCAACAGTAGCAGTGGCAACTGATCGGTGTTAGATATATTTATTAGTATTATACATCCAACAGTGGCAGGGGCAACTGTTTTGGGGATTTTGGTGAAATATTAGTCTGTTACAATTTCGTGCACTAATTTTCATGTAACACAATGCCTATGCATTGAATTCAATCACTTATCATAATGTTCACTCTCCTGGCATTCACTGTTATGTTGGGGTGGGGTCTTCCCCCGGGCCTTTGCTGGGCAAACTAATTACCCATTATTGATTTACAAAATTAATATGATTAAAGTGGCTCAGGCACAAAGCCAAATTAATTCCAAATTAGCATCATTCTGGTTATTTGCCCCACAAACCGAGCTCAATATTAGACAGTGAATTTAATTTGCCAGACTCGTTTTAAACATAACTCACAGGGGCATAGCCAGTGTTTTGCATAGGGGGGCCACTCATTACCAAATCCTCACCTCTCCAAACATATATATTAATTTTATATAGTCAGGTAGTGTACATCTCAGTTTTCAGTCACCTAACATTTCCAGTAAGACTGTCGCATTGTTCACTGACTCAGTCCTGGTAATTATCACTTAGCTTATTAGGTGCATTACTGTGACGCTACTTTTCAGTTGTGTTTTTTCTTACAAAATGTGTGCATGACTTTGTGCAATTCCAGTTGTTTGTATGTTATATTTATCCAATGTACATTGTAAGTCTAATACCATTCACACCAAAGCTAACAAATTTAAAACACTTCTCACTTAAACTGCATGCTCACTGGTGCTAAAACCAGCTTCAAAGCAACCTTTGTTTTATTAGCTAAACAACTTGTTTGATGTATAGGCTGTCTTAACCTAATGTACAACTAAACACATTCAAGATAGGGGCTAGATAAACTAAGTTTAATTAAACAGGTTTTGCTGGTGACTGAATGGGGTATAAGCTTATTATATACTATTTTGTAACTGATACATGTACTATACAGGAATTTACAGAGGTTATCCATGTGAGGGTGATTCCACAGTATTCCATCTGTTGTGGAGGTTATATACATACAGAAAGTGTTATGACATTTCTAGAAATCTAGACTACAGAGAAAAGCCATTCTACTTTTGTGTGGTAGCAGCTGATGTCCATTAGAGCTTTGCATAACAGTACTGTAATTCACCCTGAATCAAATGAGTGGCTAGGCTCGGTTTTCAGCCATAGGGGTTTCGGTGAGCCCGTGATCCTCTCCCCACTCACGGCTGGGCGTGCGAGCTGAGACATTGTCAGGTTTTAGCCAATCAAAAACTTGCCACTAAATTCCTGTCGCTGAATTGATTTGCATAATTCACATTGTAAACTTTTGAAAGCCGGACCAAAGGCTTTCGATTGCTGTTCCAAAATGCCTTTAAATTTGCTCTGGAAAAGTTTGGTTTCGAAGAATTCAAGGATTCACACAAAGAAGCAGTAAGAGAGTTTTTGGGTGAAGACACTTTGTCAGTAAACGCACTGGCTCTGGAAGTCACTTGGGAAACCGTCAGCTCAAAGGTCGCGAAGCTCGTAATGTTCAGTCATTTCTCATTTAACTTTACCGATGCAAGACCAAGGTAGCCTGGCTATTCTTACTTCAAAGAAAATTAGTGCTGCCTTTAACGGAGAAGAAAAGACTGACGAGTCCATATTAAAAGAGTTTATAATTATATAGGAGAGGAAATCACGTCTAACGCAGGCCATGTTTACGCATTTAACTCTGCAATCACAATTTACTTGAAAATCGCTGCATCAAATGAGTTTTACAATTCTTCAAGTCCTATGTACTAAGTTTGTACAATTTAATTACCGTATTTACCCGTGTATAAGCCGCACCTTTTCACCCAAAATTTCCGTTTAAAATCGGGGGTGCGGCTTATCTACGGGAACACCTAGAAAAGGTATCAAAAATTTGCATAAATTACCGTTTGTTTTCATCTGAAAGAAGAAGAAAAAGGAAAACAAATAACAGAGAAAGATCGTGTAATATAGCAATTTAAGTATAATCATTGAAAATACACACGCAATTTGAAAGAATGAAAGCAAAAACTCTTCTAAGACCTACCTTAGACCTAATATATTAGAATTTCGTGAATATTTAAACGTGATCAAGCTTATTTACCTTCAAAAACATGCTGATTTGCAGCGCTTGTCAAAACATGTATCTAAACAATCAGGCATTCTTTGCAATTTTACACGTGGGAGATTGGCACTAGTTAATGAAAATCCAAGATGGCGGACCTGACCTACTCGTGCAAGTATTGTTATGCCAGAAAACCTTTCTTGCTCTAGCGATTAAAGGAAAGCGGTTCTTTGGAATTGTTGTTAGTTAATTGGGGAATAAATGCGGAAGAATTCTGGAGTGATTTAAAGACTGCAGGTTAAAATATACACAAGAAATGACAAGGCAAGTTGAAATTAAAGTTGTGATTATTTATTTATGACAATCTGATGAAGTTTTGCATCAAGTACGAGTGTTTATGAACTCCAACAAAAGATAATTCTTTTTTTGAAGAAGTTTGGCATCAAGTACAAGCGTTTATGAACTCGGACAAAAGATTTTCTAATTATTTTTTGTATTTTTCAAAAAAAGTTTTTTTCCTAAATTCAAGCTTCAAAACTTGGGGTGCGGCTTATCTACGGGTGCGGCTTATACACGGGTAAATACGGTATGTCTCCAAGACATACTCTACACAAGTAGTAAGCGGGAATACTCGACTCTAGCTCAGAGCTCCGAAATAACATCTGGTCAGTTTTATTTTTTGTCAGAGAGTGTCTTGATCGGCACTTAAATATTAAAGAGTAACGAATAAAGTTGCCTGGTTTCTCAACAGCTGGGCTTTCCTTGAAAACTTGGACTGTGAACATGAGAGCTAATAATAACAGGTATTAAATAAAACCTTTATCTACGTCAAATTAATTTCACACTTGGAGTTTTAGTTTAAAGAATTCCAATGTGTTTTGAAAGTTTAGGCGGAATTGATCCTACATACGTGTATATTACTATCACAATAAATAATTTTAAATGATGGTGCTGCTGCGGATAAAAGAGACTACATTGTGGAGACTACATCAGCTACTTTGAATAAAAATGCAACAACAACAACGAAAATAAAGGACAAACTTTGAAGTTTGAGTAACTTCTAATAGCAATATATAACATTGTTGCTCTTAGAAAGTTGCTGTTACTATATGTATATCTCATAAAATAACACAGTGCAGTACATGTGAAAACTGTATGCTTTGTAAATCAATGTATTTGTAGTCTCTGTAATGGCCATTTCATGATTTAATTATTACTATTTTAATATTTAATTATAATATATTCATCAATGCGGCAATTACAAAACATCATAACAAAGTGATGTTAAGGCTCTTTATTATACGACTTGGCGTTTTCGAGTGCAAATACGGGCTAAAACAAGTGCAAATATGAGATGGTATTACACGGGTCACAAACCGGTTTGCACAGGTTTATTCAACACTTAAAAGGTTTTGTAAGCGCGCGAGCCAATCGAAGTGGGGCTGTTTGAGTAACAGCCAATCAGCTTTTAGCGCGCGAAAAGAACTTTTCAGTGCGCGCCCGCCCCCGACATTGGGCTGAGAGATTTCTTCTCTCGAGATTTCTTCTCTCGAGATTTCTTCTCTCAAGATTTTCTTCAAACAGAGCAGTAAGGTAAGCAAAAACAAACATGTTTTGTTCGTGTTAGCTGTCGTATAATAAACAATTTATTACACGAAGAGTTGTGTAATACGGCTGGGAATTTTTACTCGTAAATTTTATTTTTTCTCGGCTTTCAGGCTCGAAAAAATTAAACTGACTCGTAAAAATACCCAGCCGTATTACACAACTTTCCGTGTAATAAGCTCTTTTTACTACATTTTTGACATTTCAAAAACTGATGTCAAAGTACAAAATACTGTGGAATGACCTGTGACTCAGAACTGCATTTAGATTGACACTGGTATAATTTTTAGCATCATCTAAAGTTGATTGAGGTATGCTTGAACTACATGTACCATGGAAAGCGAGTAGCAGCTGATGTTTCGAGCGCTAGCCCTTCGTCAGAGCAAAAGAGGGAATTGTGGGTGGGAAAACGGTTTATATAGTGTTGAGTGCATGCATGATTACCACTGAGAAAACATGTGCTCGGATTAATTGGGATCAAAGAAAATTGCACCAACAATAGAAATGCTAATAGTTGTAACAGGAAGTGTTAATTGATGAGTAAACTAAGGAAACATGCTGATCTATTTAAAGTGTTAGTGAATATGTGAATTCTGAAATTAACACCTTATGGTATTAATGAACGCTTTTCGTTCATTTAATTTCAGAATTCACGTATTCACTCACACTTAAGATGTCAGCATGTTTCCTTAGTTTACTCATCAACACTTCCTGTTACAACTACTATTAGCATTTCTATTGTTGGTACAATTGTCTTTAATCCCAATTGATCCAAGCACATGTTTTCTCAGCAGTTATAATCATGCATGGTGCAATTTTCTTTCATTTGATACCAATTGACTTATTAATAAATGAAATATGAAATATTAATAAATTTTACAAACAATATATTAAAATGCCATATGTTGAAACAATACAGCTCATTTCATTAATGGTACAAGTTAATTTATTAAACTGATTAAATTAGCATGCAAAGTTTATGACAAACAGATGTAATGCCATAACCATTCAACCAACCCTGCACCCACTCACAGATTGACATGCAGCCTATACTCTAACCCTATATACATGCATGTACCTTATCAATATCTGTATACATGTAATAGCTGCTGTTACAGTTTGATTATGTCACCACTTATTAACCCACACACCCACAGACAATTGCAGCCTACATATGCACCCTAACCCTATGTACACATACCTCATCAGTATCTATATAGCTGTTGTTATCTGTATCCCAGTATGCAAATTCCTTCTCAGTGCTGCTTCCAAGGTTCTGTATGTCATCCTCTAGGCTCTCACGGACTGTAGAGGAAACTTTGAGACCCTGTTTCTCAGCAAGAGTTATGATATGGTCACATTCGGATTCAGACAAGAATCCAGGAATTTCTGTAAATAAAGGATTGTTAAATTTAGAGAAGACAGTGCTTGAAACTAGCAGTAGTCCACTCAAGCCCAGCTAGTACAATATTACTCAGGGGCATAGGCAGGGGGGTTCCTGGGGTTCTTGAACCCTCCCTTTTCCCTCCCTTTCCCCTCCTTTTTCCAAGCTAGAAGAAAAATGTAATAAATAAAAGAAAAGAGAAAAAGAAATAGCAAGTGTGTTTTTTACTCTCATAATTAATGCAGGAAATGCCATTTACCCCTTTCACGGTACATATAATTTGATGTATTTTACTGCATGTTACTTGCTTTGAGGAATTCAGTCTTGCTAATTAAGTTTAAAGTGCAAGGCCCTGAGATTGCCACACAACATAATGTATAGACAAAATTGTATATAGACTGAACTGCATTTATGCATATTAAAATTTAATAATTTCATCTAAATCCTCCTTTCTTTGCACACATTAACTTCAGTTAACATTATTCCATTTCAGCTGAAATGGCACTTACAAAAAAAATATTTCTCCTCAGATTCTAAATTGTCTCTCACAAATGCATGTTTCATGTTTGCACTAACCTCACTTTCTGTCTCCCAACAACTAAACTTGCCCAGCACCAAGCCAATTTCTCACTCCGTAAGCACTAATCACAGCAAGCTAAATTCATCCATATTGACCACAAAGAATGCTGGGAAATCCTACCAAACAGCGACATGGCTCTTCCCCCATCTTCATTCTTCAAAATATTTACTAAGTCTAAAGCCATTTCAACCTAATAGCTTCATATTGGAATCACTGGCAAGTAAATGTTGTCCAATATTCCAAAAAAACTATGATAGGTGGCTCCAGACCCCCATTTATAAAGCCCATGCTAAAGTGACAGAAGAAGTCCTAGCCCATTCTACAAGTGTGAAATGAAGCTTGTTCTCCATCACAATAACATTGCACAGACTCCGTTCTTTGGGAAAGTGCTGATTCTAGTTCTCATCGGACTTAATGATGTCCTCCAGCACTCTATAAATGGTGAAAAGGGCTTTAAAAAGCCTTAAATTCTCTGTATTCTGACAAACAAACTACCTGCCAGCTCCAAAGTAATCCACAACTGCTTTCAAAATGGCCGTCTAAAAACTTTGAGCCCCCAGTATTATAGGTCAGTTGAAAATTCCATGGTAACAATGACTACAGTTTACTTAGGGGGAGGGTTCTTTTTGGTCTAGAAATAGCTAAAAATCAGTTCCAAAAACTCAGAGCTGGAAGGGTTAATAGACCTAGTGGTTAGGAAATCCCTACTTCAAATTCTGGTTATGTCCCTGATACTACTAGTAAATCTTGGAGGCACTTGACATTTGGCTTAGTAGGTAGACTTTGTCAATTATTACCCCAGGGACTATAGTTTCCGAAAGTAAATTTTGAGCTCTAGACGAGTTAAAAAAATTGAGGAAGCAGGGTACAAGTGAAGCAACCTCATGTAATGTCAGTATTACTCATGTGAGTCTAGTGAGACTGATAAACTTGAGGCCAACATAGGACTTAATGTGAAGCAATTAAATTATCAGTATATAAATACATGTATACATCTTTAAATGACACTCACCAAATATTGGTGGATTGACTGCTAATGTCTTCACTTCATAATTTTTCTCTGGTTCAAGTGGCAGGTTTTGGATATGACCAACCTATTGATAAGAAACAAAAAAGGTCAGCTGTTAAAACAATTAAAGTATATCTGTCATCAAGTTGGCTTAATTGGCTAAGATTCTGCATCTATTTTTTAAACTACATGTACCGTATTTACCCGTGTATAAGCCGCACCCGTAGATAAGCCGCACCCCAAGTTTTAGGAAAAAAGCTTTTTTTGAAAAATACAAAAAATAATTAGAAAATCTTTTGTCCGAGTTCATAAACGCTTGTACTTCATGCCAAACTTCTTCAAAAAAAGAATAATCTTTTGTTGGAGTTCATAAACACTCGTACTTGAAGCAAAACTTCATCAGATTGTCATAAATAAATAATCACAACTTTAATTCGATCGAATAATTGGTTCAACTTGCCTTGTCATTTCTTGTGTATATTTTAACCTGCAGTCTTTAAATCACTCCAGAATTCTTCCGCATTTATTCCCCAATTAACTAACAACAATTCCAAGGAACCGCTTTCCTTTAATCGCTAGAGCAAGAAAGGTTTTCTGGCGAAACAATACTTGCACGCAAGGAGGATTGGAAGGCCTTCCCACAATCCTTTGCGTAGCAACTATATTATCAATTTTCCCGGTCACGTGAGCAATTCATTCTGCGTTGAATTTCGTGGAGATCGGACCTCTGCAGCACAAATTTTCACAAAGCATCTCAAAACCAAAGTTTTTCCTGGGATTTTGACGTATGTTTAGGCTAGCTTTGACTTCCCCGTATTTCTGGCCATTATTTTACAATGAAAGCCTACGAAAAATGGGAAAATATGCAGATAATTACCTGTGATTTGAGTGAAAAGTTTTCAATTTTAGAGGTTCGTGCGCGCTGCTGACGCAATCTGATCACGCCATTTTCGAACAATGAGCGCGCGCTCAAAGCTGCTTTTGTACGAGCGCGCGACTGAATAAACCAAAGTATTACTTATTTCTGCCCTTTATCTTTTCAGGTAATCATAATTGTTTTTAAGTAAAATGATTAACAAAGAATCGTCTGTTTTATTGGTATAATTAACAATAAACACCACTCGTACTGTTCGCGAAATGCTTCACGAAAGATCGGCGTAAGTACTGTATATCCAGTGAGCGCGACATTTTGTGAATGGTATCGAGACACGTAAACAATACCCATATTCAACGGCTTTGTAAACCTCTTAAACCTGGAGCCCTTTGGAGCCCTTTGCACAAATTAGACACTTAATATATTTATGTCACTGCTCATGCTAATTTCCAGGTAAGGTTAGTTGTCTAAAAGGTTTGTAGTTAATTTCTTTCAGGGTAAGATTTACGACTTGAGTTCGCGGGAAATTTCCCCCAAACAACCTCTCGTGAAAAGTGTCCGATAAATATGCTCAGATTGTATGAAAAGTTCAAAGATTGAAAATGTTTAGCGAGTAGTAAAGTTAGAAAGTATATTTCTGACTTTGTTGAATCCATCTCTAGTTTCTAGAGTTAAAAAACTTCAAGAAGAAATTTAGTTGGAAATGACAAAACTCGCGGGAAACTCCAAGTTTCTTGCCTTCTTGACAAATTTTCAAGCGCAAGTGTTCATGGGAAGGCCTTCCAATCCTCCTTGCTTGCACGAGTACATCAGGTCCGCCATCTTGGATTTTCATTAACTAGTGCCAATCTCCCACGTGTAAAATTGCGAAGAATGCCTGGTTGTTTATTTATTACAGTTTTCTCCATAAATGAAATAACAAACAAATAATATATATGTTGTAG
Source organism: Actinernus sp. WN-2022 (assembly GCA_030867875.1). NCBI lineage: Eukaryota > Metazoa > Cnidaria > Anthozoa > Actiniaria > Actinernidae > Actinernus > Actinernus sp. WN-2022. The sequence continues at coordinate 37,933,882 of JAOWCC010001368.1, forward strand.
GTTGTTTCTCAATTCAGGTCATTTTTAAACAACCTAGGTCATTTTTAAATAACCTAGGTTATTTTTAAAATATAAATAACCTAGGTCATTTTTAAACAACCTAGGTTATTTTTAAAATGACCTAGGTCATTTTAGGGTCTTTTAAATGTAGGGTTAGGGTTTGTATGACTATATTGAAGAATTTAAAGCATTACATTTCTACGTTGCGACTTAGCTCTAAAAACCCTAAATTAGTGAGCACCCATTGTTGACGGTTAGGGTGTTTTTAAATGTAGGGGTAGGGTTTGGATTAGTTCACAGGACCATTGAAGAAGCATTATTTAAAAAGCTTAATTTAGTGACTATAGCTCTAAAATAATTGACTTCAAAGTAAGTGAACAGCCCTTGTTGACGGTTAGGTTTTTTTTAAATACAGGGTTAGGTTTTGGATTAATTAGTTCACAGGACCATTGAAGAAAAGTGCACTTGAAAACACTTGAAAACTTCGCTAAATTCTCCATTAAGTTCAGATGTATTTAGACTCGTTCTATTAATGATTTGGGATTTAAAATGGTTAGGGTTTTTTCAAATTTGGGGTTAGGTTTTAGAAGGTTTGTATGAAAATTCGACAATATGAATAATTAATATGCTTACACTGAGAAAGCGCCCGATCATTTATCCATTTTTTACGTCTTTTCACATTCTCGGAGTTCTTTGATTAGAGACTGACAAGACAATATAATACAGTTAATGTACCGGGCTGAAGTTAGCTGCCAATTCGAAATTTCAAACGCGGAAACTGGCTCTTGATATGCGACGGCATAGCTATCCATCAACTAGCTCACTGCCAAAAGTGCGCACTTGTTCTTCAAAACAACACCCATTTAGGTCAACAAAAACATATCAGATGTCTCATGTCCTCTCTAAAACACAGTACCAAAAATTAAAACTTGAATAACTCCTTCTAAACAAACACCATGATCAAGATCTTTTGCAGAATGGAAGACCTTCGGGCATAGACCCCAGACCAGAGTAAATGAGAGTCACTCCTGTTGCGCCTTCTTATTTAAGGGGGGTAGGGAAAAAACCTAGTTTGCCTTATCCTGCTCATATTTACGTTTACAAACTTGAATAACTCTTTCTAAGCAAACACCCTGATCAAGATCGTTTGCAGGATTGAAGACCTTCGGTCATAGACCCCAGACCAGAGTAAATGAGAGTCACTCCTGTTGCGCCTTCTTATTTAAGGGGGGTAGGGAAAAAACCTAGTTTGCCTTATCCTAGTCATATTTACGTTTACAAACTTGAATAACTCTTTCTAAGCAAACACCCTGATCAAGATCGTTTGCAGGATTGAAGACCTTCGGTCATAGACCCCAGACCAGAGTAAATGAGAGTCACTCCTGTTGCGCCTTCTTATTTAAGGGGGGTAGGGAAAAAACCTAGTTTGCCTTATCCTAGTCATATTTACGTTTACAAACTTGAATAACTCTTTCTAAACAAAGGCCCTGATCAAGATGGTTTGCAGGAATGAAGACCTTCGGTCATAGTCCCCAGACCAGAGGAAATGAGAGTCACTCCTGTCGCGCCTTCTTATTTAAGGGGGGTAGGGAAAAACCTAGTTTGCCTTATCCTAGTCATATTTACGTTTACAAACTTGAATAACTCATTCTAAACAAACACCCTGATCAAACTCTTTTGCAGGATTGAAGATCTTCAGTCATAGACCCCAGACCAGAGTAAATGAGAGTCACTCCTGTTGCGCCTTCTTATTTAAGGGGGGTAGGGTAAAAACCTAGTTTGCCTTATCCTGGTTATATTTACGTTTTCAAACTTGAATAACTCTTCCTAAACAAACACTCTGATGAAGAACGTTTGCAGGATTGAAGAACTTCGGGCATAGTCCCCAGACCAGAGTAAATGAGAGTCACTCCTGTCGCGCCTTCTTATTTAAGGGGGGTAGGGTAAAAACCTAGTTTGCCTTATCCTGGTTATATTTACGTTTTCAAACTTGAATAACTCTTTCTAAACAAACACTCTGATGAAGATCGTTTGCAGGATTGAAGAACTTCGGGCATAGACCCCAGACCAGAGCAAATGAGAGTCACTCCTGTCGCGCCTTCCTATTTAAGGGGGGTGGGGGAAAAAACTAGTTTGCCTTATCCTAGTCATACTTGAATATCTCTTTCTAAACAAACACCCTGATCAAACTTTCTTGCAGGATTGAAGATCTTCGGTCATAGACCCCAGACCAGAGTAAATGAGAGTTACTCCTGTCGCGCCTTCTTATTTAAGGGGGCTATGGTAAAAACCTAGTTTGCCTTATCCTGGTTATATTTACGTTTTCAAACTTGAATAACTCTTTCTAAACAAACACTCAATGAAGCATCTTAACAAAACGTTTTCGAAAGCAACTCAACTGCGACGTCTTTTCATCGTATTTGCTACCAAGAGATGTCCCTACAGATCTCATTCCCAGAAAGGTAACTGGAAACGGCGACTGTTTCTTCAATGCGGCGTCAGTTTTGATTATTGGAGATCAGCATCTTAGTGGCGTTCTTCGTCTTTTGACAGCAGCGGAGGTTTATTTACATGCACCTTTCTATGCAAACCACCCAAGGTAAGCCAAACTAAATGATCATAATTGATTACGTGCGTATAATTTAGCGAACTATAATACGACTGTTTAAGTTAGGTTTAAAATAAATATTAAACTTGAATATTTAAAGAGGGTAACACTTCACAATAGCTAACACGGCTAATGAACTATCCTCCTTCGCAGACGTTTTAGTGTCGGTCTTATTCTCCCTCCCCACAACGACACTAAAACATCTGCGAACGAGACTATACAGTGTGTTGGTATAAAGTATACACCCGATCAAAAAAAAAGGATGACACTCCTAAATATATATTTATCCCCATTAGTGTGTTTGTTTTTCCAGAGAAAGCAATACCATAGGGATCGGTACGACTACAATGCAGTCGAAAGCCTCCGATGCAGACGTCTTGTGTGGTTTGTTTCCCTCCCTCCCACAGCAACGTCTGAGAAGTCGAGCCCACCTTTTTTGTTCAGCCAATCAGAGAGGAGCTCTTATTTTCTGGGATAATCCCTACAAACCTTCACAGTCGCTGAACTGAGTATTCTTGCCACCAAAGCATACTTTTTTGTGGCGACGGGTTAGACGTGAAGATCTTTCGTTTAGAGATATCTGAGAAAGCTTCAAAATCCATAGCCAAAGTCCAAATTTTATGCACTGAAATTTCGTTTTTTTTTACCACTTGGCAACCTCTGAGCGTTATTTTCTGTTGTCTAGGCGACTGAGAGGGGACGAAAACTTGCATGCGCAGGCTAGCACGTGCTGCACGTGCAAAAATGTAAGTCAAAATAATCAGTCAATCAAGTGTTCGTGTTCCCATGCAGATGTTGATTAAAACTACACACTGTGGTGAACACGAGTGAAAAAGATGGTAAAACAGGTGAAGACGAGTGAACATTTATTGAAACTACATTTTAGTAGTATAGAGGGTGAGGGTACCAGACCATTTTCCATCATATGGTTTCTGATCTCATACCCCCACCCTATTATTTATCGATTTTAGTTGAAATGTACTGTTAGTTTATCGTATTTTATAATGGCCATAAGCATAGCTTGTAATCCCGTCTTCCAATAGATACCGTTTGTCGTCGAAGCATGATAGTGAGATCTTGTTAATTTCATAGCTTCCTAATTGGTGGTTTTGACTTCTAATGGTCTTCATATTGTGTGACATCTGTTTGTTGTTCAGTAGCACGTCTTTGTAGTTTTCATGTTTAATGTTCTTCTTGACGACGTTCTTCTTGATGCCTTTAGCCGTCTTAGCACCTATGTTGTTGTCTTTCATGTAGCTGTACATTTTCGAACGGAGACCCACGAACTCTGTGATAGGAATTCCAGCAGCCTCATCTTTGAATTTGCCTATGACTTTTTTATTCGTTGTATCATAGAATTGGTTGTCTCTTGGATAATCACTGTTATCGAATTTATGTTTATCGTACCAAAAATCTCGATAAGCGTTTTCAGAGTCCAATTCATACGTTAGACTGTCGGTATCTGTGAATAGAAGCTTAGCTCGGCGATACTTCTTTAGAATGTAGTTATAGTGAAAGTCGTAAACGAGCGTTTTCGAGAGATCTAAGACGCACATTCCAACGTACGCAGGTCGATTTAGGGTTAGCGTTTCTTTGATTTTGTGGACTGCTATTAAATTTTCGTTGAATATCTTACTACTCACGTAAGTTGGTTTAGATGCCATTTGTAGTAACTTTTTTTCGTTGGTTACTAGTCTAACGTCTACTCGCTTTCTCAAATTTTCCATCGTCTTCCCAAATACGGAATTATTCATAAGCTTGAAGAAGTCCTTCTCAAATGGATTCTTAGCATTGGTTCTCTTCTGAGTGTTGAAATCGATGTATTGCTTCAACCATGGTGATTGATTGAATTCTAATACTCGATGTATTTTCTTTATTTTCAAGCCTAGATCGAGGTATAGTTGAAGGTTCCTATAATGAATTACGTACTTCGTTTTGTCATTCAAGTTTGGAATCAACTTATGGACTTGTCCAATCGAGATGTTGTATTTCTTCTGGATCTCTTTGCAATAGTTCGATAGCATGTCTTCAGTTACCTTAACTTTTTCGGCAGCTAGTGGATAATCGTTGTGGTTGTCATGTAGTTCTTCTGGGTACTCCAGATCGACTTCTAGGATTAGACCTTTCTTACTATCTTCGTTGTACTTAGCTAGGTTGGTTTTATTGATTTCCTTTTCTGTCATCCATCTGAAACCACCAGTCGGTAAGTACTGAGACATGGCCCACCCGTAGAGATTGTTGGCATCGAGATACATGATATACTTAGATGGTGCATTCTCATCGTAGTTCTTCATGTGTTGGTTGTTTGCTTTTCCATATCTGTTTGCGATATACGAGATACCACCACGGAGTCCTTTTTCGATGAACTGGAACATGTCGATATCTGTCATAAGCTCTAGTTCGATTTTAGTCATTTTTAGCATAGCATCCCAGCTCAATCCAGGACTAGTGAAGTAGTGACATGGATCTAGTTTGTAGTATTGCATACACGTTCTTCTAAAGTTTTCGAATACGTCTGCCAACAACGAGATGTCGGTTTTGAGATATAGATCGTGGTACTCACCCATCGTTTCCAGTTTGAAAGTATTCCATACGTTTTGGGCGCGTTTGTATTGGTCATCCGTAACGTGTTCATCATTCAAGATGCTATAGAATTCTTCTTTCGTTGGTAGTTGTGTCTTGTCGAATTTCTCAAAGCTGTCCATATAGTCGTAAGGATAAACCCCTTTTTGCTTCATTAAGGCGAGTTTTTCATCATGGAATTCTTCTGAAGTGTACTTGAAGCAATTTTCTGGGAGGTTATTCGCTAGATTGCTAAGTGATTGAGACATGAATTGGAAGCTATCGATGAAGACCAAGTTGTTGCCTAGCATGAAGGCCATGTATTTCTCCATATTGTTTGGAATCACGTTGATTTTATGCTCTCTTTCGTTACCGTTTTTATCAATATATGGATGATCCTTGACGACTTTACCTATTTCTTGCATGATCAGATGGCTGTCGTATCCACGTAGATTATGGAAGATAACTGGTATCTTGATTTCTGCAGCCTTTATTTTGAAGTTTAGGTTACAATCTTGATGCGCACTACCACGATACTTGCTAGTTATGTGGCAATGGTCTCTAACTCTTATATCGGTTTCGTTATATTGGACATTACATATATGGCATTCATCAGCGGTTTTGAAGTCATTCCTATCATCTTTCGTCATTACCATGTCTTCGTTGAAATTTTTCTTGATTGTCTTTTGGCACCATTTGACTTCTTCAAGCATTCTTTCCATGAATTTGTATACTGATTTCTCACCTCGATATATCTGCACTGGTTTGCTATATTTGTCGTCGTAACAGCATACTACTTTGTAGCCATAACCACAGTCTGTATGCTTTTGGTAGGCTTCGGTGTACGACTTGTCGTTGTTAGGTTTGCAGCCATCGATCTTCTCAGTTATTGCTTCGAAGTCGGCATAGATCACGAATGGTACTGATAGCTGTTTATGGAAGTTCTGGAATTTCAATATATTGTTTTCATGAGTAGGCATCTTGATTGCTTGTGTACCATTTACCTGGATGCAATTATCTTTGTGAGCAGTCAGCACTCTTTCGGATCCAAAGCATTGTAAGCAATGTCTACAGAAGTGCTTTCTATTCTTGTGTTTCGTTTGGTTGAACATGAACTTGTTGAAGTCCTTAATTAAAACGTAGTGCTTATTAGTACCTTCAGTGATTAGTAGTAGATCCATATGGTCGTCGAACTCTTCTTTCGATACGAATATGGGATATGGCTTCCGTTCTTCGTATCCAAATACGCTGATACTAATGCTGTTTTGCTTTTCGATTCTATTGTAATGCTTAGTAGCTACTGGAAATTTGATGTTTGAGTAGTCTAGATCCTTCATGGATATTCTATCGCTCTTCTTGATTCTTTGAGGGTACTTTACCTGTGGATTCAAGTGTCTTACGTGGCACCATCTGAAGCATTCATTGTCTACGTTCTGCATGTTGACCAAGCCTTTAGATGAATTTCTGAGCTCTGTTGGTAGTTCGATGTAGCTGCTTCCTTTCATAGGCTCATATTTGACTATGTTGATGTAGTGTTTGTCGATTGTCTCTATGGTCCATCCAGAACCTTCGGAGATCCATTGGGCTATTTTGTTTATTATCTGTTGTTCAGATGATTGTAGTCCTTCCATGATATCATTTTCATTTATAATCGTAAAGGCTTTACTATTGAAATAGGCCGTTTTAATGGTCGTTTTGTCTTCGTCTAACCGTTTTTCGAATGTGACTTTTATCGTTTCAACGAATTTATAGCCTTTAGTCTCAATCAGTAGATTTTCGAATTGAGTCTGAATGCCTTTTCTCGTCGTGGTTAGTTGTACTAGTGGGTCTGTATTGTTCTCAATGGCTATTTCGTATGATCTAATGGAACCCTTCATGGCTCTATCTAGTTGTACGATCTTAGTTTTTGGAGCAGGAACCGGTCTTTTGGTTGTATTCTTAATGGTCCTCTGAGCTGGGATCGGTTTGTAGTCATCTCTGAATTGAGTTGGTGGTAGGATGATGTTTTCCTCATAGTGTTTGATCATGTCCTTAACACTTCTTTGTGGAGTAGGAACTGGTGGTAGGATGATATTTTCATCAGAACGTTTAATGTTTTTTCGTGGAGTAGGAACTGGTTCGTAGTCATCTACGATTTCAATTTTTGGGCGTCTTATAGTATTTTGTTTCAATAGCAATTCGATAAGTTTCGATTTAGACAATTTCTTGAGATCGCTAGCATTCATCATTCTATATATTAACTATAGATAAAAAAATATTTTTTTGAATCTAGGTGCGTTTGGCTGCGTTTGTGCTTATTGGTCTTAATATGACTTGATTTACCAGCCATCGTGTAGTCTTTATAGATTTCGCACGTTAAGCAGAACCATGATTTACTTAGCATGTACTTAGTTTTTCGATGCTTCCTTTCAATGTCGTCGTACATTCGTGGTCGACCTCTTGATCTTTTGATTGGTTCTATGGTATTGTTATCATTCATGTATATACCAACTATATATATAAATTATTGTCAATTTACTATGTGCGTTTAAACGTGGTTCATCTTTCCTAGTCGAATCGTTATTTGATTAATTTGGAGCTGTATTGATATACTGTAGCCTAATGCAATCGTATCTAGTCTATTTTCCCATGTTTTTTGGTTGTTCTGTTCTGACATGTCGATTGTTTATGGATAGAATTCGTTTGATTGACTTTATTAAGAGTTCGCAAGTATTGATTACTTTTCTTATGCTATCAAGTAATTTGAGTAATTTAGCATGCATCTATATTGTATGCTTATATTATTTTCATATCGCATCTAGATTCTTAAATGGCACCCAACTATCGAATTCATCACTATATCCTTTCCACGATACTAAAGCCTGCTTCTTTTTGTAGTTCCTTCTGATGACTCTATCGATTCTGAAAATCTCTAGAGTTGCTTTCGATAATTCGGGTTCATAGAAAGAACCTTGTATTTCTTCACCATTCAAGTCCTTCAATTTGTATGTAATGGGATTCGTATACTGGATTTTATCGATTGTAAACACTTCTTCAGTCCAATTTGGAGTATAACCTTTGTCGAATACCTTACGCTTGTACTTGCTTATTCGAACCTTATCGCTAACCTTAAATTTCGGTTTCGATTGTAATGACTCCATATCACCATATAGATTGAAGTACACGGTTCCTTCATTCTTCTTTTTGCTTGCTTCGATAGGAGTCATTTTGATGCTTGAATGTTTTGTACTATTGTACTGTTTCAATATTCTAGGCAGCATATCTAAATACTGCGTATTGCCTTGGACAGTGAATTGCTTCCACATTTTGGTTTTGATTGTTCTATTCCATCTTTCACAGACAGAAGACTTCTCTTCGTTCTCAGTTGAATACATTCGTATACTGTGCTTGTCCAATAGCTCTTTCACATGTTTATTATAGTACTCTTTGCCTTTATCGACCCATAGGTATTTTGGTATTCTTCCTTCCTTGAAGATATTTTGAAAAGCTTTCGTAACTGTTTCGCCTCTTTTATCTTTTAATGGAACGATCCAGCCATATTTGCTAAAGACGTCTAGAACCATGAGAAGGTATCGATAGCCTTTATTCCACTTACTAAACTGTTGCATTTCGACAAGATCTGAACACCAGATTTCATCAATATGATTAGCTATAACACGCCGTCGAGTAAATTTACTTCTTATTGGTCTATGCAATTCATCTGCTAGTTTTACTTGCCAATTTATTTCTTCACTCGACGGCTCTTCTCGTTTTTTGGCTTCTTAGCACCCATACCTATTTTTTTCTTAGCTTTTATAGCGTTTTTGACACCCCATTCAGTCCATGTAGGATTTTCAAATTGATCGATAGCATTGAACATTTTCTGATCTGCAATGTGTTTCTTACTTAGATCGTCGTCAGCATCTCTATAATCTATATCGTGTTGTTTACATGTTTCGTCTAATCTATTAATTCCTACATCTCCACGAGCAAGCCTCTTATCTAAGTTAGTTCCTGGCCCACAGAAATTGTACTTTTTTCCTAAAGGGTGGCGTAACGTTGGTTTCGTTCTCATATGTAATTCCCCAAAAGGGGAAAGTGCTTTTTGAATATCTAATTTGCCACCTTTTTTACGGTAATTAGAATAATAGTCAGAACAAAATGCAGATGCTGGATCCGTTACATCTGTGTACATGCCCATTGGATAGTTTACGACACCTGAACCGAGTTGGTCTAATGTTTGTGAAACACCCTGATCGATCATCTTATTAGCTAGGTTTTTAATATATGATGATGCTTTCTCTTTTGCGAAATCACTTTTGATAGCCTGCTTTGCACCTATTTTACCCATCTGATATAGCCCTTTTATACCTGCTTCAAAAAGCGCATCACCTATACCACTACCCTGTGAAGATTTCACGAATTTTGATTTAGTAATACCACAACTAGCACATGTGCATTTCAACATCAGTCTTCCATTCTTAGCCTTTTCATATCTCTCACTACCTGGAGCGCATTCTGTTACCTTCTTTTCTTTGATACAGTATGACTTCATATCTTATATATAGCTAGAGTAGATTAAAATAGTGGATTAAGAATTGATGATTGATGCTTTGATTGTTCATATCGAACAGTGGATTATGGATCACATCGAAAATCGATTTTCCCATTTGTCTCTCCAATAGGTAATACAAGCACCAATAACCGCATAAAACGCTTGAACGGTCTTGTATCTCATGCCCGCTGTAAAATATCTGCTTTTTGCTGCGTGATAGGTATCGTTCTATATTTCGTGGGATCGACAATCCAAATGAATCGAAGTACTCGCAATACTTCTCGTGTGTGTTTCTAATACAAATCCAATGTGTACCTGGCCCATTTTGCGTATCTAAATTGATGATAGCGCATTCGTTTTTATTGATAATCTTTGGTAAGGTATCTCTCGAAAAGACTCCCCTAAAGAATTTGACATTTAGTTGTTTGACCCAATTCATTATGTCGACATTAGATAATGGTCTATTCATAAATTTTATAGAAGTGCTCCTAGCAGGGGGATGCCGTTGAATGGGCTGTTCTTTCCTAATAGCAAGCCTGCTGCCTTTTGTTTTTTGACCTTTCGTTTTTTGGCCTTTTTTTTAATCCCGTAACCTCTCGTCATCAAATTGTCTCCCCAGCTACCTATATATGGCGGAGGCTGAAGCATAAGAGGATTGATGTATCCTCCCTTGGGTTTTGGAGGAACGTACACATTCTGTGTGCTTGAATTTGATGCACGTGGGTCAACCTGAAGGCCTCCTCCGAGAGCCTTGATAAGCATCGGTATACCTAGGCTAGCTAAGAGGGTTCCGAGAAAGCCGCCTGACTGCTGTTTTCGAGTCAGTTTTAGGGTCATACCAGAACCGCTTTGAAGTGCACTTACGATCTGATTTTTCTGAGCAGGTGTTAGGTAATCTTTGTATTGTATCAATTTGTCGACCTTATTTTGTGGAACATTGAACAAACCAGAACCTGATTTCAATGCCTTATTCACACCATATGAGGCTGCTCCAGATAGAGCTCCACTAGCGAGTGGTCCAATAGCCTTAGATAGCCACGGAAGTGCCATTGACCCTACCTTCATCAATGCTGGTAAGAGAGATCCGAGGAACCCTCCTTCCTGATGCCTAATCTGCGTTTGAGATATCTTTATGTCGCATCCTGTACCATCTCTTTTACTCTTTTGGATCTTGTTTACTTGAGTTTTCGTTAATAGTACAATATCTGAACCATTTAGTTGATCGTTTTTCAGTCGAAGAGTGATTGGTGCACGCTTATGATATGATCGAAGCAATTTGTCTTTTTGACCATCAGTTAGATTTACATTGTATTTAAAATACGACATTGTTACTATATTAATATGTTACATAAAAACTACGATCTCAATAATATCTTACCGTTAGATTGTATGAGCTCAATATCCTGTTCGTATAGAACCAAAGCATAGACACTGTAATCAGCATTCGTTCCTGCCGAGAGCTTATAATCGAATTTTATCTGTGTTGTGCTATTTTTGATATCCTGATTCTGATTTTCAAGGTTAAAGTAGATGAATGGATAAATAGTACCATATTTCGTCCTCGTCAACAGAGTGCCTCCGTTGTAGTCATTCCTACCATGTACGAATTTTAGCACATCTCTATATATCCTAGACATCTCTGTACTTGGATGGTATTCATTCTCAGGATACCTGTTTCCATTGCCAACTTCAAGGTGACAGCTCATAAGTGTTCTTGCATTGCACACTGAGAACGTGTTATATAGGTATGGATTTGCTGTTTGCAGATCTTGATTTGCATCGTTTACTATGTATACGAAGACGTGACGTGGTTTGCGGATTCCAGATGAAATCTTAAATGTTCCTGTTTGCTGTCTGGATGAATTCGAACGTTCAACCATCTCACGTAGATATGTCCATCTATGTGGTTGCAGATATTTACCCATGTATTGGCTCTGTCCATCTGGTGTAAATACGATTCTTGGCACCCATAGCTTTAATTTCGAAACAACGACCCTACAATCTGCACCAGCCTGCCAGATTACGTTAGCATCGGTCTCCAATGTAATTTGTATCTCCACCTTTGCATTCGGAAGGAGTTCATTTTCAAATGTTTCAAAAAATGAATATCTGTTAAGACTGATCTCAGTGTTTACGATTGAAGACAACCCAAGCAATGCCTTTCTAGAAGCAAAACCTTTATTGTATAGCACTTGAGCAATTCTCTCCTCAGCTGATCTGGTAGTATCAAGATAGTAAAATTCATTCGTAGCTGTACTATTCGCAAAGGATTTGTCATATTCAAGTAGGTTCTTAATATTAACACTATGGCCAGCATTGTTATTGTCGTATAATTGCACACCATTGACCTTTACGACAATCTCTTTAATGAGTGAATGCGAACCATTCACGAGGCCGTTATGATCATCAACAGCTATATTTCCGCCATCAGCCAGTAGTTGAATCTTAAAATCAGTTTCGATTCGAGAATTGTACCAGTCGAATGGGCTGATTTCACTTGTGTTATCAGCAACGAACCTGTATCCAGTCTTAATCTGATGCTGCCCGTTAGCTATCTGCGTTACCAATGGCGTTTGTAAATCAAAGGAAACGTCTTCGTATCGTTGAACATAATTAGGATTTCTAAAATTTTCCATATATATACTAATAGATTAGATAAAACTGCTGAAAAGAATGCTCAATCACAGCCGCAGCTTTCGAATTTTTCCAGATCCATTTAGTATACGTTCAACGCGTTCATTAATTTCATAATCCGTTAATGGAGCATTTTGGCTGGCTGGTGCTTGATCAATAATATATTCGGAATCATGTCCTTTATTTTGTCCTTGTAAGAGCTTGACTATTTTATCACCAGCTTTATTTGATACAGTCGTTGCGACTTTCTTCGATGCATCTTTGACTGTCTTCTTTACAGTCTTACCAAGCATTCTACGTGCAAAATTAGTAACCGAGTCGAATATGCCATCACCGTAAACATGCTTATAAACGCGCCTTCCTACAATCGGATCGTATTTCTTTTTGTATTCACACTGTCTCATATATATTATGTTATATTATAATGAAGTGGATCTCAATATTAAAGTCATATGCCATTCAATTCCATTTAGATTTACTGGTCTTCTTATTGAGTCTGTTATATAGAAACGCATTTTGCTGATGATGTTTGTTGAAACTGAATTGAATAAGGCTCTTTTTGGCTCGACAGTAAATGGATATGATCGAGTGAAACCATCTGTTGGAATGACAAATAAAGTGTTGCTTGCAGATCCTCCAACGATGCTATCATTTATAATATCTGTATTCACGTGTAGCGTGTCGATACTATTTGTGATATTCGGTAGCTTGGATCCGTACTCAGTTGTATTGACAATTTTTTTATCGAATCCAATGAGTTCTCCAAAATTCGATCCTCTTAGGTCTAATTGGTAGTTATTACTAATTTCAATGACTACTTTGTATGTGGTTAGCACGAATATTACGTTAATATCGAATTTATCTACACCATTGACTATGGCCTTGTGGCTATTCGCTTTCATTATTCGATGCAAATAATCGTTTATGTCATGATAAGAATACATCCCATTAGGGAATATCACTGTAGTCCATGTACTTCCGTCATGACTATACTTTATGGTGTTGTTGTCATGTTCTGGAGTAATGTTTTGCCATGAGTATGTCATCGATATTTTATCCACAGCCACCTCGTGTTTCTTTTCAGAAGAAAGCATCATTGAAGGATTGAACTTTATAGTAAAATCTTCAGACTTACTCACACCACGCTTTTCTCTATCAACAGATGAGACATATATTGCTCTTTCTCTTACGTTTGACATTATACTATTTGATTACATAATATATTCATCCAATAATTTTTTGATATGGTCATTAGAAAGAATACGTAACTTTCTTAATGTATGTGCAACCTCCGAGAACTCATTTTTGACTGAATTATTACCTGCCGCGATCGAGCCACCAAGCAATTCCAAACGATTCAATAGATCTTGTGGATTATTATAGTATACTACTCCAGCACCTATTTTAGAGTACTTTTTAGATGTTCTATGTATTGGTATTTCACTCAACTCATTAAGATCATTGAAAACCGTCTTAGAGAGATTGCTATACTTCTTTTTACTATTGAACCTTTTCGTAAGTAAATCGAGTGTGTCAAAATCAACTCTCTTATCATATACCTTTTCACCATTTTTGATAGCTATCAATTTGAGTTGACCAAACAGTTGGGGTACATCTATACTTAGGTTGCCATATTGTCCACCACTTGTGATCTTGTAAGCATTCCTTTTTGGTTGGTTGTAAATACCCTTTCCTATTTGTAGTGTCTTTATTCCTTCTTCGGTAACACCTACTCGTTTTCTATATTTTCTTATTGCTTCAATCTCCTTCGAGTACTTAGCTATTTCATCTTTATTCCGACTCCTAGCTTTTTTCGTTGTAGAAAGATGACCTTGTTTTTGACCCAACATTATATTAAGATTGCTACTTTCTTTCATAATATCGCCAGCTGTTTTACCATCATTTAGTGTGTCTAATAGAACCTTAGATGGCAATGGTAATTCATGTTTTTTCATAATGACGAATTCTTCAGGTGTAAATCCTCTATCCATATCAGCTATGATTTTCATCACATCTTTTCCATCAGTTATGGCTGGTTGTTGAGCGTGTGTGATTGGCCTATTTGCAGACTTAACGTACTCTTCCCTTAAACCACTTATCTCGTCAATCTCTTTTTCCAGTTGTTGAACAATTGGTTTATACACTTCTTTTTGTTTCTCATATTTGTCCTGCTTAGTATTTTCTTCATCTTTAATGGCTTTACGGACAATATCAACCATTTTACCAGATTCAATCTTTGGAATAGCATACCTTTTAAACTCATTTATATCCATTATATATATATACATTACATAACTTATCTCAACTTATCTTTTTTTACGACATGTATCAAGAACGTAGTGTTAAATAGTCTATCTAATATGTATATAAATGGAAATTCCAAATTATGACAACGGAAATGATGCTGTTACGAATTATAAACAAATATGCCATTTCATGCCTAAGAATAATTTTAGAATGCTAGTCTGTGGACCAAGTGGGAGTGGTAAAACGAACGTCTTGATTCACATGCTTATGAAGCCATTATTGTATTACGACAAAGTCTATCTATATGCTAAGAACTTAGAGCAACAAAAATATCAGGATTTGATGAAACAGTTTAATGAAATTAGCAACCATGTAGATTACGACGTCATTGAGTGTAGTAATGATGATATTATCGATGTTTGCGAACTCGATAGTGACAGTCAGAAACTCGTTATATTCGATGATTTCGTATGTGAAAAGAATCAGAAACCACTAATTGATTACTTCATTAGAGGTAGACATAAAAATTGTAGCGTGATCTACTTATCCCAAAGCTTTTATAAGACTCCAAAAGATATAAGATTGAATTGCAGTCATTATTGCGTATTCGAGTTTCCAAGTGCTAATGAGCGGGGCCTTATATCTCGAGAACTGGGAGTAAGCAAAAAGCAATATGGAGGTGCTACCATAAGACCATATTCGTTCTTATACATCGATAAGCCAATGAAAACAATTAAGACAAATTTCTATGGAAAGGTTTAATATAATCAAATAGTATATAATGGGGATTTTTAACGATTTGGATAACAAAGAACAAGATCCAAAGGGATGTTCAAACGGTAAGATCGGACCTCCTGGAAAACCATTTACATACAGTGATTTTACTCCACAACAATTGCAGGGTTTGAAAGTGAAAGGAGATCCATTTACGTACAGTGATTTTACTCCACAACAATTGTTGGGTTTGAAAGTGAAAGGTAATCCATTTAGATACAGCGATTTTACAGCACAACAATTGCAAGGATTGAAGGTGAAAGGCGATCCATTTACATACAGTGATTTTACTCCACAACAATTGCTGGGTTTGAAAGTGAAAGGTAATCCATTTAGATACAGCGATTTTACAGCACAACAATTGCAAGGATTGAAGGTGAAAGGCGATCCATTTAGATACGCCGATTTTACGGTACAACAGTTGAATTCGTTGAAGGTGAAAGGCGATCCGTTTAGATACGCCGATTTTACGACACAACAGTTGAATTCGTTGAAGGTGAAAGGCGATCCGTTTAGATACGCCGATTTTACGACACAACAGTTGAATTCATTGAAGGTGAAAGGCGATCCATTTAGATACGCCGATTTTACGGCACAACAGTTGAATTCATTGAAAGGGTCTAGCGTTACGTATGGTAGTCAAACGTTCAATTGTGGTAATTTTCTTATGAATCCTAGTAATTGGGCATCATCAAGCAGCGTGAGCTCATTTGTGATCATTAAAGACGCATACTCTATGAATAACATCACTCCAGAACATCAAGGTTTTAGAATTCTAGAGACCTTCAAACCAAACTCAATAGAAAATTTGACTATGACTCTACCAAAAAATAGTAATCCAGCCTTAGGATTAAAAGGCAACAGCGACTATGCAGTTCGGGTCGAAGCTTATGCAAACATTGGATCCATAACACTAGACTCTATGTCAATTGAACAGAATTTAAGTTTCATATCGAACACAATGAAAAATGGAAGGATAGGATCAACAAACACTGCTTTCCAAGAGCTAAGCATAACGACATCTGCCAATGATATAGGTAAGCTATCGTTTACACTGAGTCATGATCAGTCAACCAATCAGCTAATAGTAATCTATGTCGCAATCGTTGCTGGAGCATTGGATGCAAACACTCTTGTGAATCCAGCAGCATTCGACGACGTCTCACTTATTATACCAACTCAAATTAAGGATATTGTAACAATTAGACCAACCATCTATGGCAATGTCGTTAACGAAAGGTTAAGATACCAAACAAGAAGTGCGCTTACAGAAATCCCTAAGTTGACAGTCACATTACCTGGTGGGAACGTGCTATATCGAATACAATGTCGCTTATATATTAGATCAAGTAGAGACGACACAGATATAGTTTTCACAAACAGAAAAAATGGTACATACGTTAACGTATTCAATATGCGCATAAAAAGAGGTTCACTTGCTGACGTTCCTCTGAATAATGCGTATTACTTGTTTCAAAGAGATGTGGATACAACATATTATACGATGATACAAACACAATCTGGAGCAGTCGTTAACATCAATTGGAATTCGCAACAATCTTACATAACAGCCGAAAAATGGGATGGTCTGAATATCGTACACGATTCATCCGATAATATAATAATTGGATAATCGTATAACGTAATAATATATAATGGGAATATTTAATACGGATGATAGAATAGAAAAACGACCAACATTCAATACTATGAGCTCTAGGATAGTCAATATTAATGCGAAAGAGATTTCACTCTTATGGCTTCAACGCGATACCGATTGGATCGACATACCAAATTACGAAATACAGCTAACACCAAAAGACACTAACATGATGCGCCTTTCATGTCGCCTATATATCTCTAATAACACGGGAGGAGGGAATTTCTTCTTTCGTTGGGTCCTATTAACACCAACGTCAATTGTAGGCCACCATTTACAAACGATTATCGGCGTAAGTAATTTACCAGATGCAGCACTCGGTGTGAGGAACAGATGCGCATTTGGATCGCAACCACCAAGAGATCCAGAGACATTAGTTTGCGTTTCAGACGTTTCTTTCCATGAGAATTTTGGTAACAGCATTCTACACACATATAAGCTGCAGTGTAAAATCACTGATACTGGAACTATGGTATTAAATAGACTGTATAATGGCGCTAATCAGACATTTAATGGGTATGTGAAATCGTCAATAATGGTCGAGGAAATCGCAGGAATGACCAAAAAAACTGCTCAAAATGGGATAAACGAATATACATCAAACTAATAATGTAATCATATGATATAAGTAATGGTAAAAACAAAAATTGAGATCTTCAACTTCAATCATATAGACAAGGACTTGAGTGAAGCAGATGTCGAAATGCTAAAAAAACTATATGCACACTACCATAAAAAATGCTTCTGTCACAAGCAAGCATACAAACGATTCAAGAAGGTTAATACGATTCTGCACGCAACATCAATCGGACTCACTAGCACTGGTGTAATCATTGGGTCTGTAACGCTAAATCCAATCATTCTTGGCACTATTTCGGGTGCTGGATTGATGCTCCAAGGACTACTAAAAATGAAAAACTACAATAGGAAGACAGAAATGAGTAAATTCGCGTACACGTCGTATCAAAAGATCCTAAACAAAATAAGAGCATATCTGCGTGGAGAAGAAATCGACATCGAAAAATTTACATTAGAGTTGAACTGGTTGGATGATCACGTATCAGACCTATGTCCACTAGTTGATAGATTCAGAGAGAGATACAACAAGAAGTACGCAACTAGTTGATCATTGCCATATCAATTATCTTCACTTCTTGCGAAAACATCATTATGAGTCTCTATGTATAACCATTCATTCATATCACAGATCTTCTTCCATGTCCTCACATATCGTTTAACAGTACTCTTCGATATATACCTAGTACACCTTTGCATATGAATGCGATAGTTATCGATTCCAGATTCGTGAAACTTCATTTCGAACAACTTATAGAATACGAAATCGAGTATTGGATACCTCTTCCCTTTCAATATAACATCAATAGCACTTTCGAATTCATTGAATAGCCTACGAATATCAACGTACTCACCATGTCGTAAATCGAATTTCATAATGAATATATTATCTATATGATACTTTCGATGGTAGATAGAATGACGTCTTATTCGATACCTATTTTCGTAGTAATCGATATATCCATTCACCAAACCATATGAATGAACTACACCACAGCTTTGGCAAACATACATACCATTATCATTAATTATCTCTGTATTGCCACAACACGACTCACTCTCTTTCTCGCGTACGTAATCTATCAATCGCTCATTGCAGAAAGGACATGACTCTCCAAAGTCTTTCATCTCATCATGGATTTCTGAATTGCAGTTCATCCTATACTACTATATTAGATATATAATCTCTATAAATGCACCAGCATCCATTGCATAAAGAAACTCGCAGAAGCCAATATATGGCAATAGCGGATAGCAGGCAAGGCAATGAAGCCATTAGAATGGATAGCCTAGAATGCAACTATGAAAAGTCGAATACTATAGTATGAGAAGAACGAAGAGAATAACCATCGATCGGCTGGTTCAAACACATTTCGAAAATATACGTACACATCACTATAGATCAAGCCTTTAGACATCCAAAGATTGAAACCAGTTATGGAGATTTCCAAGAATTCGACATCCAAAGATTGAACTGGTTAAACCGGTTATGGAGAATTCGACCTTGACCTTGACCTTGAGAAGAATAAAAAATACGATCGATAAATAATAGGGTGGGGGTATGAGATCAGAAACCATATGATGGAAAATGGTCTGGTACCCTCACCCTCTATACTACTCATTTTTCTTTGTTTAAATAATTGAAACTATAGTAAATCTATCGTTAGGGACGGACCATTAGAAGAAAACAAATTTCGGGGGGGAGATACCGCAAATCCCCCTTCATAATGAAGTATTGGAGGCATCTTAAAAAGGTATACATTAAAGCACGAACAACAATGATGCATTTGACATGCATGAGGAAGCAAGCGGTACTTTCTCCGTGCTGTTTTCCGATCCCGCGCCGTGTCTGAGTAAGCATCTGCGCATGACATTTAGCCCGAAAGTGTAGAATTGTGGGTAATATATAATGCATTAGATTCGACACGTTTGAATCAGTGTCTTATTCGACTGGCCCAGTTGAATAAAACGATCAGTCGAATTTAATACAAATCTGTCGAACTTAATTGATTCATACGTCGAACTTTTCATTTACTTAATACAAACATTAGATTCGGCACATGAGAAGTCAGGAACAATTGGGCTTCCTGTGTATAAATTACTCGCAATCCTTCCGTAATGCTGCCTTGCAACATAAACAGTCTCAAAGTCTAGATTTCGTACGCCCCAACAGCCGACTATACGCGGGAACGTCTATATATGCCACCTCAGGTTTTGGCCTCTTGGCCCTGCGAGTGCAATTACGTCGTATTTCAGTGAAATGATCAAATAATCATGATCAGTTAGATAGATGAATATAGTTTATATTCTTGCTTCTTTTTAAACAGGTTCAGTGAAGTGCAAATGACGTACAGTGAGTCTTCCCGTTTCGTGATGCGCCTTTCCATAGATGTAGAAGATGGCAGGAACAGACTGAACTGCCTAAAAAAACAAGCCTTACACACTTGCGCCTTAAGAAACTGGGCAGGATTGATTCACTTCATGGCTTTATCATCTGTCCTTCGCCAAAGATTATTTTCAGTATACCCAGAGGTGTCTCCAGGAATACGTCCGTTGTTCCACGGTATAATATTCCCACGAGAAAATATTGATTCAGATGAAATGCTGTTCATCATGTTCACGAGAGACAGTGACCTTGACAGTAGAAAAGGAGCTATTTTCCAACCTAACCATTTTTCTCCCCTTACATACATACGTCACGATTTTATATTACGGGAGGCTGAGTTTCCTCCGCTTTTCGCAAGAACATCCAGTGTTTCCACATCCACGTGCACGACCCCTCCTACCCTACCTTCGCCTGTTCTGTCTTCGTCAAAGGACGGCTGTAAAGAAAAAAAGGCAAAACGTTCCTCGCCAGACGACTCTAGTCGCATTTCAAGCGAGACCAAAAAGGTGAAAAGGCCACCACAAAGTTCATCTGCATTCCCATCACCTACATGCATAACTGAAGAATCTACCCATGATGAATCTATTTTGCTGCCTGATATCGAATATCCGTTTCCTCTGTTATCCCGACAGTTTTACGAAAGAATAGGACTGGAAGTGGAAAAAAAGATGACCGAGAGTGACCGAAGCACAGAACAGACCCGCGATGAAGAAAATGAACCTTCCCATGATGAATCTATTTTGCCGCCTGATATTGAATATCCGTTTCCTCTGTTATCCCGTCAGTTTTACGAAAAAATAGGACTGGAAGTGGAAACAAAGATAACCGAGAGTGACCTAAGCACAGACCAGACCACCGATGAAGAAAATGAACCTTCCCACGATGAATCTATTTTGCCGCCTGATATTGAATATCCGTTTCCTCTGTTATCCCGTCAGTTTTACGAAAAAATAGGAATGGAAGTGGAAACAAAGATAACCGAGAGTGACCTAAGCACAGACCAGACCACCGATGAAGAAAATGAATCTTCCCATGATGAATCTATTTTGCCGCCTGATCTTAAAGCTCCGTTTCCTCTGTTATCCCGTCAGTTTTACGAAAGAATAGGACTGGAAGTGAAAAACAAAATGACCACCGAGAGTGACTTAAGCACAGAACAGACCCCCGATGAAGAACAAAAAGCTAATTTGGATACATCTATTTCACCTGATGTCGGTAGTGCAAGTGAATGCTCACTCGCTTCTGAGCGACCCTACCCTTTTCTTACCAAAGCCTGGTACGAGCGACGAGGTATGCTTCGGGTTACAAATCTTGATCGAGAGAAAAAGAACTTGCACAAAAAAGATGAGTTCCTTTACAACAAAAGAGCCTCAGTTACATTAGGGTTTTGCTCTGGAACTCTGATGAAGAATATTCAGGATCTTGAGTATAAAATGGCTTCTGTACTTGACAAAACAAGAAAGGCGGATTTACATGCTAGTATTAAAGTTGCAGAACATATCTTGACAAAAGGTCCCATCATAGTAACGCAAGAGGCAGGAGACGTCTTTAGAACAGAGAAACGCAAATACTTGAAAACTGAAATGAACAAAGAAAAAGAGGAAAAAATCAGGGAGAAGTCTGCAAGTATTTTTATGAAGTTGTCAAAACACCTCAATATACAGCAAATATATATTTTTAATAATGCATATATATTAGAAAATCAAGAACACGGAATAATTAAAGACGTAATTGAGAGGTTATCCAACATCACTAACAAGGAGGACATCGTAAAGAAGAAGATTCAAGAGAGTATTGGTGACTTATTTAAAGACTCCATAAAATGCATGGACACCAAGAAGGACAAAGACATCGTAAAGGCATTGTTTGCAATCTCAACGAGTACGTCTTTTGTTGCTAAGCTCCAAGGCGTGTCAAACAAAACAGCTATCATGAATGCTAAAGATGAGATTAGGCCAGGGAAACAATTCATACATACAAGAGCATTAGTAACACATCCCAAGTGGTAAGAAATGACATGACAAATGTACAGCAATTGCGCTTAACAAAAAGAATAATCGAAAAAAGGGAGTCCAACGAACTGAAACTGTCAAATAAGTTTGACTCGAGAGGTAGAATGTTGAAGTGGGAAGAGTTCTCTGAGTTGTCCACTATCCTAGAGCATGTTTTTGATAAAGACGACATTGATACAAGAGGAGGTGGAGGTTTAGAGAGCCATCCACGTTTGACTACAGCAACTCGATTTAGAAGTGTGGACAACAAAACGTTTATGTATCAAGCCAGAGATATTTTTCTGTCTTACGCACCACCCAACTTCTCCATTTCCTTATCATCCTGTTACAATTATACTGATAATTATAGGGAAAACTCGTTGGAAGCAAAACGCCATCATGCAGGAAAGGACATAAATGCAAGAATTTCCTTGAAACATCCACCAAGAATTGCTGTGGTTGACAACAAACAAGTTGTCAATCTTCACTGGTCGACGAGTAACGTTAATTACTATGCAGACACTGCAGCATCAAATCCAGAATCATACATGGTTGATTCAAAAGACGCAAAACGGATAGTTATGGGAGACATCAGTCCAGTACAGAAACCTGGTAAAACCTGGAGAAAGATCATACTACCTGATCATGATTGGGACCAAAGCAGGAACAATGCTGTAACTCCAATGACACACTTGTTCTTGCAGTCCAAAATAACAAAAAAGGAAAGTGTGCCATTTCCTTTGTCCCTGAATGACACATATTTGTCCCCCTCTCAGACGAGTAGCACCCTTTTTTATGTAACTAGGACTGGACAAGCAGTGACCTTGATCAACCTGTCGCTCTACGAACCAGAAACCACCAGCCATGTTTTCAACAAGCTTTTTCTTCTTCTTTCCAAGCCTTCGCTGGATCAGTATTTCAGAAATCCCCTTACTGGGACACTGAAAAGTAATTTTGTCTTTGTCGTAGACAATGGTCCATCTGAAACACCTTCCAGCCCCCTGGTACAAATGTGGCTCTCAAGATTACTGACATTGTTAAATCTAGACATGATATCTCAAATATCCTTTGCCGAGTATCATAGTAAGAGGAACTTTGTTGAAAGAGTCCATGCTTCTGAAAATGAAGTCCTTTCTAAGCATGTATTTAGCTCGCACCAAATACACAGCAGCGCTGAGCCAGGAAGTAGTGAGCACAAAGCGAATATGGAAAAAATGGCGACAGATGTAAAAGACTGCATTCAGCAGGCTAAATTTAATGAGCGCCATATTGAAGCATTTCGAGGTGTTGGTGTCAATTATGTATTCAATGATGACGACACATTAATGACCTTCTTAGGTCTATCTGAGGAACGGAAAGTGGAGTGTGAATGGAAGTATGAACCTGTGCAAAACGACATGTTGAAAAGTCTTTCCGAAATATGGGGTTTAAACATGAATTTCCATGGTTCATACAACGATGATTACAAATTGCTGAATAATTCAGTTGGAAATAAGAGGACTGCCTGGATGGATAAATACCAAACAACTCTGTGGAGAGAAGATGAAATCTGGACAGGATCAGGTCAAAGAAGACATGCCTTACAGCCAATACCCGACTACGTGAGATGGCTTGAAAAGGGAGAGATGCACTATCTGACCCTGGAGAGAAATTACAGGGTATCAGAACATATGAAATGGAAGGGAATGTGGAATGAGATGCCTGGACTGTTTTTACCCTCAAGGCTACTTGATATATTGTACAAGTTAAATTCTAGCCCCCCAGATGGCGTGTTTAGAGAAATTGGTCTGCTGTGCTGGATGCCAGAGGAAGAGGTATGCAGATATTTCAAGGAGTCAAGAGAACAAGAAAACCAATCTTATGAGAACGACAAGGCTAGAGATCGATGGAAGACAACATAACTTTATAAAAAGAATTCACTTCGAGAGCTGCAAGACATGTGTAAGAAAGCCAATTTGCCATTTAAGGGTCTGAAGTTTCAGCTTGTCGAGCGTCTTTGTAAAGCCTCAATGGGTAATGCTGATCTACCTAGTGAATTCCAATGTAACTACAGTGGAAACTTTGATGATATTCCAAGTTCTGTAAAAGACCTTAAGAAATGGTCAATTGCAAAGATGAAATTTGTACTAGATTATCATGGCCTGTCAACTATTGGTAATAAAGATGAACTCATTATCCGCTTGACGCTTCTAAAGAGCAGCCGCTACTACTTGGCATTTTATAAAGAGGAATCAGAAATTTTAAAAGTAATTGATGCAGCTGAACAACTGATCCTAGAGGAAAGAGAGGACTATTTAAGTCACCCTGAAGATTTCTACCGAGTCAGAACTCACAGCAGCTCTGAGAAGCACACAACTCCTACCATCTCTGTTCAGTCACAGCTCGAAATGAAAACACTGCATAATATATTTACAAACCTACGTGAGTACATCACAATTCTAAGATCTCACAGAAAAGAAAAAACAAAAGTGAATACCTTGATCCATTCCAAAGATAGTATACCAGTGCTCTCCAGACATTCTGATGCAGGCTGTGAGGAGGATCAGTTCTTCAGTGTAGGAGCGAAAGTAAAGGTTAAGTGGGACAGTGCCAATGTCAGAGGCTCTGGATGGAAGCCGGGATGGTACACTGCATATGTACAGTCCTTTGATCTATTTATGGATCAAATTGTAGTGGTACATCCAACAGAACCAGGTTGTCTGTACAACTTGGATGTAAAACCACTATTATCAGAAGGATATTTGAAGCTTGTGAAATAATTATAAGCTAATTATAAACAGTATTTATCGAACATGTAATGTTAGGCTCCTGCATTTTTCTGATTTATTTTAAGTGGATCTTATTATAGTCATCTAAAGTAATTGTTACATCGATGTGTGTATAAACATGTTTAAACATGTTTAAAAGTAGTTCAACTAAACCAGTTTAAATTCAAATTTGCTCACTTAATTAAAGCTCTAGACCTTTCTGCAAAAACTTATGAATAATTAATGAGCATGTTGTCCAATCAGATGAAGCAAATCAATCACGTGCATGCTCCTTTATACCTGATAAAATCTCATCATTCTAAAAAGCCTGCAGAGGAATTTGAATTATGTCCCAGGGGGAAATGGGGTTTAATTATTAAAGATTGAGACAATGGATAAACACTTTCCAACTCTTGGAATTTCTATTGATGTTTCAGCTTTCTCATTGAATTGCTAATTAGGATGAACATTTTATATAAAGAATACTAATGAACATGAACTTTTATATAGTCTCATCCTAATTAAAAATTCACTGATAAAGACCCAAAGATAGCAAAAAGTACAGGAACATAAGGTACCTAGATAATAAATTTTGCACTAAATTTACTAATATCAGCAGACTACCGAGATACACAGATAATATTTTTAAAATGAAGTTATCCAACTATCATTACTTGTTTACTGAGCCACTGTTTAGTTCCAATTATTAAACCAAACTTGAAAGCCATAAAATAATAAAAACGTGCATTAAACTTACAAACATCTGCCATCATGCCAGTCACATTGCTTTCCAAGTCTTGAACTTTATCGATGTCAACCACGACACCGAATCCTTCAAGTGCAGGTTATTCTTGCCCTGTAGCTAGCTTGTTCTTTGCCACACAATGCTTTCAGCCGTATTGCGAAACGCCGCTTCAAACAACAAAGTATGGTAATTTCTTCATGTCATTCCCTTGAGATGTTCGTAATCGCAGGCAGTGATTACTCGAATATTGTGCATGGTGTGAAATTACAACGGTTCAATGGTTCATAAAGAAACCATTATAAGTTTTTGAAGCCGTTTAATAAACTCGCAGCACATGTTTTATCAGGCTGCTTGTTTATTAAACAGTACTAACTAAACAACATGTGCAGGTCGATCAGCAGCTAGAAATTAATTATCATTTTTTCAAAACCCAATTTCAAGTTAAACAAGTTTAGGTGTTAATGGGACAATAGTAATTACCTATATAGTATTCCTAAATAAAACCGCAAATTAATTAAATGCAGAACAGGTCGGTTTTTAAAATCTTTTTACCTTGACAACTGCATGTCCATCCAAGTACCCCAAGTATATAATTTATTTTATCATATCGTATTTTCAATCAGTACTGTACATAGTTTTTAGCTCTTTTATCTACAATTTGCATTTTTAGCAACAAGTATTTCATATTTATTATATCGCATTTTATGTAAGATCAAGTTTTGTGGGTTTGTGTCCTTTAATTGGCACAACCTTATTTCTAATTGAAGTTATTATTATTTTTAATATTACGAGAGAAACTGTTATAGATTATTCCTTAAGGAAGTATCAAAGAGTTTATTTATGTATACACATCACATTTAGTACATTAAAAACAAATGTGTACAATCTGTTGGTCAGAGAAAGTTTTTGCAAGAATATGTATTAGCATTATATTTTTAGATTTGCTTGATCAAATTCGTCTGTTTGAATATAATGAGTTGCATGAAAGAATCTTGATGTTGACTCTGTATGGTAATTATATAGTTACCTTTGAACCCATAGTAAAATGCAGGTCAGTAGACCCCCTCCCTGGAAATTCTTTGAAATAATAAGGCCCCCCCTGAAAATCCTTTGGGAAAAAATTAGGTCACTCCCTGGAAATCCACTGCCCAAATTGGGTCCCTCCCCGGAAATCCTTTGGGAAAAAATTAGGTTACTCCCTGGAAATCGACTGCCCAAATTGGGTCCCTCCCCGGAAATCCTTTGGGAAAAATTAGGTCACTCCCTGGAAATCCACTGCCCAAATTGGGTCCCTCCCCGGAAATCCTTTGGGAAAAATTAGGTCACTCCCTGGAAATCCACTGCCCAAATTGGGTCCCTCCCCGGAAATCCTTTGGGAAAAAATTAGGTTACTCCCTGGAAATTGACTGCCCAAATTGGGTCCCTCCCCGGAAATCCTTTGGGAAAAATTAGGTCACTCCCTGGAAAATCCACTGCCAAAATTGGGTCCCTCCCTGGAAAAATCCATTGAAAATTTCTTGGAGCGGGCCTGGATTTCCTGACTTCCTCAACAGGGGAGGTGCGGATTAATTTTGGAATAGCCCATTTCATGACCACGACTTTTATTGTCGCAACAAGTAGATAGAACAACATTAGGCCGCTAGGGATGCAAATCAGAAGTGGCTCTATGCTAACGATTATTTCTTTGGGAGCGAAATATCTTTGCTTTGATGTTTGTTTTGAAAGAGTTATTCACGGCGTTTAAAGTTCTAAATATGCTTAGAATATTGCAAAATATGTGTTTACCCCACCCCAATCAAATCAGAAGTTGCCACTATAATACTAGCATAAGGCAAACTAGGGTTTTACCATACCCCCTCAAATGACAAGGCGCAACAGGAGTGACTCTCATTTACTTTAGTCTGAGTTCTATGGCTAAAGGTCTTCTAACCTTCAAAATATCTTGATCAGGGTGTTTGTTTAGAAAGAGTTATTCAAGTTTGAAAACGTAAATATGACAAGGATAAGGCACACTAGGTTTGTACTCCAACCCCCTAAAATACGAAGGCGCGACAGGAGTGACTCTCATTTACTCTGGTCTGGGGTCTATGCCCGAAGGTCTTCAATCCTGCAAACGATCTTGATCAGAGTGTTTGTTTAGACAGAGTTATTCAAGTTTGAAAACGTAAATATGATCAGAATAAGGCAAACTAGGTTTTTACCCTACCCCCTTAAATACGAAGGCGCGACAGGAGTGACTCTCATTTACTCTGGTCTGGGGTCTATGCCCGAAGGTCTTCAATCCTGCAAACGATCTTGATCAGAGTGTTTGTTTAGACAGAGTTATTCAAGTTTGAAAACGTAAATATGACCAGGATAAGGCAAACTAGGTTTTTACCCTACCCCCCTTAAATACGAAGGCGCGACAGGAGTGACTCTCATTTACTCTGGTCTGGGGTCTATGACCGAAGGTCTTCAATCCTGCAAAAGATCTTGATCAGAGTGTTTGTTTAGAAAGAGTTATTCAAGTTTGAAAACGTAAATATGACCAGGATAAGGCAAACTAGGTTTTTACCCTACCCCCTTAAATACGAAGGCGCGACAGGAGTGACTCTCATTTACTCTGGTCTGGGGTCTATGCCCGAAGGTCTTCCATTCTGCAAAAGATCTTGATCATGGTGTTTGTTTAGAAGGAGTTATTCAAGTTTTAATTTTTGGTACTGTGTTTTAGAGAGGACATGAGACATCTGATATGTTTTTGTGTGACCACTGTTCGGGCTGTTCCCTATGTGCAACTGTGTTTGGAGAATGGATACAAAAACAGATGATATAAATGTTTTGTTAATATTGTCGTAATAGAGTATACAACAATACTATATAATAACAAAACATAAATTCTCGTATCAGGTTGTCAGAATTTAAATAGGTCTTGCATTGCAAAATTATTTTCAAACGTTAAAACTTGTTTTGGGACTCTATTCCAGTATGACTAAGTTATTGGCGGCAGCCACAACTTTAAAAGGCAATATATATTACTCTTTGTACTTACGATGGCTGACTTTAACTTGTAATTACTTTCATGGTCATTGGAAGGAAGAAGGGCTGCTATGCTGAGATTCCTACATAAGATATTTTAAATATTGTAACTGAGTGTTTTCATTATGCCTTTAAATTTCTTAGACTGGTATGTGCCGAAAGAGATAATAAAACACACGACAGCATATTTTCCTGAACAAAAAGCTCTAGACGTCACTTGCAATTTCGATCGATTTCAAGTCAGGCCAATCAAAGTTATATAGGCTTGAAGCCAGTTGTCTTTGATCTCAAACAGTTCATAAATCAATTCCAGTGTAATTGGCAATTCTCCATTATCAACAAAATATATGTTTGATAAATACTTACTCTGGTACAATAATAGCTCTTTGTATTTTCCGTCCCCTGTTGTCGAACCTTATCAGATGAACCACAAGGACATCCGGTTCATCTACAACGCATTCCCAGTAGTCATGTTTCGTACTCTTGCAGCATGAATCGCAGAACCTGTAACAAATTAACGTGATCATGACAGTGGAAATATTTAATAATGTTGTTGAATGTTTATTTCCTGATAATTCGAATAATCCTGGTCATGTTTCACTTTAATTTGATTACGTTGATGAGCGAGCAACTGTTTTATTAGAGATAGCAGATGATACATCATCACTTGATAACAGTCAGGTTAAAAAACGTTTTGCATTAATTAGTATTGTTGTTAATTTCGTCAACTTCTGCAAAATATAGGCCATGCAATGGCTCTAGAAATGAATAAAAAACTAACTTTTCAACTACTCCTGGTTTCGTCCTTGTATTTTCTGTAATACAGTCTTGCAGTCTTGATGGTGCATTTACTACGCTTGCGCTAACGGTAAAATGCTGCCATTTCTGAATATTGTCGACCACCTATTATGCAAAAGTAAACACAAAAACCTGTATCAGTAGTGCTAAAAGCATGAGAAGGTAAGCTCATATTTTTGCCAATACCAAACGTATTCAAGCTTGACACAAAAGGCATAGCGTTACAGTCTGCAATATAGATGCTTTGTAATCCTTACGAATATGAAATCAAATAACAATCTAACCCTGCATAAACAGAAGCGAGTAACTGATGGATAATGAATAGATTAATGGACTTTTTTCTAATAACGGAATATTCATCGTACCTTATCACACTCCTTGCAGACGTAGGTGTGTGTAACGTGTGCGCGATCTGGGCTACGATTGCCATCCTTTGATTGTAAATGAAAAGACGTATAGCTTAGAGGAAGAACTATATAGCTGCAATGTTGTTCTGTTTTAGACCACGTTTGCTTCATTATTAAAGCAATTCCATACAACATATCTCTTTCAAAACGATATAAAGGATTAGCAACTTTATGTAATGAAAAATAATGTTGTTACACTGCTTACGGGATCTACTGACTGCAGCATTAACGTCAGTGCTTCGTACGCATCCTGTTGCTGCCCAACTTGTAGATTCGCTTCGAGACTGAAAAAAAGTCTGGAGAAATCATAGTGAAAAACATTGCATCGTACAACATATCGCATTAAAAAATACAAAGTATGGTACATATCCAATTAAGCCCAACTTACATGTACATGTACTTACCAAGGCTTCAGAAGGATTTTTCGTACTGCCCTTTCCACTTCTCAGACTTTTCATCAGCATGCCTAACTGCCCGAGGAACGATAATTTCTCTTTTCGCCTCAAAATAACAGCTTGCTCTACAACAGGATTAAACAATTTAACAATTAGCCACCAATAGTAAATTCAATACAACCTTTTTAAAATTTATTTGGTCGTTGTTTTCCGATGTAGATGCAATACATGCACATGTGATAGTTTTATTGAATCGGCTCCAGGTACCATGGTTAAGATGAAATTTTAAAAATGGACGTCCACAAACTGCATACCCGGCAAACATACGAACCAAAATTAATTGACGATATACATACCTAATATCCAGTGTCCAAGTTGTGTGTAAGCGATACCCTGTATTAACGAATTGAACCAGCAGTTGTTCGCAACATTTTTTAAGCCAACAGGCTTTCTTGTGGGTAACTTCTCCAAAAGTTTCATCTTAGCATTATTGTCGGTCGTCCTAAGCTTTTTCTGAAGTAAATGAGCAAGTTATTAGTAAATTGAAAGTGATGGAAAATTTGTAAGAAAGATGGATAACCGTTGAGATACCTATTTTGCGGCTTTTTCAGGTTTTCGTTTCGTTAATACCTCTGACTTCTGTTTTTTCCGGTCGTTTCCCCTAGAAATAACATTAAAATCGAGTTTAAATTAACATTATACTATAAGAACAACAGTTAAATAAAAACGCTCAGTTCAAAGGCGTACCGCAGCAATATACCTACTTGAAAACATTCAACTGAGATGTAGGAGCTTTTTGGTAGGTTCCAACTCTGTCCTTGCCTTTTGACGGAGTCTTTTTGTTCCAACCTTCTTCCACAACATCAGCGTTGTCAACTGTCACAACCTCTGGAGGATTCTTAAGAACAAATTACATTTAAAACATTTTTATGATTTTTGTATGAAATGTCTTAATAGCAAAAGCGGTACGGAGCGCTCGTTGCTGTGTGCATTTAAGGAGCTAACAGCTAAAAAGTATGAAATCCCATTACCTGTGCAGCATTTTGTTTGGCTAGTTCCTTCTTTGAAGTCAGAGTATCATTGAAGAACTTGCGTAGACGTCCCTTTTTGTTGTCGCGCATCTGTTGTATACATTTATACATGTCCATTGGAAAAGTTCCCACCAGGTCGTGAACTTTCAGTACACTTTGCCAAATTTCAATCAATCCTGAAGTCGCTCGTGTTGGTTCATCATTTTTCTAAATGCAAAGGTGACATTCTTTTACGCATCATTGACAGCTTCCATTTATCACAACCGTACACTGTTGACTGGGTTGAACCCATCACATCAAATTTAATGTTGTGGGTTGAACCAATACCGAATTATAATTTGAACAATCTCACAAAAACGGCTTTTTAACCTAGGATTAGCTAATCATTAGCTAATCCTGGTATGGGTTCCGCTGGTATATATGGGTTCAACCCACAACATTCAATTTAATGTGATTGGGTTCAACTATTTAATGTTTGCGAGTCGGGCATATGGGTCATATGGGTCACGTTTTAGGGAAAATCCTGTTGGGTTAGGGTAAGGGTGGGTTGGGGTTATGATTAGTTTAATCCCCCTAAAACGTGACAGGTATATCTATTATTGGAATTTTTTTTAATGCGTACGCTTTCAAAATTGTTAGTTATTCTTCTTTCAAGGCCCGAAATCAATAGCAATCACAGACACTGATTGGCTGTCAGTTCAATTTGTTTTCTCGTCAGGATGGGAAGGGGAAACGTACTGCCATTTCAAACAAAGAGCGCGCGCTCAAGACTGACAAATTTAGCAAATTTCCACTGGTTTTCCGTGGTGTGGACTCTTATTTACCACGATTTACGTCATCACATGGTCAAAATTTGTTGTGGACTCACGAGGCGGAGCGGAAAACCAGAGGAAATTTGTTTTTTTACAACAATATTAGAAAACGTACAAGGAAGTTTCATTACAAAGCGTGACAGCTTTGAAAGAGCCAGCGCTGTCTATAACTTTCTCGCGTCAGCACCGTTGTCTGGACTCTCATTTACCACCGTACTTCAACCAATCAGATCGCGAGATTACCGGCAGTTGTGGTAAAAAAATGTTTACTTCTGTACGATCGCGCGATTGCGTTAACGAAAGCACATAATATCGACAATCAGGTAATGAATAAAATAAATTTAAACAGGTTATTTACCTGCCTTGGTTGCTTCGTAAAGGGAGATATTTTAACCTCTGTCTTGAAAACGGCATCGACTTCCTGCCTCAGACTCAAGACTCGTGCAATTATCAGAACTTTCAAAACATCACTCAGTGCTCATAAAGGCTTAACTGCAGAATACCCCTCCACTTCCGGAATGGACTGTTAGGGTTTGTTAAAATGGTTGGGCAAGTTTTGTATGAAAACAATGGAAAAGTGAATTATTAATACGTACATTCCTGAATTGGTAGGCTAGGGTTTCTGCAGTTACTCCAAAAAAGCATAAAGTACCTTTCCATCCGGATAATCATTTGGTGTCACGTGTCTGTTTAAGTCACCTAACATTCAGGAAATATAGCAGTTAACTATATAAGATAGCAGTAGCTTTGCTACATATTTCCTCCTTCATTCAATTATTTTGTCAAAAAATTCATGTAAATAGTGCATGCTCATGTTATATGCAAAACTGTGTGAGTATATATCAATAAAATGTAAAAATAAACTCACCAAGCAAAAGACCTGTCCATAGTGGTGTAATTGGTAGGTAGTAGCTCTCGATGTAAGCAGATATTTCAGGTGCGTAGAGGGGGTTGCAAGGTGTCAGATCACCATTATCTTTCACGCGCTGTAAGAAGTGAGACATTTCCTTTTCGATCATGAGCGAAAAGGGAGATTTACTTTTCAGTGTAGAGTTGGGCTTCTCTGTGAGCAGACAGTTATCAATCTTCGCTGTTGATCGACTATCATCCACCCTCGACAAGTCTGAGTTTCCTTCAGTACGGCTGATGGCCTGATTCAATGTTTCTTTTGCCGCCAGGATATCTGTGTCTTTCGAAGGGCTTTTCAGGCATACCAATAATGCGACCGCAAGTTTGACAAATTCATTAAGGCTGGAGGTATTGATGAGCCTTCCAAATGAATACATGACAAAAGAACGAAGGTCTTTGTTCACCTGCCTGGATATAAAAGAACAAACTCATTAACTTCAAAAATGGTAAATCGAAGTAATAGCTG
The DNA here is from genome assembly GCA_030867875.1 of Actinernus sp. WN-2022. Classification (NCBI taxonomy): domain Eukaryota; kingdom Metazoa; phylum Cnidaria; class Anthozoa; order Actiniaria; family Actinernidae; genus Actinernus; species Actinernus sp. WN-2022. Next base: position 37,967,179 of record JAOWCC010001368.1, read on the forward strand.
TATAATTATGTTAATACCATGATCACATCGGTTTTCTTTGTTTATTCAAGGACATATAATATCTAAATTCCCTCCTCAACATGCATATTTTTTCTAATGTTCTCATTTACATGTAAGAGAGAAAATTAGAAGGGCATACACGCTGATGAGGGAACATCAGGCTGTCCCTTGACACACCAGGCTATGACGCAATTCCTGTTAACCCTGTACCCTGCCTACCTATGAAAGTTCTGCTCATCATTTGTCAAACCCGCTTCTTCCATGTGGGATAATTAAAACCACAGACGTGACGTAATTATTAAACTCCGTGCATGCGCTTTGAATATTTAGTCAACCACATAATTACATATATATTTAGTCAACCCCAGAATTACATTGTATTTTAGTGATATTCTTCTCAAAAACAACAGACGTTTGTCCCAAGGGAAAGCCAGGGTCATTCAATCAATGGTGCTCAATGAAGCATTATAACAAAACGTTTTCGAAAGCAACTCAACTGCGACGTCTTTAGTTTAGGCAGAAAACTAAACTTCTGTGCTAAGCACAGACGCAGTAACAGGAATAATAACAATAAGACAAAGATATACGGTGAATACTGGATACAGCCCGGTAACCTACAGGCACAGTACAGTTTAATACGTATTACCAGAGAATAACCGTTACATATCATGTATTACAAATAATGTATACAAAAAGTGAAAGACATCAGTGTGGCCAGAAAAAACCTACCTACCAAAAACCCTTGTTAGGGAAAAAAGATTAGGAAATCTGGGTGGAGCCAGATGTCATTCCGTCCCTCCACAGGACATGGCAAATAAGTAGTAATTTACAGACCCATACATTGATAACTGTTACATATATCATATATTACAAATGTATACAAAAAGTTTACAGGCGCATACATCGACAAGCAACCTTATGACCTCACGATATAAGATGTAAGATCTTCCTATACGGATCATTCTTACGGTATAAAGATAAACATGCGGTCTTCAACACCGCCGAAATATCTTTAACTAAGAATCTCTACGAAAAAGACGTGGATATACCAAACAAGAGTACCATAAATAGAAAACGACTAGAGGTAAACGATGCATATTCACAAGAGACCATCACCTAAGAGAACCGATCCCCCATACTAGCCTCTCTCCCCATGATAGTCTGCGCCGATTTATTTTTAGCTTGCATAAATTAGTTGCACTATTTTTACCATTCTATCCGATTGGTTGTGGGTGTCACGTGTCCGAATGGACCGGCGGGCGGCGAGAGCAGAAGAATGCATTCAGTGTTTTTTTTTCAGTAAATCAAAGCATTCACAATTTTCTACTTTCACGACAGTTACTCTACAGATTCATATTGATTACGGTGTTGCAAAAGCATGTTCGATTATTTACGATATTATAGGTTCTATTTCTAATTTCTTTAGCGAATTGTAAGCGTCTGTTTACGATAATTCCAAACTCAGTCAGTCAGTGTTTCAGATTGTGATAGGCAACTAGTTCCTGTAAAAACTAGTTTTGGTCTGCGTCGGCGGGGAAGATAAACACTGGTATGTAATCAACTAAAGTCGATTGAGGTATGCTAACCGCCGTGGAAAGCGAGTAGCAGCTGACGTTTCGAGCGCTAGCCCTTCGTCAGTGTTTCAGATTAACTGGATTTATAATTTCGCAAAATTGTGGTCAAAAGTCGATGCGTGCTTGCTTGCTATAAACTGAACGTTTCTACAATTATTAGCCTGATGAAATAGAGCAAATAATCCGGTCAGTTCCCTAGGTATGTTATCTAGCTATACATGAATATGAACTACAGGGAACGAGTATTTATAAACTATTTATAAGGTAAGCGACGTTTCAATAACAATGATACGGGTTGTTAATTTATTCTAATTTTTGGAAGACTTTCCATGCTCGCCGATCCGGCTACAAACTGAATGGAATACGGCTTCATTTCCTTTGCTAGTTTCACGAAATTCAGGTCACTCTAGTTTCTTTTCACGGCTTCCAGGTCACATCCGAATTTCTTACGGGTCTGGCTTAATACAGCCTACAGTTTCCCAGTCAAATCCAAACGGCAATATTTTTAACGGGTTTTCAAATTACACTCCGTAGCTTATATTAATTAAATTCAAAGTTCATTTTCTCGAGTCTTCAAGTCAGATCAGGTCAGCTCCGTCCCATACTAGTCCGGGTAGTAAGTTTATGGAGCAACACATAATTCAGAGCCATAATTCAGAGTTTTGAAGCTTCGCACCATCGCCTCTCTTTCTGGAGCGATGAAAATCCGTGAGGAGCTGGAACCGAATCTTAAAATAGCATCGTGACGTCCACTGAGCCAAAAATAGACTGGCGCAGACTATCATAGGGTACGGAGATCAGTTCTCTTATGTGATGGTCTCTTGATATTCATTAATATTACAATGTTCAGTGAGTTATGAATTTGCCAAGATAAACGTTCTGTAGGGCAAACTTGTCTTTAGAGCTTTATCTGCGCGACTCCTCCAGGTCTGCAGGTGAAAGCAAAGCGATGACTAATGAACTCACAACCCAATTAACGCGCTTACCGCGGCACTTGCTACGGTATGCAACGCACAGAATATAAATACCAGCTATACGTTGTAACGCCGGTATTTCGTTATTCTCAGAGATTTGTTCCGTTCCTCGGTGATAATAGTATTACAAAGTGATAGAATGACATTTCGGGAAATGAGTGATTAAATTTCCCCTAGAGCCTCGAGCGTATCTATTAAAGTCCCTCTGCCTGCTGCGGCATCTGGACTTCCAAAAATTTTCCCTCGCCTCTCTGGGAAATTTAATCACTAATTGCCCTTATGCCATGCTATTACTTATAATTAAAGTAATTATAGCTTACACGTTCAAGAACATGGCATGTTGATACGAATCCTTAAATTCCAGCTAGACTGCAGTGTATTACCACTGCGCTAACCGGATGCCGCTTTTACATGTAAATATAATTTTAAATCACTCAATGATGCTGTATGCACTTACAATTTTCCAAGCTTATTTCCAAGGTTGTTCATGACATGGCTTGTGCAAATATGAATGACTGTGTTGTCAATGTCCCTTGCTTGGCATTTGTTTGTCAAGATCTTGAATGAACGTGCTAAGTATTGTTCAAGGTTTTCGTCGACAAACGTACGCAAAGCGCTGTGAATAATCGCCCAGCTGTAATCGATCTCGACATGCTTGGGTCGTGGAGCCTTGCCTGAAAACAGCCTTGCTACATCAGTCTTAAAAGACTGCAGGAAGTAAGTTATAGTCACTGTCTTGTGACAGCTTGAGAACATCTCTGCTATAGAAATGGGCGGCATCCCTGAAACAGGGTGTTGAATCACAACAGAATAGAGGAGTATTCGTTTGGAATCGTCACACAATTTTCGGGATATTTTCCCTGTTGCATCTATAAAGATCTTCCTCTTGCTGCTCAAATCATTGAAAAGTCGTAAATCTCCTTCAGACCACATGGTAACTATTGTGGGAAACAATGATACCTGCTGGATGTGTCCGAATATGTGTGGTTTTCGCTCGGCAACATGCTCTGGAAACTCCGCCATGTCCTCTTCGATGTATTTCTGTCGTAGAACACAAATACTTTCTAGGGTAGTATGACTGGGGCGCCCTTCCAAATTTTGCTCCGAAGAAATCTTTTGGAGTACTTGTTTACTTCCTATGCCATCGCGATTACCAGAAGAAAAAACATCGGACGGCATGTCTTTTAGCAATCGGTGTTCCACTCTGCTCGGGTGTTCAAAAGCGAGTCTTTTGCGAAGAGTTTGTCGTTGCTCTCCTCTGATCTGTCGACCATGCTTAACCCCTTTCTTATGTTTCACCTTACCCAAAAAAATCGATGGTTAACGTGCGGTCACACTCCTTGTCGATATTTATCCGCGCTTTTACGTTGCATCCTGGGAAGGTACATCCCATGAGTCCCCTAAGGAAAGGGGCTTTCTTCTTTCTTGACTCTTCCCGTGTCACTCTATTTTGAATAACTTTAAAAGTACAGTAGGGATTGTCCTTTTTGATCAAATCAAGCAATGTAAAAGTCCAACCTGTCGGCATGCACCGTCTCCCTGTTGACCGCACCTCAGGTGTAAGCCTCCGTAGCATCTCATCAGTTATTGTGAGTAACGTGTTCAGGGATTTCTTTTGCGAAGAACTGTTCTTTAATTGGGACGGAGGCTCTGGTGATGCATTTCATTGTTGTTGGTTCAAACTGCAGAAATAGAGCCAATCTAACAGTGAATATAGATCCAAATAATGTAATCGATAAGCAATTTCATATTATGATAGTGATTCATATTACATTAGTTACTATCAGAATGTATAACATATTGCAAATGTACCATTCCATAGACCTTATTCACGCGCAGGCCATATTAATCCCACAATAACAATAACCCACTTTGCCTTCCCCGTCTAACCTCGTTCTGAAACTGCTCAGTGCGAGGCTACACCGGTTGAAAATATATTCTTTATAACAAACATGCCCGCTGGCTTATAAAACCTCATTGCACCTTTGTTAATGCAAAGTAAAACCGATAACCGGCTTTGCTTGCGTGGCATTTTGAACATGTACCACAAACCATGACCATGAAATTGAACTTATATTTGATTTGGAGTGCAAGTTAACATTAACAATTAGTTTTCATAAATATTGTATTCATACGAGTTATCCATAAATTGTCTATACGTCCTAGCCAGAAATCAACTATTTTTGGACGATTTATGGTCGTAGCATTGCTATAAAAAGCATTACAAATCCGTGAGATGACGTCATTTAAGGGTGTTATACTAATGAGTTGAAAATGAATTGAGTTATAACAATGAATTTCTTCATTTATACAATTGTTTTTCAGGTGTCAGACATTTGATACTTACGATCTTAGAGAATAATCTTTTAATAAGTGGAGCTGACATAAAAACAGAGCAAAGATAACTATGAGGTTTTACCTTAAATGACGTCAACGAAATTTGATTCCTTAATAAACGAAGTTGAAAGACTATAATTATTATTTTCCTATATTAGTCATTTTTTCCAGTTTCACTTTTAAATAAAAGATAGCTGGCTAGAGCTTATAGGAACTTTAACAACATACCAGATCGTCTGCAGGGTTGTTGTGGCCTGCAGGGTTGTCGTCCTCTGCAGGGTTGCTGTGGTCTGCAAGGTTGTCATCGTCTGCATAGTTGCTGTTGTCTACAGGGTTGTCGTCATCTGCAAGGTTGCTGTCGTCTTCAGGGTTGTCGTCGTCTTCAGGGTTGTCGTCGTCTGTAGGGTTGCTGTTGTCTGCAGGGTTGTCGTTGTCTGCAGGGTTGCCATCGTCTGCAGGGTTGCTGTCGTCTGCAGGGTTGTCGTCGTCTGCTAGGTTTCTGTCATCTGCAGGGTTGTTTTTGTCTGCAGGGTTGCCATCGTCTACAGGATTGCTGTCGTCTGCAGGGTTGTCATCGTCTGCCAGGTTGCCATCGTCTGCTGGGTTGCTGTCGTCTGCAGGGTTGCTGTCATCTGCAGGGTTGCTGTCGTCTGCAGGGATGTCGTCGTCTGCAGGGATGTCGTCGTCTGCAGGGTTGTCATCGTCTGCAGGGTTGCTGTCATCTGCAGGGTTGTCGTCGTCTGCAGGGTTGCCATCGTCTGCAGGGTTGCTGTCATCTGCAGGGTTGTCGTCGTCTGCAGGGTTGCCATCGTCTGCAGGGTTGCTGTCATCTGCAGGGTTGTCGTCGTCTGCAGGGTTGCCATCGTCTGCAGGGTTGCTGTCGTCTGCAGGGTTGTCATCGTCTGCTAGGTTGCTGTCATCTGCAGGGTTGTTTTTGTCTGCAGGGTTGCCATCGTCTACAGGGTTGTCGTCGTTATGATTGTTGTTAGAGCAGGCAGCATTTGGAAGAAACTCATCATCAGATCTCGAAGTCTGAGAAAGAGAGGGAGAAGCATAAAACAAAACAGGTTTTGCTAACACATCTTGTCTGAGTCTACAAGAATTTCAACTTATTTCACGGGAAGACGTACACTAACGCTCATTTTATAAACCGTTACAATCGCCATATTCATACAATACGAAAACGGCGATTGTAACGTATTTGATTTGCATGTAACTGAACTGCACGGCAGCATCTTGCGCCATAATAGCAGTCCGTATCACAAAAATAACCTTTTGAAGTGCATTTGAATATATTCATATCAGTAGAATTTGTGCTATATATACAAAATACGAATTTTGTGGAGTGAGAACGCGTAACCCCGCTCCCCCACCCCATCCAAATAAAACTACTCCGGGGGAAGCTACGTGGTTTATACCTGCGACGGAAAACGTGCTCAAAACAGTGATAGCATTAAACTACCTTGACACTACTTGTTTACTATAAACATATTTACTGATATCCAGAATTAGAATAGCATTTTGATTTAATTAGGCATTCAAGCATAAAACCGAGTACGATAACGAACGTAACGTCGTTCTAGAAAGGGCTTATAGTCAAGAAAGGACCCCCTATTACCAGAATGGCGAATGACTTATAAGCAGAATATTGGGTTATCGTATGATGCTTACCTTAGGCTTTTCACTCTCCCTATCTTTACAAGAGCCATCTTGGGCATCATTTGATTTTAAAATCTCATCTGCGGTCTCTCGAATACCATTAATATTCCTTGACCAATAATTATAGCAAGCACGAACATATTTCTTAAAGCGACCAGTTGAAATATCACGATCAGCACCCAAGTAAGCATTGGTTACATGCCACCAATAACCTCCTGTCGCCAAAGAACCTCCAATTGGATGAAGAGGACTCTGCGATGCTATGGCACGCAAAAACCTTTCGCCTTCAATGTTATAGAGAACACGCTCCTGTTGAACGTAAACAGTACGAACAATTGAGATTTATCACGCCCAGATATGATTATCATTTTATAAGAGAGTGGAATAGCCGTTTCACAAAGAACCGCAAAACAAACGTTTTCCAATTTCTCAATGAAGGACTAATAAAACGTGGAAAAACTGCAGAAAACTGCCTGTAATTGGAGTGAAAGTTTTCAATTTTAGTTCAAACGCGCTACTGACGCCAACGTCACTCCATTTTTGAACAATATAAGGCTAAATGTGATACCACAGGGAGCCCAAGCTCGATATCTTTGAGCATGTTTTAAAGCAGAATTGTATTGTTGATAGTGTAATTAATTATAACCGAAGAAATCTTGGAAATAAAGTCTAAATTTCTTACATGGACTATTGTTGATTGGTTTTTGTCATTGGGATGAAGTGTCAGTCATTGAGAGTCATTGGAGCTATTTTTAATTAATTATCCTATAAAGAGTATTATATACAGTGGCAAGTAACAACATTCGTCAGGACAAAAAAATTGTTACCACGCATTAAAATGGCGATTTCTGGACAACTCTGTCGAGTTTAAAGGAGCCTCATATTGTCTGGAATTATCAAGTATCCTAGAAAAGAGTAACGGTTCTTTAATATAGCGATGTGGCCCAAACGTGATTCTCTATTTTGTGATGAAAACAGCGCGTGTGATTTCCAAGCGGTTGAAATCGGTAAGTGATTCCTGTTTCTCCCTTGCTACTGTATATACTCGAGATTTCTTCAGTTATAATTACTTCCATTATCAACAATACAATTCTGCTTAAAAACGTGCACAAATATCGAGCTTGGGCTCCCTGTGGTAATACTACACGCGCGACGCGCAAACGAGCAAACATTGTTGCGGAAACATTTGCGAATTTCAGTGTTTCCCAAAAGTCGGTTTTCGTGCGCGCTAAACATTTGTTGGGGAGGCAAAAATGTTTCTGAAACATATTTGCTTCCGATAAGGCATATCAATAAAATAGCAAGCGAAAGTGTCGTTTTGAACTTCCCGCGGCCTCTTCCATATTAGGCCACGAGATTCAAAATGGCGGTTTCTAGGTCCCAGACCTCTAAATCGACACTCGTTGTTTGATATGGCTGTGCCAACCTCGTTCTCAGGGGTCTTTACGCGCCTATTCCAAAAGGGCATCAAAATAACCCCTGGTACAGGCTGGTCATGTGACCCAAAAATATGCCCAATATATAGCGGTCGGTGTCGCTAAAATTTCACTCTCATGCTATATGTATGGTGCTCTGCTCGCACTATTCGAAATTCTCCAATCAGCGCGCGCGAAATGTCAAGCCAATCAGCGGTCGAATTCCACAAGAGAAAAGAAATAAATAGATGATAACAGTAACAACTAAAACACTAATAAATACAGTTTCAAATTACAACAACAACCAGGAGTTCTTTCAACTCCATTTTGCATTAGGCGTGTAAAGATCCTTGGGAGCGAGTTTAGGGCTGTGCTACATTTGCTGCACAAACGCCCTTCTCGCTCCCAGTGCTTCCTCGACTTAACTGAAAAATCGAAGGCTCTGGTAAGACACAAACGGAGCAAGATTATGATTGGCTGTTGAACAACGACTGCGAGAAGTTCAAAAAGTTAAAACTCTTCACGCACACCGACGGTCGCCCTGTATCTCGATTTCCATTGGCCGAGAAAAACGAGACAGTAAACCGTTGTAGATTTCAGATTGTTCATTTCCTATTGTTAACGGCAAGAGACAAGAGGACGCTACGAAGCGGGAAAATAAATTCCCTTCTTCGATGGTAAAGATCAAAGCTTTCTTTAGTTTAAATTAAGGTAGATTTATTGAACGGTAATTTCAAGGTCTTCTGTGCAGTTCAAACCAGAGTTTTGAAACCGAAACCGTGTCAATATGTTGACTGATCAACGGCAATATTTACTTCGCCAGCACCCGTCCGACTGAAGGCGGATACAAGAAGAGATGTAAATTCGAGTGTTTGATACGTATTATTTTGTGGAATTTGTTTTTACAAAGTCCACTACATAATATTGTTTCATATTATTTCATTTCTGTGGTTTTTGAATTGTACTGTAACGGGTCAAGGTAAATTTCCTACTGGCATACGCAGTTTGAATGTCCTAGAATGTCTTATCAGAGCCTCCGATTTTTCAGTTAGTCGAGGAGGTACTGGGAACGTAATTAAGGCGCATGCGCCAGCATTTGTTTCTTTTGAAATTCAGCCGAGGTAATACTTTTAAAATACCATACAGATAATATACACGTGGCCCTCGACATAAAGAAAATAAATAAATAGATAATTAATAACAGTGGAAACTTCTTGTAAAATGTGTCTTGTTTGTTCAGCCGGGCAGCAAAATCCGCTCGTTTGCTCACCCAAGACACATCAGCATTTTCTTGTTTGCGAATGTCTTAACAACAATTTTTCGTGCAGCATTCTTGCGCGTAAAGTCAACATTGTGTAACATGGCGCGCTCGCAATCTGCGTTAAAGGGGCTATGTCATGGTACTGCGCATGCATCGAGTAATCGCTCGGTTGGTGGCTTTAATTGGATACAAATAGTTAGACTTCCCTCCTTCAATGCTTGATTGAAGGGCTTTTCAATGTATTCCCTAGAGACTGTTTATATACACTGTTTGTTAGTCATTTATGCATATTAGTTTTGATTTTAAGCATCCCACATGGCCGAGAGGTTCGGTAGGTCATATAAAAAACGGTGGAAATTACTGTTTCGATTCCGGCCCGGAACGCGAAGCCTATTACCGTGACACAGCCCCTTTAAGGCAACATTGTTGGGGTTACTTCGAGTGACACCCTAGCCGTTAACTTTTCGCACCACGTCGTCCCAGAAACCTGTTCGCTACGCACACGGAAACGAGACTACACCAACCAACAAACACCAGCCGGCTCACCCAATTTTATTATTTAACGAGGGACTAGGTGCCTACGTGCTAGCTATGTTGCGCTAAAATCGTCCCGTGTAATATACCTGATGCCGCATCAATGTTTCGCTAAAAGTTGTGTCAATTGCATTGAAAATCGTCGCGAAATTGCCTCCTGCAACATCACCTTTACGTTTTCGCTTTTGCAAAAGCGCATGAGCTAATTGTTATTTTTATCTTGTTCAATTTTGAATTAATTCACACCAGTGTGCATTTCAAAGAGTTGAAATTTCGTTCGGTGTACGGAGTTCACCCAGTTATAAATGCTCTTTGGCAAACCTACTTATGCGCAGTCATCCGAAACTAACTTAGAAAGAGTATGATTTAAAAACCTACATATTTGTACACAAAGTACTGTGGTAGCTTAGAAACATTCCCTATGTATTTGTTACATAACATATACAACGAATCTTATAATTATATTAGAAAAGGTCGCAAAATGTTATTTTGTTCTACAAATAAGAACGGTGTGAGCGTCCGAGAGAAAAACAACGGATAGATCATGATCAGATCAGATAATTTCGACGTATCTTTTATAACCTCTTGTATTGAAAAGGTAAAACTTGATAAGAAAAAAATGAACTTTATGTCCTTAGACATTTGCTATATTGCTCAATCCGTTTTTAACATACGGCGTTTCAAAAGCTGGAGGACTTACCTTTTTACGAACCATTCTTGTACGTCTATGAAGTTCAGATCAATCCGGGCTCCGCGACATTATAAATGAAACTTTTCAAGTGTTAATGCGTTTATACACTTGTGAATGCCGTCGCAGGTTTTGCAATAACACTGTAATAGTTCAACAAAGCCACAAATTGCATACCCATAGAGGACGTTAAATACAGTCATACACGCTTTGGTTTATATATTTTAATTCTACCGTATATATAGCCTTTAGTTTACGAAGGCGTTTCCATTCCAGTACAGGAACAACATTTCAAGTATTTGAGATCATATCCTGCGCACCCTTTCAATTGAGCATATTCCATACACTTGCTGCACGTAATTCTCTTATCACTCTTATCTTACTGCATAGATCACGTTCAACACAATATATCATGCAGGGACAACAGACACGATCAACCTATTGACTTCAGTTCATGAATTTATACACTTGTCTTGAGAACATTAACTGACTCTGGAAGTTTATGTTGTCATAGTATATCATTGACAAATGCTACATTCATCCTCGAACCCAGGCATTTCACATTAATTGCATTACCCTAAATAGAGTTTACACGTTTTCGGCAAGGAAGTCCCTTATCGGACCTGCACCGCCCTCACGAAAACAAGTTCACATCACGGAGTTCACTTTAATATGCCAAAGCTTTGAGGAATGTTACCTGACTCAGGTTGAAAAGTCAGGTTGTCAAGTCTATATCAATAAAGGAAGCAAGAGAAAGGAACATAAGAGTGACAGGAGGGATCAAATTCATATATTTAACACGGCCACGAACGCAGGACCTATTATTACAGATGACAAAGTATTTCTTGACGAGGCGCTTATCTCCCATCTCAACCGATTACTTGTTGGCGTCCTTTTACAATCACGTCCTATGTCAAACACAAACCGTAACATGACCTCATATGGGATAGACGGGGTGAATGAGTATATGAGGTCACGCTAATAAAGCCGAGCAAGCTAGGCTGCTAGGGCCAGGCCAAGTTGGATAAAATTCAGTTATACTAATATCAAAACACGCTGGAACTACTGTCAATACTTCTCAAAAAGGTGCAGGGTTTTGACATTCAACATTCATGCATGGATGTTGGGTTAATCATTTGCAGCAGTTTGCTTAATGCCCCGCGATGTATAGTGATAACCTTACTTTTACAAACACGAATACGTTCACATATCTTCCGTACTAATAAAGGGATAGACGTTGTGTAACTGCAATCTTTATTAAATGCAACCTTAAATAGTCATTCAACCGTAAGTTGAGATACAAGGTGGTTTTGTGTGTGTGTTATTAAGAGAACGTATTAGGAGCAAGCTAGGGGTGCTTACCATTTATATATATTGGAAAACATTAACACATGCATGGTACGCGTCATTTCGTTCCGAGATATATATATACACTTTCCCCGCTCTTTTCGGTCGTTCCGTTGCACGCGCGTATCATTGTTATGTTGAAATTTATGTTATTTCCCATCTCTATTTTTTTCTTATATTTTCAACCAGATCGTTTGATGTTAAATAATAAGCAGCCAAGGTCTTTGGTATTCAAACACACGCCACCCCCAATTTTATGACCACGACTTTTATTGTCGCAACAAGTAGATACATGTAGAACAACATTAGGCCGCTAGGGATGCAAACAGCCATTTCTTACCCTACCCCCATCCTATCAGAAGTCTCTATGCTAACGATTATTTCTTTGGGAGCGAAATATTTTGGGTTTGATGTTTGTTTTGAAAGAGTTATTCACGGCGTTTGAAGTTCTAAATATGCTTAGAATATTGCAAAATATGTGTTTACCCCACCCCAGTCAAATCAGAAGTTGCCACTATAATACTAGCATTAGGCAAACTAGGGTTTTACCATACCCCTTCAAATAACAAGGCGCGACAGGAGTGACTCTCATTTACTCTAGTCTGAGTTCTATGGCTAAAGGTCTTGTAACCTTCAAAATATCTTGATCAGGGTGTTTGTTTAGAAAGAGTTATTCAAGTTTGAAAACGTAAATATGACTAGGATAAGGCAAAGTAGGTTTTTACCCCACCCCCCCCCCCCCCCCCCCCCCCCTTAAATACGAAGGCGCGACAGGAGTGACTCTCATTTACTCTGGTCTGGGGTCTTAAAGAGAAGGTCTTCAATCCTGCAAAAGAGCTTGATCAGGGTGTTTGATTAGAAAGAGTTATTCAAGTTTGAAAACGATGATATGACTAGGATAAAGCAAACTAGGTTTTTCCCCACCCCCCTTAATTACGAAGGCGCGACAGGAGTGACTCTTATTTACTCTGGTATGGGGTCTATGTCCGAAGGTCTTCAATCCTGCAAGAGAGCTTGATCAGGGTATTTTTTTAGAAAGAGTTATTCAAGTTTGAAAACGTAAATGTGATCAGGAGAAGGCAAACTAGGTTTTTACCCTATCCCCCCTTAAATAAGAAGGCGCGACAGGAATGACTCTCATTTACTCTGGTCTGGGGTGTATGAGAGAAGGTCTTCAATCCTGCAAAAGAGCTTGATCAGGGTGTTTGATTAGGAAGAGTTATTCAAGTTTGAAAACAATGATATGACTACGATAAAGCAAACTAGGTTTTCCCCCACCCCCCTTAAATACGAAGGCGCGACAGGAGTGACTCTTATTTACTCTGGTCTGGGGTCTATGTCCGAAGGTCTTCAATCCTGCAAGAGAGCTTGATAAGGGTATTTGTTTAGAAAGAGTTATTCAAGTTTGAAAACGTAAATATGATCAGGAGAAGGCAAACTAGGTTTTTACCCTACCCCCCTTAAATAAGAAGGCGCGACAGGAATGACTCTCGTTTACTCTGGTCTGGGGTCTATGACCGAAGGTCTTCAATCCTGCAAAAGAGCTTGATCATGGTGTTTGTTTAGAAGGAGTTATTCAAGTTTTAATTTTTGGTACTGTGTTTAAGAGAGGACATGAGACATCTGATATGTTTTTGTTGACCTAAATGGGTGTTGTTTTGAAGAACAAGTGCGCACTTTTGGCAGTGAGCTAGTTGATGGATACCTATGCCGTCGCATATCAAGAGCCAGTTTCCGCGTTTGAAATTTCGAATTGGCAGCTAACTTCTAAAAGCCGAATTGGCAGCTGCCAATTCGATTTGAATTGGCAGCTAACTTCAGCCCGGTGTTAATGTTAGAGGTGATGCGCTTTCTTTTGTCTTTACTTTCGGTCAGTGATTACTCTAAGTCGGTTCGGTTGACACAGTTTGTTTCGAAGTACGAGTGGAGCCGTAATAAAGTCAAGAAACAAAGTATTTTTCTGGATTTAGCTTCCTTACTTCCCTTGATTTGCTGCAGCTTTCATAAAAGAACGCAGAGTCAACACAAACGTGTTGTTTAATGTCGTCCATACAATGTTTTCGAAAGATGTTTCAAAGTCCGATTTTGTTAGTAGTACGCATGTGCACATAACGAGAGGGACTGGGTTCGACGATAAGTCACTTGGAGAATAAATGATGTGTTCAAATCAACAAGCGCTTTCGTGGCGCAGTGCGATAATCCACTGGATTAATATCTACCAGGCGTTCCTTGTGATTCGGTTAAGCCCGACCGGGCAAGGTTAGTAAGTGGATGGGCGACCGTTGAGGTAAGTGGTACAGTACAGTAAGGTGTGTCAGGGGGGAGAAGGAGAAAATTGAGAGGCAGTGGGAAGGGAGGGGAAGGAAGTAGAGGGGAGGGGAAGGAAGTAGAGGGGAGGGGTAGTTCGTCAAAAAATATTTCGGAGGGGTGGGTGTTTTTTTTCTTCTTTTTTTAAAATGACCTAGGTTGTTTAAAAATGACCTAGGTTGTTTTAAAAAGAAAAAACAACCTACAACATATACACTAAATAAAGAGTGGAGAGAGAAACCTCCAAAAAGCGCCCTTGACACCATACAAGGGATGCTCCCCAGTAACTACAATATAATATGAGAAAAATCCATAAAATAAATAATATAAAACTAGCTAAAATTCTAAAATATATCAAAAAGTTGACTTTATATACTAAATATCGAACTAAGTATTACTAAGAAATGACATAACTTTGTGCTTAAAACTAGAAATACTAATAGCTTCTTTTATATCATTTGGTAGACTGTTCCATTCATTGATAATGCGGATAAAATAGCTGTATTTAAAACTATTAGTTCTACTATACATACTGACAAGGTCAAGAAAGTCATTTTTTCTTAAATTATAACCTACGTTACGATCTTTACAGAATAAAAGCTTATCAGAAATATCTATGTTATAATGTCCATTAATTAAATTATATAAAAATACTACATCCCTTGTAAATCTCCTATTAGTTTAGATGCATGCTTTGACAAGCGCTGCGAATCAGCATGTTTTGGAAGGTAAATAAGCTTAATCACGTTAAAATATTCACGAAATTCTAATATATTAGGTCTAAGGTAGGTCTTAGAAGAGAGGAATGGAAATACCATGTCTTGTAACGTTTAGCTGTTCAAGGAAAGCGACTGTAAACCGCTTGAAAGACCTTTTAACAGGGATGGTTTAGTTAAACCACATAACACAACCGGCTCTTTTAAGAGCCACCAAATTTGCGAAAGCAATGACCAATGCTTCTAGTTTAGTTTTAATAAAGGTTTAGTGGTATCCACATACAGTGGAGTTTAAACAAATGGTAATTTATGCGAATTTTTGATACCTTTTCTAGGTTTTCCCGTAGATAAGCCGCACCCCCGATTTTTAACGAAAATTTTGGGTGAAAAGGTGCGGCTTATACACCGGTAAATACGGTATATATATATATAAAACTTTTAGCCCCCTCACCAACTACATCGGGTGCATTATGGGTAAGTTATTTAAATTGCAATTAGAAGTGTTATCGAAAGAAATAAGCTCTGCTATTTTATTTTTCTGTGTTGCACATCTATGAGGAGAAAATTAGTCTCCAAGTTCGCGATTTTCTGCTGAAAAATCTATAATTATTGTGTGACGGCTCAATTCATATGTCACACATACCAAGGAAGAACAATCACACTTGATCCCTCCAGCACAAAGAAAATACAATGGTCCGCAATTAGAAGCATTAGTTCTGCTATTCAATGTTGGGGACAGCATGGCGAAACTAATTTATTCCCTGTATACTATGTCACAAATTACAAGACTTGAGCCATCTGTAACTACGGTGGCCCCAAAGGGACATCCTAATGACACTCTACTTTTTTATGCATTGCGACTTACGTTGCGGGTTACGGTGCGAGTTGCTTCTTACGGTGCGACTTGCGGTGCGAGTTGCAGGTTACGTTGCGACTTACGTTGCAAGTTACGTTGCGACTTACGTTGCGACTTACGTTGCGAGTTACGTTGCGACTTACGTTGCGGGTTATCTTGCGTGTTACGCTCGCGGGCTAGTGCTTAAACAAGCAACATGATGGGAGCTGTCTGCATGATCTATTTTGCATCGTTCTAAGTCTAATTCCATGGACGTTTGTGAGAAATGTAATAATTTCTGGTCCGCTAAGACCAAGATTAAAATATATTTCAATAACATTTACTTCATTCCGCGACGAACCATCGTTTTCGCTTGCACGAGAATAGATTGGAAGCACTGCTCCCGACGAAACTACATGGGTAAATACAAAATATATCATACAGACAGCTCCCATCATGTTGCTTCAGTTCAGCACGAGCCCGCAACGTAACTCGCAACGTAACTCGCAACGTAACTCGCAACGTAACTCGCTACTCGCAACGTAAGTCGCACCGTAAGTCGCAACTCGCACTGTAACCCGCAACGTAAGTCACAATGCATAAAAAAAAGTAGAGTCATTAGGATGTCCCTTTGGGGCCACCGTACCATAGCGGAGGCTGTGAGTAAGGTTTTTGGATTTTCTCTTCCTGGACCCGCAACGTAACACAGACAAATTAAATAGCAGAACCTATCTATTTCGAATGTATGTTTGTATAGACATTGGGTTGATTTTAGGGTTCAGTTCCCCTTTAATAATGGCTATTCCCAACATTTTTAAGTTTAGGAACATTTTTTAAACACAATGGTAAGGGGGCACTTATATAAAAGCCAGACTGTTTAAAATTTGGGTGAAGATTAAAGTGCCAATGAAACGAAAACATCGATTCTGTTTTTATTTTATTAAATTCTAGGTTCCTCTTACCGTAGTCATTTTGTGCAAATAAAAATCAATATGGAAAGCGCTAAAAATAATAATTTCCGTATCGAAGTCAAGCGGAAATGCCAAAATCTGGCAACAATTTTTATGCCGTTAAAGATATGGTAATTACATGCATGACGTCACAAGGTGTACTCATTTATATTTGTCCCCATAAATACTACAAAATAAGTGCATTTTTCGCCAGTTTTAAATTTAAATATGTAATACTTTCGGAAACCTTGACAATGGCCATATTTTTTATAGAATCCTTGCAGTTGGCTTTGTGAATATAAATGCGCAAACCTAGTGACATCATGCATGTGATTAGCATATCTTTAACGGCGTAAAAATTGTCACCAGATTTTGGCAATTCGGCCTGACTTCGATACAAAATTATTTTTTAAATTCCACCCCATGTCGGGGTATGGCATATGGCCTATGAAGCTTTTTGTAAGTTGAATAAGTATATTTCTTTGAAATATGACACCTGTATCATCAGTGCTATGACCTGGATTAGGGGGCGGGTCTGGTCAGGAAGAAATTATTTGGGGGGGGGGGGGGGGGGTAGGGGAGAGGGGATTCTAAAGGGGGTTCAGAAGTTCTTAGTAAACAGGCCAGGCAAAGTTTAAAACAAAGTGGGTGGTGGTATGGGAGCTTGAGAGAGAGAAAGAGAGAGAGAGAGGGGGGGGGGGGGGGGGGGGGGGGAAGAAAAATGGGAAAATATTAAACAGCCAACATTTTCATTAATTCTTTCTACATGTAGCTGCTATACTATGGTATTTTATTGGTGGCAATTTGGAGTTTAATAAAACAAAAGCATAAAGCAAACATACCCTTGCAAATAAAAGTGCAGAATTGTTTGCAGAGCAACACTAAGAAGTCAGTTGTCTAGTCTCAATGTATACTCAACGAAATGTATACCATACAAATGTATACAGAGCACTGACTTAAGTAACTGGTAAAAAAAATGTTTTATAGACAGCAAAGACACATCTGCTTTGGAGGGGGACTATATTTTCTACGAGCCAATTTTATGAGTGCTAATCAATTATAAAAAAATTGAAAACCAGCTGAAGGATGTTTTGGGTATTATAAGTTAATTTTGTAATTGGATTTATGGAGCCTTTGATAATAGGAGATATTGTAGTTGAGTCTACGAATAGCAGTTTCAGCGGTATTGACCCAAACGCCTCACTTCAATGTAATGAAGCGCTATTGAAACTGTGTATCTAAATTAGCCGTGCTTGTTTAGGAGGATGTTGGTGTCGCGTAAGAATGATGGTTTCAATAGCGCTTCATTACATTGAAGTGAGGCGTTCGGGTCATTATACCGCTGAAACTGCTATTCGTAGACTCATGCAACTACAATATCTCCTATTAAAATAGGAACTATGATACACTGGTAAAAATAATTTGCACATTGCTTTTTAAGAAGTTTAAGTATTTACAATATTGATAAGATTATTATTTTAAAATTAAGTGAGTAATATACTGATATAAATATAATACCTATTAAGTATCGATTCAACCTATATGTACTTCTGAAAATATTCTGTTCATTCAGCAATCTACATGTATATATAACAGCTTATAGATCATTTTGTAACCATTACAGATATTAGAATGAATGCAAAGCTCCAAGCAGCAGAATCATGTAAAGGCATACTTTATAATACAGTATTAAAACGGTTGATAAATAACATTTTAAGGCAAATTTTTGGAAGCGATATTAAACTTTTAATGCTGCATATTTTAATTGTTTCAAACACCGCATATTTATCTCTGCAAAGAGAAAAATCCTATTAGAAATAATATTTCATATTAACTATAAACGATACTTAATTTTCTTTCCATGATATATATGTGATTTTTTTATTCGCTCACTTATAAGAACTCGGCGAAAACATTAAAAGCCTTTATTTTTGCAAAACCATCTTACCTTCACTGGTTCGATCCGTGGAAGTTTCAGACTTCCAAATCGCTCAAAATAGCAGTGGGAATCTGACGGTTTGCAGACATCTAAATCCCAATTCTCTCCTGCTAGCATAACTGGCAGAGATATATGAAAAAGAACAAGAAATGGCAGACAGACGCGGTCGACGACAAATGAACAATCCCGCACAGATTTCGAAGGATTTGATGGAGCCAATTTGATTATCTTTTCCATGACAGCTTTAAAGTGGTGTGATTGTTGAAAACCAGCTGAGTAATCCCCACATTCAGCTGAGCTATCAACCGACACAAAGGCGAAATCATAACAAGATACGTTTTCCATCAGGCGTTCGTCGCGTGTCCCAACATGCATTGCAAGCGTGTACACAATTAATATACACTAAACATCGCCGGCGCCTGCAGAGTTAGCTAAATGTATGGCTAAAAGTATTTAGTAACTTTTTTACCATTCAGTACAATTATCTCATTCACTATTACAAAGACCAAAGACCTGCCAAAATGATATACCTCTAGCGTCAACTAGCCGGCATCTTGCCGGAATTTCCGTCTCCGTTAATAATTCTCCGCGCTCGTTTAAAAGCGTTTAAGTGGTTTAGAGAATTGCCTAAGTAATTCCCTGATAGGAAATAGAAGGCAATGAATGGATTTCAGCATGGAAATGAACTGTCAATTTATTTATTCTTTTGTTGCAAATTGGTCTCTGTTTCTCTGGCTTTCTAAATTTGCGGGAGCATCCTAAGAACGCGCGATTTCATTGGCTGTTCAGAGTGCTCGATTTTCGTATAATACACGTTTGAGCATTACTTTCCGCGTATATCGATTTTTTATTATAAAACGAATAGAAAATGGTTCTCCTATGTCCTACGTAGTTTTTAGGTCTTGAAAAGTTCCACTCGCAGTTTTTCAAGACCAGGAGCGTGCATTATTTTGTTATATATAATTTTCGATGAAATACCAGTGTATATTTCTTTCTAAAAAGCGATAAAAAAGGCCTTCACGTGTGAAGGTATCACTTTTGAAAATAATTATGACTTACTTTCAAAGATTTCTAACCTTTTTAGTAAGAGATTGAAACTGGTATTTCAACGATAATTATGTATTAAACAGAACATACGGAGATACGAATTGTATCTTCTTGTGTTGATGAAGTATCTTATAAAATCCGTGTCTCCAAGCGGCCATGTAAGACACGTAATATCCTCTATATAGAACACAGATAACCATCTTTTATTTGTTAAATGGTCATCGTTCATTCGCGGGATTAGTATGCCATTCCGATATTTCTGTAATCACAACCCTGATGTGTACATCAACTTATATTCGATATTGTTGTTCATTTATCACATAACTCGCCAGACTTATAATCGGTATTTCCATGCGGCCTAGTAATATCTTCTATATATTACGCGCCATCGCCAGGTTCCCTCGTACTAGGTTCAGCTCATAATCAAGTAGTTAAGGAAGTTTGGCCAAATATGTATGAGTCAATCAATTTGTGTTTTTAATAGCTCGTATCGAGTGGGTGTTTATAGTAAAACAACTCACTCTTGTTCTCTTTAGCTGATAGCCAACTCGGCGCTGCAAGCCCCACCTGACATCGTGTTCGACCTGCTGTATGTTCGTGCAGATGTCCATAACCAGAAGTCTCGATAAGCATAACCTGTGATCAGGCTCTCTCTTTTCCAATAAGTAAACAAGTAAACAAGTAAACAAGTAAACAAGTAAACAAGTAAACAAGTAAACAAGTAAACAAGTAAACAAGTAAACAAGTAAACAAGTAAACAAGTAAACAAGTAAACAAGTAAACCAGTAAACCAGTAAACAAGTAAACCAGTAAACCAGTAAACCAGTAAACCAGTAAACCAGTAAACCAGTAAACCAGTAAACCAGTAAGCCAGTAAGCCAGTAAGCCAGTAAGCCAGTAAGCCAGTAAGCGAGTAAGCGAGTAAGCGAGTAAGCGAGTAAGCGAGTAAGCGAGTAAGCGAGTAAGCCAGTAAGCGAGTAAGCGAGTAAGCGAGTAAGCGAGTAAGCGAGTAAGCGAGTAAGCGAGTAAACGAGTAAGCGAGTAAGCGAGTAAACGAGTAAGCGAGTAAACGAGTAAATGAGTAAACGAGTAAACGAGTAAACGAGTAAATAAGTAAACGAGTAAATAAGTAAATGAGTAAATAAGTAAATAAATAAATAAATATATAAAAGAAGGGGGAGACAGGAAAAGGAGAACCTGATACCAAGAGAATACCAAACATGCGAACAATTCTCACTGAGCCCCATTGTTTGTAAACACGTCGAGGATATAATATTATCTATGCCCTCTAACAAAGCTCCAGGGATTGATAAGATTCCGATCCGTATAATTAAGGACTGCCTATAGGCTCTATTCTCCCAGTTTTTACTTCCATTGCAAACACTTCAATAGCCACCAACACCTTCCCTGCACAATGGAAACTAGCTGAAATTACTCCAATACCTAAAGATGTAGACTATGAACAAGCGAATAAAAATAGACCAATTTCGCTCCTACCAATATTATCGAAAGTCTGTGAAAGGATCGTCCACAATCAATTTACATCATATCTCATATAAAAGGGAAGGCTGTCAAATAACCAAAGTGGAAACAAGAAATTTCACTCTACAGAAACTTCTGTCATTGAAACAACAGACTATATTCTCCAGGCCATTGACAACAAAAAAACTAACTGCTCTGGTTCTTTTAGACATGAGTAAGGCTTTCGACAGCGTCGACCACAAACTGATGATCTCTAAACTACAAGATGTAGGGGCTTCACCTTCATGCACAGACTGGTTTCGTAGCTACTTGAGTGACAGACGACAAGTTGTCCGAATTAACTCAGCCCTATCTGAGCCTCTTACTATGGTCAGCGGCGTGCCTCAAGGAAGCACAATAATCAAACAAGCAGTCCAAGAAGAGATACTGGTACCACTCCTATTCAGTATACCGTGTAGGAGTTTAATTTTGCGGGAGTTAATTTTTGCGGATTTTGCGGATTTCCTTCGATCCGCAAAAAAAAACTCCCGCAGAAAAAAACTCCCGCAAAATTTTCCGCCGCAAAAATATACTCCCAGAGAAAAAAAATGACAATCTTGTTTTAATGGTTATATCGGGTTAACAGCAACTTTTTAACATTGAACATAATACGAAACGCGAGCCAAAGTTAATAAAATATTTTTTTCTTCTCACATAGCCGGCTTCTCACGGAAAACCGTACTTTCTCGCTTCTGTGTCACGTTCAACGTCAGTTGTCGTAAATAAAGACTGACAACATACAGTCAATTCCAAAGTACATGTACGCAATGGATTAATCTACAGACTTAATTCCTGCAGCAAATAAAGCGTTCTCTCATAACTCCGAGGCGACCGGCACAACAGGCATCTGTATTCCCGATTCATGATCAACTCCAGACACGTCCTCAAAAGAAACGGAGACTGTTATCATAATCGACTAATACGTTTTTACAAGAACGTACAATAATTCCCTCAGGTTTTGTCGTTGTTTATGTTCATGTTGGCGCTAGAACAACAACTATAGAAACTTCCCGTCTAAATTGTAAGTCAGGAAGTAAAATTTCAATTTAATACCGATACTGCCTTGAATTTTATTTATACTTGACCAGAAATCCGCAAAAATTTCCTCCCAGCAGAAATTTTAGCTGTCTCGATCCGCAAAAATTTCCTCCCGCAAAACAAATTGAGTCGGCAATCCGCAAAATTTTCCTCCCGCAAAAATTTCGTCCTACACGGTATATACGAATGATCTCACCTCTGTACCACAGAAATGTATTGCAAAGAGTTATGTGGACGACACCAAACTACTTATATCATTCAATCTGAGAGAGAGGACATCTACAATAACTGATATAGAAGAATATTTATTTAACGTCAGCAAGTGGTGCTGTCAGAACCGCTTATTATTAAACCCAGATAAAACTAAACTCTTAGTATTTGGTAGTAAACAGAAGATAGCTGAACTAGAATATTTTAAGATTTCATTGCTAGGAAAGGAGCTGTTACCAGTATCCAGTGCCAAAGACTTGGGCGTGATCTTAGACACGAACTTAACCTTCGATGAACACATTACTAAGACCGTTTCTTCATGCTTTTCTCGACTAGCACAAATAAACCGTGTTAAACACGCGTTTAATAAGAACACTTTAATTACTGTTATTAATACATTAGTATTTAGTAAGTTGCTTTACTGCTCGAATGTATAGGCAAATGCATCTAATAGAAACATACGTAAGCTACAATCATGTCAAAACTATGCCTGTCGTATTGTTAGCGGGGCCAAAAAGTATAACCATATTACACCTATACTAAAAGAGCTAAATTGGCTCCCAGTAGATAAGCTAGTGTATTTTAGAAGTACCACTCTGGCATTCAAATGCATGACTGATTCCGCACCAGGTTATTTAATATCTAAATTCACGAAGTGCTTCAATATTAGTGGTCGTGAAACTCGAATTATTACAAATCCCCTTATTCAAATCTGCGAGTGGTCAGAGAAGTTTTTATTACAGAACAGTAAAAATATGGAACTCACTAGATAATGAACGGAAATTAAGTAAAGACGTTTTAAGTTTCAAGCGAAAGAGCAAATAATATCAAACTCAAAATAGTTTAAATTAATAGATGTAATTCAAATTATCATGTACACTGTACATGTAGTTGTATTGTATTTGTATTTTGTCTTTGAAAAGCCTTTTTAAGGAAAGACGAATAAAGTATGAAGTATGAAGTATACAAATGCTTGTTAGTCGAGTCATTTTCCGCCCCCTGTCACGAATCATGTCACAAATTTAGCGCGAGCCATCCAAGCCAATTAATACCCTGGTCCCAGACCCCGGTCCCAGAGGTTTTCTAGAGAGAGGACAGCCGCGGCTGTTCTCTCTCGTAAACCTCAGCAACAGGATACCAAGCCAATCAAACTGTCTTTTAAACGTACGAACCAATCAGAATACCGCAATTGCTTTTCGACAAATCAGAAAAAAGACCAGAATCTGTCTACACGCGAATCAGAAATTATATAAAAATAAAGTTTTTGAATCAGGCCCTCCTTTCCCTTCTCTCCCTTCTCCGAGGGCGTGATTTAAAGTTAAATGAAATGCGGCCCATCAGTTTACTGCATAGGTTTTTAGAACGGCGCTGAAACTACTTTCGTAGCGAAAAAAACAATGGTGCCCATGTTTCTTTTATAAAGACAACATTAGTTCTCTTATTAGAACAAATGCTTTCATGTTTTGGATCAATCAAAATTTCTGGTACAATTAGGTGGAATACGCTTGGCTATCGATTTAGCGAGAATCGTTTTCTAAAAAAATATTATACCGTACAATGATGAGCCACACCTAGTATGACTGATCGAGACTTCTGTTTATGGACTTCTGGTTCGTGACATAAATGATACTAGTAATACATAAGTGAAGGACCATGTTCATGTTATTGATGTAAATGTTATCAGAGTTTGCCCAATTTTGCTAGCTACATGTATAGAGCGGTTTCCAGTTGAGTGTAGTGAAACCAAACGCAAATTACCCACAGGCAGCCAATCATAGGAGCGAGTAATCACAAGTAACTCATAAATGGCTTCCCTGTGAGCCAATAACAAACCAAAGCAAAACCCAAAGCAATTTGCGTTTGGTTTTACTTTGGATTCTGATAGGTTGGTTTACTTTCTCAGCCAATAGGAGAGCTTAGTAAACGCAAAACCAAAACACTTCCGACACTCAATTTAAATCCGCTATTCAGGGGCGTAGCTACCCGCACGCCCGGACATACGTGCGTTACTCGAAAAATTTTGAAAGCTAAAAAAAGGAGCTTGTTTTAGGGGGGTGGAGCGGGGTATGGACTTGTTTTAGGGGGGTGGAGCGGGGTATGGCCCTTTGAGTTGAAATTTCACAATTGTGCGTCACTCCGAAAAAATCCTGGCTACGCCCCTGATATATTGATTGAATATTTGGCTCAATACCTGTTTCTGGGAACTACCAACCCACCCCTCCCGTGGATATGCATCGTTCTATTAATGATTAACCATTAAAGGTTAGGGTGACGTGTGGGGGAGGGGTGGGGGCGCACGGGCTATTAACCCAAGCTAGCTCGCTACTCAGTACAATACATCGCATAATAATGACATTATGAGCAAACTATATCCAATCGGAACACTTGAAACGTTTCTCGTTTATTGACTGACCAATCACAACACTCTGTTTTCAAGATCAACATACTCGGGATTTCCGAAAATTGTCCGAGGGAATCTAACCAATATACTTCTGTCTGGGATGGTGAACTGGAAATCTTGTAAGTCACTAATTAAAATCATCCCAGGAGTGCACAGGATAATCAAAAGGTTGATAGCCTTATTTTATTTTAATTACTGTATTGATTTCGTACATTTTAGTTAAATTGTGTAAAATCTCGTAATGAGTTACTTTTAATCGAACAAAAAATATAGCATGGGCGGCCTGTGGGTGAATCGTCCAATTCGGGCTTGGTCCATACACACACAAACAAAGGAACGAGGCCATTTGGACCTCACGATTGGTCAGACGGACGGGTATGCCACATCCGGAAAATCCATTGTTACAACTGATGCGATAAATCACGTATTGCAGTCTGAGCGGGAAATAGCGAGGTAACAGGCGAGGTAATAAATACTTATTGGTATGCGATAAGTACTAATTAATATGCGACAAGTGGTTATCACCAGTGTTTATCGCGTACCTGAACGAGCATACTACAGTCATGTAAGTTTAATGTTCCGGTTTCAGCCTCGCTCCTGAACCACGATGCGAGACGAGCGACGTGCCTGAAAAAGTGCTGCAGCTGCGGCCGCACTGTTGAAATCCGGCGGCCCATAGCTAGTGATTATTATTTTTTCATTTTCCGTTGTCTTCTTTTTTCTTCTTAACCTTTTGCACTGATTTTCCTTGATTCTACCAGTTATTTTTGTGTTTTATCCTTGTTTTCTTTGTATAATTCATCTTTTTTTTCCGGTCGTTATCACAGTTCAGACAATCGGGAGCTCCTCTTTAGGCGTGCCTAAATATATATTGACCTGGGGAGCCGGGGTGGCGCAATGGTTGAACGCTTCATGTCTCACCTCTGTGGCCCAGGTTCGATTCCCGGTCGCGGCGCCATATGTGAGTCGAGTTTGTTGGTACCTCGCCCTTGCTCCGAGGGTTTTCCTCCGGGTTCTCCGGTCAGTCTGTAGATTAACCGGAACCTGGCTTTGATCAGCCCCCGGCCATGGTTGTTTCAGGTGTCGTGTAGTTAGAAATTCATAGTCTTTTTTTTTTTTTTATATATATTAGATTTTCTAAATAAATAACTAAAGCTGTCAGATATACAGAAGCTGAAATGGCTGTCTTCATTGAGAACATGATTTTTAAAAACATGAACAAAAGTACGGCTACTTCACTACGCTACTACAATCGTGGTACAAAGAAAATTATAACGGAAAAGCCGAAACTTAACACACAGTTTCATCAAAGAAAGCAGCTTTTCTATTGTACGGGCTGAGGAATTCAATAATTGGCGTATCGCATTGCGCACAGATGATGTCACAAAATCATGGCTAGAGCCCCCGCAGTAGTTAAGGTAGTCACTATAACCCCAATCCCTGGCTCCTGATTGGCCTAGACGGGGGGCGTGGCCTAAAACGACGCCATTACGCACGTGGCGTCCCAAAATGACGTCACGTCCGTGGCGCCGCCTGTTTTGGCGGCCAAAGCCAGGCTTGGGATTGGTCGAAAGTTTAGGCTTAGAATGACGTCACAGGCGCCGCCAAATACCACAGTGGGAGGGGGCCCCCAAGCGAGGCTGGACCGGAAGTGGAGCCGCCGCCGCCAGGGGCGAAGAGGTGTTTGGCGGCCCAAACCAGGCCTGGGATTGGTCGGGCCGTGTCGGGCGTTCGGGAGGGGTTCGGCGGGCGTCGATTTTTTAAAAAGACGTCGAAAGGCGAGGTGCTTTATTCATTCGCCTACGGTGTCAAGGTGAAGACATGGGGTTACTGATCGAGTTTTATTTTACCCACGAGGGGGCGGTGACTGAAACGGCACACATGGGGTATTCCAATTTCCATAGAAAAGTGATGCGGTGCATGAACCTGGAAGATGCCAAGCGTTACGTGATCAGCGATTACGAGGGGACGTATTACGGGGAATACGTACGCATCGTCTACAAGCTGTGTGCGGCCTTGGGGTATACCGTCCCCCATACAAACCTCATCCCTTACAAGATGGTGTTTATGTGAAAAAGAAATGTGTATAAATATAAGCCGTACCGGGGCGTGGGGAAGACAGTGAAGCAATGACAATGGAAGAACAAGCACTGAGATGGGCAGCGGATATCCACTTTGACGAGGGTCTGAAAAGTGACGAGTACTTCATGGATATGGATAAGTTGGCCGCAAAGCTGGAGAAGGAAAGAAGTCCAACCACAGAAAAGTACTATGATAGGCTATGTGAAATGGATTTCAAGGCTATGCAGGAAGGTTTGAACCACAAGCAATACCTGCAAAAGTACGAGAAACAAGCCTACGCTGAAATATATCCCACTAGGGGCCCACCCCCCTAGGGACAGAATCAGTCCCACGCGGAACCAAGAAGACCTAGATTTTGGGGACAAACCGGACCCCCGGGATTTTTTTACCCTGGGGGTCGGAAGCACCCCCTATGTAATTCTAGGTGTCCTTTCCACCAAAAACAGAAAAAGAATTGAAAACTATATACCTATTTACAAGGCCAACCGTAGAGAATGAGAAAGAATAGCCGAAGCTAGAAAAAACAATAAAACTTTCAAGAGGAACAACGTGGGGTGTCTGTTGTCTCTTTTCTAGGGGAAAAAGTATAAGGGAGGTGTCGCGCGCTAGACTCGGGGAGAGTACAGAATGCCTTGCGGTGGAGGAGGAGGTCCGTCCCTCAAGTGCCATGGTATTTTGAAACGTGTCCGTTGTCTCTTGGCGTGTTGCGGAGGAAAAGTGATTATTCAGGACTCTCATTTTGAGGATTATGGGGAGCAAGAAGGCGAAGAAAAAGAATCCTTCCGCGCTGCTCGAGGCGTTGTATTACGACCCCAGCAGCCCTGCTGCCTTTGGGGGTGCTGCCCGTCTGGTGAAAGCGGCTAGCGAAGTGGGGGTAACCCGCCCCACCACTTTAGCGTGGCTGAAAAAACAATTGACCTTTACGTTGCACCGCCCTTTTCGAAAAAAATTTCTGCGAGGGCGCGTGCGCGTGCTGGCCCTCGATGAACAGTGGCAGGCAGATCTGGTGGACATGCAAGCCACGAGCACCTTCAACAAGGGCTACAAACACATTTTGACCATCATCGATGTGTTGTCCAAGTACGCGTGGGCGGTCCCCCTGAAGAACAAGACGGGGGAGGAATTGGTGCGCGCCTTTACCCAAGTGTTCCGCGAACGGAAACCGTTGCGGTTGCAGACCGATGCCGGGACAGAATTTACCAACCGCAAGTTCCAGGCCTTTTTAAAAAAGAATGACGTGACCTTTTTCGTCACGTACAACGAGACCAAAGCCCAGATTGCCGAGCGGTTCAACCGGACGCTCAAGGGACGCATGTACAAATATTTCACGGCCACCGGGAAGAAAGAGTATTTGAAAGTCCTCCCTCAATTGGTGCTCGGGTACAACCGAGCCGTCCACAGCAGTATTCGACGTGCCCCCATCACCGTCACGCCCTTCAACGACCACGAGGTGCGGGCCGTCTTGTACCGGGAAAAGCAGCCGACGACGAGGAAACCGAAGAAACCGCTGTACCGTCCCGGCGACACGGTACGGATTAGCAAGACCAAAGGCCATTTTGAAAAAAGCTATCTGGCCAACTGGTCGGAGGAAGTGTTCACGGTGATAAAACGGTTGGACTACCGCACCCCTCCCGTCTACCGGTTGGAGGACTTGAGCGGGGAGGCGTTGCGGGGAACGTTTTACGAAAGCGAGATGACGCCGGTGGCCGTGGAAAAAGAAAGTCTCTTTATCATTGAAAAGGTGTTGCAACGCCGCCCCGGCAAGAAGAAGAACCAGGAAGAAGTCTTGGTGAAATGGGAAGGGTACCCCGCTAAATTTAACAGTTGGGTCCCGGTCACTCAGCTCCAGACCCAAACGTACGGGTGAAAAAAAAAAAAAGAAATAAAAGAGTTTGTTGCCCCGGCAGTCGGATTCATTTGTGTTTGAGTGGTGAGAAAGAGAGAGAGGATGCAGGAGGGTGAGGAATTTTACATTTCCGTCACCAACGGGACGAGTACTAACGTCTACACCAATGTCCCGTCCCGGTTCCGTATCCATCTCCCGCAAATGTACGAGTTGTCTTCGGACTGGGAAATGGCGGTCACGACTCTGGTCTTCCCCAGGCCCCAGAAGAAGAAGACGCTTTACCTGTACTGTGATTTGGTGGAACCCAGTATTGTGGGGGATACGAAAGCTCCCTTGTTGAGAGTCCTTTTTTCAGGGATCAGTGACGAAAACGGCACGGTCCAAGAACGCAACTTTGCCCCCCTGTTCTACAGGCAACTGGCCAAGACGGTGTTTGAGGATTTCGAAATCCTTATAACCGACGAGCACGGGAAACTGGTTTCATTTCCACAAACCTCTAAGGTGGAAGTGACCCTCCATTTCCGGAAAGCATGGACCCCGACCGCATCTGGATGACCTTGCCTAGCGTGGCCAGCCGGACTGCCTTTCCCAATAACATGGGCTCCCATTTTCGCATCCGTCTGCCGGAGATGATGGTCTTGGACCGACGGTGGGAAATGGCCCTCTGCCACCTGCAATTTCCACGCGCCTGGGATGAATTGTTCCCTAAAGAGCAAGACCGCCAATTTACGATGATCCAAGAAAAACTTCGCCAAGAAGAAGAGACCTCGACCACCCTCACCTTTGCTTCCCAGCATTTCGAAACGGTCACAGATCTGGTTCATGCTATGCGCTGGGCTTTGGTGCAAGGGGGATTCCAAGCGATCCTCAAAACATTTGCCGTCCGGGTGAAATCTCCCGATAAACAATTGGCCAAGACCGCCCTGGAATTGAAACAAACCGTAACGGACGGGTACATTTTAGCCCTCCCCCCTCCCCTGGCCTACATGATCGGTTTGGAGAACGATCCCAAAAAGGCCACCTCACATCCCGCGGGCCTGCTGAAAAAACCAGGCCCCAACACCCCGTTGATGTCCAGTATCTTAGGGACCCATACCGGGGTGTTGATCGCAGACAAAGCCATCGTGGTCCCCGAGTCGGTCTCGAAGAAAGACCGGACCGTGTATTACCTGAGCCCCTCGTCCACGGGAACAGGCGCCACCTTGTTTCCCGGGCATTACAAGATCCATTCGACCATTGTGTTGCCCCCAGGGAACTATGGGAATGCCAAAGCTATCGAAGTGGCCATTTCCCCGAACGATATTCCTCCCGTGTCCTGGTTGTGGGACTCCAAAGATGTCGATGGGAGAGTCTACCTGTCCCTTAAAATCAACGATAAGGGGAGCTATTTTGCTGTGAGCCCTTGGCTGGCCAAGCTGTTGGGATTTGGCGACGGTTACACGCCCCAAATATTTTCGCAGAACGAGAAGGAAAAGAAAACACCTCTGATAGGTTACCAACCCGAGTGTTGGTCCACCTATTACTCTGGCCTGAAATTCTCAACGACCAAACCCTACCTGCTCAATCGCGATTTTAAACATCAACCCGTACGCAGTTTGTACGTGTACTGCGATCTGATTGAGCCGCATATCGTGGGGGATGTGAAAGCGCCCTTGCTGAGGGTCGTGTCGGCCCAGGTCCCGTACAACAAGGTGGTGGAACGAGACTTTCCGGTCATGCGCTACTTCCCGCTCGCCAAAACGGTGTTTGACACGCTGGAAATCCTTATAACCGACGAGTCCGGCCACCGCATCTCATTCACCTCAGCAGCGACCGTGGTGGCGACATTGGAATTTGTGAAGCGCACTCTGAAAAGGAAAGGATGAATTATGGACCGTCTACGGGGACTATGGCACCGGTGCCATCTATGGGGGACGTGGTTGGCGGAGGGTCTTCGATACCTGTGTTCCATGCGCTCCCCGCCCACGCCTCCAGCCCTCAACGCACACCCACTTCCATTCCTGTCTTCCAGGGGGGCCGCGGAGAGCAAGGAGGCGGGGGACTCCTCCCTATCCGTTGGAATGAACTCGGCGGTTACGGACCGGTCACCAATCAAAAGGGTGGGCTCTTACCCTTGGCGCTAGCCCCCTTAGCCGTCATGGCGGGCAAAGCGCTGGCCGGGACCGTCGCGGGAGCGGTGGCTAAAAAAGGAGGACAAAAGATACTCGCTCAACTGAAATCGAAATTTGGCAAGAAGATGGTGAAGCAAATCGTAAAGGACACGAAACAAGGGGCGGCCCGTGTGCTCGGCAAGAAAACCAGTAAAACGTTGATCCAAGGCCTAGAAAAGATAGCGGGGGTGGCATCGAAAAAGAAAAAGACGAAGAAACCGAGGGCGGCGAGGGCACGGCCCGCGGCCAACAAGAATAAAAGAAAGACAAAACAGGCTCTCCCTCTCATTCCTTCGAAGGCTGTCAAGCGTGCACGTGTTGCGAGAGATATCTTTGACGTTGATTATTGATGGCCACGGTCGCCGGTATGGGCAAACCGCCCCTACCCAACATGTTGGGCGGCTACAACACCCATTTGGATTTTTTCAACAAGGAATTGGCTCAAGCGGTGGAAGAACGAGGTTATTGGTCGGAGCACGCGCCCAAATCGGCCCTCTTGCCCGGGTCGCCCGTGGAATTTTACCTCCCGGCCAGTCCCTATTACACCGTGCTGCCTAGAAGTTATTTCAAGGTAACGGCCGACGTCGTGAAAGCGGATGGAGGGGCTTTGACGGCCGATTTGGCTTTGGGGGTTGTCAACAATTGGTTTCATTCCCTCTGGTCGCAAATCGATATGGCCTTGAACGGGGAATGGATGACCATGAGCACCAAAACGTACCCCTACAAAGCCTACCTCAGCACCCTGCTCAACTATACTCCAGACGCCAAGAAATCTTACCTGACCTCGGGACTGTACTACAAAGACGTGGCTGGGGCCATGGATGCGTTCACCATCGATGGGGACAACATAGGGTTGAATACGCGGGCGGCTTACGTGAAGGAAAGTACCGTGGTGGAAATGACGGGGATGTTTTACATTGACGCCGCCTTCACCAACAAACTGCTCCTCAACGGAGTGCCCCTAGAATTCCGACTCACCCCCGCCAGCAACGCCTTCGCCCTCATGGGAAACAGTGCAGCGGCGGAAGTGGCCGCCGCTAAAATCAGGCTGAAGCGGGTCACTTTCTTCCGCCGCGTCAGTGTCTGCAACAAGGACTTCATGAAGAGCGTCGAAATGAAACTCGTGTCCCAGCCCGTCCTCTACCCTTACAACAGTGAGGAAGAACGGATGTTCACCATTTCCCTGGGGGACACCACCTTTGAGAAAACGGATTTCCTGGGCGGTCGCATCCCCCGACGCATGCGACTTGCCTTGATGGGGAGTGCGAACAGTTTGGGAGCGCTGAAAAAGAACCCGTACAATTTCCAAAGGTTTGGGATGACCCGCGCGACGGTCACGGTCGACGGCACGCCCACCCCCTTCTCCCGCCTCGAATTTGCGGACGGGCAAACCCTGGACGGGTACAATACCTTGTTCCTGTCCCAAGGGCCCATGAGCGCCAACCACGGGATTGACGTTACCCGGACCGATTGGGACAAGGGCTACGCCATCCTTTCTTTTGACTTCACTCCAGACGGCAGTGGCAGCGCCTCCCACATGAACCTACAACAGTACGGGACGGTGGGCATCCGCCTTCAGTTTGCCGCAGGGGTCACCGAGACCTTATCCGTGTACGTGAACTGCGAGTTTGACGCCGCCTACGAAATCAACAGCAGCCGAGAAGTGAAAAAGTTGTAAGCCGATGACCACCTACACATCGCAATTGGCGGTCTTGGCCCGTCACGATTGGTGGCTCCGCGCCTCGTTTCGGGGCGTGTTTCCCATGGACCGACGGCCCCGCCGCGTGACCTACCCCGCCTCGTTCATTCTCAATACCGACAACGCCGACGGACCAGGTACCCATTGGTTGGCCTTTTATTTTCCGCGCCAAGGCCTGAATGAATTCTTCGACAGTTATGGCTTTCCCGCCTCTTATTACGGGTTGCAAGAGTACGTGCGGCAGGGGAACGCCCAGCATAAGGAAAACAATGTGATGTTGCAAGGGAACAAGTCCAGCGTGTGCGGTAGTTATTGCCTGTACTACCTCCTGCGCCGAGCCCACGGTCGGTCTCTGGCGGAGGTCCTGCAGAACCTCCAGCAGTGGAAGACCAAGACCACCAGGGACCGGGCCCTCCAAGCCTGGCAGCGCCAGTACCAGCGCCGGAGTGTGGCGCGGTGGCAGCAGCAGCAGCAAGACCTTCACGATCAATGTGTTATCAGTTTGAGACAAAGTGAAAAAATAAAATAAAACCAGGAAACCCACCTCTCTGTCTTGTTATTCTTGGGAAGGGGTGACGCACGATGGATGTCCGTTTCCAAACGCCCTGCAATATCTTGATCACGGGTCAAAGTCAATCGGGGAAAACGGTGTTCACCGAAAGACTTCTGCACCACGCGAAATCCCATTTTACCCAGCAACCCCTCACGATCGTGTACTGCTATGGCAGCGCTTGGCAACCCCGGTTCACTGCCCTGCAGAAACAATTGGGGGTGAAATTTGTGGAGGGGCTTCCCGACGACCCGTACGCCCCCTTTCGCGGCAAGCCGGGTCTCTTGATCCTGGACGATTTGATGAAAGAAGGCTCCAAGGACGAGCGGGTGGTGGACCTGTTCACCAAAGGCTCGCACCACCGCAACATTACGGTGCTGTACCTGACCCAGAACATTTTCCCCCCAGGCAAGTACGCGCGCACCATTTCCATCAACGCGCACTACCTGGTGGCTTTTAAAAACGCTCGGGATTCGTTGCAAGTCCGGAAATTGGCCGAGCAAGCCTTTCCGGGGCAAGTACCGGCGGTGATGCGGGCCTACCAGGACGCTACCCAACGCCCCTTTGGCTACCTCCTCTTCGACCTCCACCCCCGGACCCCGCCCCAAATCCGGTTGCGCACCAACATTTTCTCCGAGGATGGACAACGGCATCACGCCTACGTGTTGGAGGAAGATCAAAAAGGGGCAGGACTTTGGTCGGCACT
The DNA here is from genome assembly GCA_030867875.1 of Actinernus sp. WN-2022. Lineage (NCBI taxonomy): Eukaryota > Metazoa > Cnidaria > Anthozoa > Actiniaria > Actinernidae > Actinernus > Actinernus sp. WN-2022. The sequence goes on from JAOWCC010001368.1 coordinate 38,000,965, forward strand.
GAAAATGACGTGGCCAGCAGTGAAAAAGTCATTGTTAACACCCAAGGCAAGCCGTAAGGTGGACGCCCTGGGCAGCATCACCAACGTGCTGTACCGACAACGAAGAAAAACCCGTTTTTTAACCAGGGTTGCCAAAACGATACAACAACTAGGAGGCTCCAAGAAGAAAATGGTCAAAAGAGTGAAAAAAACAAAGGGCCGCGCCCCATCCCAATCACTTCGTGGGGCGGTGTGGAAGAAACCCAACAACAACAAAACAACCTTCCATCCCCCTTTTTCAGGGCAACGCGGGGGTGCTTTACAGCACTCCCAGAAGTCTCTGAACAGCCGTGTCGAAGAGGTCCTGAACAAAGCGGATTGGGTTAACTTTATAGTCTAGGCCCCCCAGGGAATCCGTTCAGTTGTGGTGATGGCCTCCCCCTTGCTTCAACGCAGCGCCACGTTCCTCCGTCAATTTGCCAAAGCGGATCTCGGGCAGAAAAAGAAACTCATCCGGGCCGCGAGCCAACATCAAATCAACGCCGTCAGCGAAGTGGTGCACAACGCCTTGCTCGGGACTTTTCCGATAGGCGCCCGTGCGAAGAAAATTTTTGCCCCCATCAAGGCGAAACTTCGAAAAATAGCCAACAAAGCCCTGTCGCCGGCCGTGAGGAAAAGGATTCTGCTCTCCTCCTCGACAGCGTTGCAGAAAGCCAAGCTTAAAAAGGCCGTGGGGCAGCAAGGAGGGTTCATTTTCACGACCGCTGCCCTCATTGCCGCCGCCGTTCTTGCTGGTAAAGCCGTGGCCGCCGGAGCTATCAGTGGAGGGGTAGGCTACGGAGTCAAGAAAGCTCTGGATCAAGCCGGAGGTTATATTAACCCAAACTACTCTAACCCCTACCCTTCCCCGCAAGAGTACGCCCGAGAACTGAGTCAGGCTCATATCTGGTCCTGAATGGTCCAACCAATCCGCAACTGGCCGGCGCCCGAGGGTACGGACCCGGCCCGGTGGCAGTTGTTTCTAGCCCGCCTGCGAAAAAGACAACGCCAAACCCTGCCGGGAAAAAAAGTCAGCAGGACCGTGCGGGCAGCGAAGAAAATCCAAAGAAAGTATAAGACGCGGCCGCCCAAGAAGAAATCCCAGACAGGGAAAAAGAAACGGTCCCCACACCATCCTCCAGCAGCCCCCGTAGGAATTTCCGTGACGCGATGGTCAGTGAAGCGCCACAAACGAAAAAAGCGATGAAAGAGGCCGAGGGGAAGAACCCTATGCGCATGGTCTTGGTACCGGAAGAGTCCATGCGGTGGCTGGAACAACAGCTTCGTGTGGACACGACCAAAGGGGTTAAGGTACTCAGTCAGTACCAAAAGGCCATGGCGCAGGTCCTAGAAAACCCAGAGAAACCGGCCAGCGCTGCCCAGTTTCAAGATTTACTCCAGAAATACGTCCGGCGTCGTGAAACCATTGAGCCTAGTCCCTTCACGGCCGTGGCGGCCAAAGTGTTAACCCAGAGCCAAAGGGGCGCTTTGCGAAAAGTTCCCCCCTCCAGCAAACCTTTAGCGTCGGTGCTGGTCAATCTGTTGAAGTTGAAAGGGGGACAGAAAATTTCCTGGAACGCACAAGGGGAAGTGAAACTCTATGGGCAAACCCTGCCGGGCAGTCAAATTGCCGATCTGATTAAAGAGGCGGTGCATCCTTCTTCCACCCGCACATCCCCCGGCTACCGTGATTTCATGCAATTTCTAGCGGAAGAAAAAATTCCTAAAGATCTCATCCGCCACCCCCGCGATCTCATCTCCAAGAAGAAAGAGTACACGCCCCGGCCTAAACGCACCGCCGCGACTCCAGAAGAACTAGTACCCACCCCTTACAAAGAGCCGCCGCCCCGCCGCCGAGAGGAAACACCGTTCTCCAGGACCCCCTACAAAGCCTTTTCCCGTGGGGGTCCCCGTGGGGGTAGCCGCCGCCTTTCTTTTGGCACAGGCTCCGCCCAAAAACCGCCTTTAAATTGGCGTCCTTTTTAAACCCCCCTTCATTGTCGCCATGGCACGAACCCTAACGAGACCCGCGAGGCAGGGACAAGCGCTCTGGCAACGCCGTGTCGCCCAAGCGAACCGGAAGAGGAAGAAAAGGAGCAAGTCAGGGGGCACGCAAACGGTACGCAAGATCACGTCACGCAAATCGAAAGACGGTCGTACCGAAACAACGATCCGCACGACGACCACTTCGGGCAAGCGCCAAGGCAAGAGTATCAGCCGGTGGACCGTCAAACACCTGAAGAAAAATACTTAAAGAAAAAAAGACTTTTACAATTCTCACTCATTACGCGTTACTCTTCAAGCGGTGAACATCATGGGTCTAGATATTACTTTCTATGGCGCTGAAGGCGGCGGTGATGTCATTGTGGGCGAGTGCCACATGTGCTATTCTACCTTTGGAAACTGGATGGAAGAATACCTGAGCGAAGGCGAAAGGAAGCAGTATGTGGTGAGCGACTGCGAAGGAACCTATTATGGACACTATGTGATGTTGGTCTATCATATTTGTATTTGGGAAGGATTCCTGCGCAAGCATTCAAAACTCCAACCTTACAAGATGGAGTTCCTCTAAAATAAAGACTGAGACTTTGGTATCACAGCTCAAAGGAACTGAATGATTTATTACAATAAAACTTTGTTTCTTCTAGAGTCTCTTTGTTTTCTTTAGTAGCCGTAAGGGTAGCTCTGGTAGCCGTGGAGAACCCTCTTGTCGTAGGTCACCTTGAAGGTCTTGGTCTCTAGGCGGGTGTGCAACGTCCGGTCTTGGGTGTTGCGGTGGATGGCGTGCGGCGTCACCACCGTCCGTGTGGGCTCCCCTTGCCCTTGCACCATGGCCACCATGGTCTCGAGGTTGACGATCGCCCGATTTCGTACGTTGAGGCGTAGTCCCTTCACTTTGCAGACGGTACGGCCTTGACTCGTCTCATACCCGTAACTCTTGGGCCCGGTACAGGCAAAACGGACAATGTGTTCCCCTTCTTTCAATTCGTTGGTCATGTCGCCTAGAAATCGACCGACCGGGGGCGCCACTTGGCCTGCTTTCCTCGTGTAGTAGATGCTGTCCGTATCGTGGTAGACGATACGGTCCTTCAAGAGGTGGAGGTACGAATAGAGTTTCAGGCGTGCGTGGGCTGTGGTGTAGGCGGCAAACACGACGTTGGTGTGGGGGTTGGAGTCCACGTAATGGGGGGCGGCGTGGTAATGGACCTGCACCATGTCTTCGTGCACGAACAGTACGTCCTGCACTTCAAATTCGTCGCTCATCATGAGCTCGAAGTAGCGGTCCAGTTCGGTGACGTACTCCGCCTTCTGAGGGTTCTGCTTCTGGCCGAACTTGCCCCACAACGTGTTGAGCATCCATTTTGCCAGGGCCCGCATCCCCGCGTTGAACGCGATCTTGTCCCACTCCAGTAAGATCCCCGTGGCTACCCGGTAACTCTCTATAAAAGAGGCTTTCTCGGCGTCGGTGTGACACCCGGGCGGCCACCCGCTCGCCTCTTGCTTCATTTTAAGAAAGGTGTTCACGTAGCCCGTGAACAAACCCTGGGTGCCGGTGGTGGGATCGTACTGTTCCGACTCGGGGTAATGCCATACCCGGTACATTTCC